>VXBO01006548.1:39596-87434 GCA_013400135.1 Rhinoptilus africanus | reverse complement strand
GCTGAAGTCAAGGTAGACCACATCGACCGCTCTCCCCTCATCCATCCATCCAGTCCCTCGCCTCGCCTCACCTCCCCTCACCTCACCTCACCTCACCTCACCTCACCTCACCTCACCTCACCTCACCTCACCTCACCTCACCTCACCGCACCTCACCTCCCTCCGCGCTGTATTGCCTTCCTCCACCTCAGGGCAGGGACGTTGTGTGAGGAACTCCTACCCTGACCCACCTGGCTTCTCTTCCAGGCTGCTGCAGGCAGGGAGGTGCATCAGTCACTAAGGCTAAATACATATTTGTGGCTAAAGGTGCTTTCACACTCGAGCCCAGTTAGTTTGGTCTCTAAACGGCATCATTTGGCTCAAAGTCTGTGAGTGGTGAGTGCTCCTGCCATCAGGAGTTCAAGCTGGTGTCTGGTAGCAGCCCTGACCCAATGTGCAGTACTCACCTTACAGGGTAAGTTTTTCAAATAAAATGGGTGGTGCTGGTGTTAGGCTGTGAGCCTGCAAGTGAAGGTGCAAAGCTCAGAGCATAAACCAGTAGAAGCTGTACCAACACTCAGAAAAACAAAGCATGCCTTGGAAGTCAGGTGTTTCACAGAATGAGAACGTGGATCCACCTTCACCTGGGGCTGAACTTGCCACTCCTGGGGCTGAATTTGCAAATCCTGGGGCTGAATTTGCAACTCCTGGGGCTTGACTGTGCTGGTTTGCAGAGCTGTGTCATCATCATTTGCTTTTTCAATTAGATTAACGTGCATAGATGTTTAAAATAAGGGTCAACTCCCCCATGTATTTACCTCATACAGCTTGATAGTTGGTAATTACTCCAGGTAGCACTGCCCATGCTTTTATGAGGAAGCTCAGTATCTTTATTGACAAGAGTTTTGTCATTCTAGGCTCAGTGTCGCAGCTCCTGGAAGGCCAGTCGGTGCCTGGAGCCAGACAGGTCATGTTCCCCAAAAGGGGCATTCTAGTGTCTCTGGATTCAAGTCACTAAATGCAGCACATTATTCTATAATTCTGTAATTTTCTATGATTTGTCCTGTTCTAAAAAACAGGACAAAAATAGCACAGTTGTGCAGGTGTTTGTGCTTGACATGTGTCCTCTGTATTAGAAACTAAACCCTGATGCTTTTTTCACCGTTTCTTCACTCACGATCTTGCATTACCTGATAATGCACACATGAAGTTGATCCGTGTACTAAGAACTTGGAAGAGTCTGTTTAACAGAGTCACCTAGCAATAGCTGCACTCACAAGTAAAAAATTCATAGCTGCTGTTTCTGATTGCAAGAGAATTTCTGTAACTTCTACCTCTAGTCTCAGAGTGGCTTGTTACAGGGGTCGATACTTTCTGGGAAAGGCAAAAACTGTGTCCAACAGTCTTAACTCACTTGTTATGTAACATGATTTATAAATAAGTCACCAAAAGTCAAATAGAAGTACTCTTTTGAAAACCAAATTATTTTATTGAAAAATCAATGAAAGCTTACTTTTGAGGCTTTTTCTCAAAATCATCCATCAATTAAAATATGAATAAAGAGGCCGTAGAACAGGACACAAAAGTCAATATTGAGATGCATTTTAATTAGCTAAGGGTTGTCACCATTTTAAAGATACAGTTTACTGGAAGGAAGAGAGAGAGAAAAGTGAACCGTATAATTGGAGACAGATGAGATAAACTGAGCAACAGCATCATGAGCAACCACCACCATTTTTCAAAATTTTTTCTCGTCTTACATATTTCCTCTCTTCTTTTGAACACGTCTTTTTCTGGAAAATCAGAACATAATTTTAACAGCAGCAGCAGTTCCAGACTTTAATAACCTCTTTCTCTTTTTCCTGAAAAGTCCAAGTGAATTCTAGATTTATTAGCATATTAGAGGATTGTTAAGAAGGGATTTCAATTATGAAACATTTACACGGATAAGAAAAAAGGGAATAGGAGTATCCTTACAATAAAATCATAACTCAATACTTTATATTCAGATGTTAAGAACTGTCTTCCCCTCTTTCTTTATTTTCCTAAAAATAGTTAAAATGAATGCTAAGAGTATTTAGGATAAAGCAATAAAACTATCAGTAATTTGTGTTGTAATTGGACTACACTGTGAATTTAGGAATGTTATGCTTTAAGAAATTATGACTTCAGGTTTTACGGTTCCATCTATATTTGGTATGGTGGAGCTTAACAACTATTTACCTGTTAGCTCATATTTCAAATGAAAGAAAGGAAAGGCTTTTCTCTGTTTGACAGCAGCAAATTTAAAGTCTTTCATTCTAATCTTGTAAGGCTGTAAAAATATTTAATCTTAGCTATAACTTTTTCTGTCTCATTTCCACTCCCGGGGAGAGCTTGATCTTATTAAGGGCAATCTTATGTAATTTGCATGTTGTGGGCCTTCCTGGAGTTTGCTTCTTCTTACTCTAATGAGGTTCCAGTTTTGACTATTGAAGGTGCTTGCCTACAGGACTTCAGGACACTCCACACCTTTTAATGGTATTGCAAGCATCGTACCCACTATCTGTATTTCTTAAATCTATAATTTATGATGATGGTGCATGGTTAGGGCTTTTCTTCATTCTTGGGATTTCAGCAGCATATTGATGAGACAATCTCATCAACAAGCCAGAAAAAGTTTATTTGTGTCTGAAATTTGTCTACAAATGTGATAAATTTGTTCTTTTTCTATTTGTATAGTTTCAGTTGTGTCATCATTAGGCCACTGACTCTCTCTTTCTTTTCCTTTATTCTCCCTCCTTCTCTTTCCACAACTAAAGTTGGTAGAAATCATTCATCCTTTCCTTCTGCTCATGGAATCCTACCCAGGCCCTGTCAAGAACTGGATGAAGGTGTGGATTTGTGCAACCATTGCAGGTAATGGTACGATAGCAAGAAACACTATAAGCCAACAGGAAAGAGAAAAAAAAAAAAAGACTGAAGTGCAAAACCAGTAGGAGTGTGAGGAGACAGCGATGGATCCTGGATGGTTGTACTGACTTAGAGAGCTTTAAATGGGGGAAAGTAGTAGCAAAATAAGATAGGAAATTCAGATAGGGAACTGGAGTTTCAAAGCAATGAGAGCTTGAAAGGACATAACCTCTGACTAAGCAATGTTATTAGCATTTGTGTACCTTTAGCAAATCTAATTTTGATCATCTTCTGTTAGTGGGTCAAATTTTGACCTGAGGCATGCTATGGAGAAATGGATTTTCTGCAGTTTGGAAGAAAAAGGCTGTGAGAACACTGTGAGAACTCTGAATTTAGGAGATTGCTATAGGGTATTTCCCACCAGCCATCTCAGGCACATAAATTTAGGACCATGGTTTGTCAAGATGCACATGCAAGATCCCTACTCTCCCTTTTTCACCTAAAGTGTCATCTTTTTTTGTTCCTGAGGTACAGCAATGCTATGTAACCTGCTCTAAGGTGGCCCTGCTCTGGCAGGGGGGTTGGACTAGATGATCTACTAAGGTCCCTTCCAACCCTAGGATTCTATGATTCTATGTGAAATAATTTCTAAATGCTAACATCTGGAAAACATAAACACGAACGCATATACAACGAGTCAATTTGGTTGAACAGAAATTGAACAGAAAATTCGTTCTCTAAAGGCAGTCTCAAACAGAAGTTTTCCAAAGAATAGATTACCGCTAACTGTTATTCTCACAAATTACTTATTTTTCAGGAATTCCCCAACATTTTTTGCTTTATCATTTCCAAAGCATAGTAACCAATGTCAGTGTCCTCCTCCTACAAAATTCGGTATGCATTGCTTACTAAAACACATTGCACTCATTTGTAACTACATGATTTCAAAATAATGTTTTAAATCAGAGAAATAATTGGGTGGAGAGGGCATTTTTACATGTACAGCATAGTTTTTCTTAAAATATTTTGTTAAAGATATTGAGATAGAATCAGAGAATTGCCTGTGTTGGAAGGGACCTTTCAGATCATCTGGTCTGACCATTAACCTAACTCTGACAAAAAACATCACTAAACCGTATCTCTAAGCACTATGCCTACCCGTCTTTTAAATACCTCCAAGGGTGGTGCCTCAACCACTTCCCTGGGGAGCCTGTTCCAAAGCATAATAACTCTTTCAGTGTAAAGAGAGACACAATAGAACAGACACTTTTCTGTCATCTAAAAAATTAGATTTCAAATTATTTTTACTTCATATCTCAATAAATTCTATGGGTGGTTATTTCGCTTTGATTATATGCTCAGAGGAAAGCAAAGCTATAAGTTGACGCAACAACATATGATTTAATCTAACTTTTGATATTAATATTATACTAGGTGTCGTTGATTTTTTTCTTTCTCTTAACTTTAACAGAAAACTTGAGTATTTTCTTTTAAAAAGTGTAGTATCAGTGTGCAAGCATGTCTTAAAAGGCCCAAAGCTCTTAGCCCTCTGGTTACAAAGTGAAAACTGAGTAAGTTGGGTTCCATACTGGATGCTTCTGTTACTGAGACAGAGGCTTAATTTATTAACGACAAATTATTTTATACTGCTGACCCAGACTTGAGACTGAGCTTTCCAAAAAGGGGACATTGTAGAAGGCAAGCATAGAATTTTCTCTTGGATTTTGCTTGCCATCAAAGTGGAGTAAATTTACTTCAGCATGGAAAGGGTGTAACTTACTTTGCTATTAGTAACAACTCACAGAGGAGCACAGGCCTCAAGAAGGTAGGGATGGGCTGTTGTATTGGTAAGATGAATGAGTTACTGTTGAAAAATTCTATACCAAGAGCTACAAGTAAGGCAAAGACCAGTGGAAATTCAAGTTATGAATGCAACTTAGTGGGATAAAATTGGACCATCTTACTTGAATCAGATGTTTTAAAAAGTAAGTGGATAGTTGTAGAATTGTTTAAAATGCAAATGTAAAGAAGATCTTTTTCTCCGATTAAATAATTGTTTCTGAAAAGCACATACAGAGCTAGAAAATGTCACTGCTTAAGAACGCGGAACGTTGAAAGTTATTTTAAAAATCAAAATGAATTCAAGAGTTGCTGCTGCTCTTATTTTCATTTGCATAATGTGTGTATAATCTTTGGAAAGACAATACAGCAGAAGAAAACAACGCAGGGCTCTGTAACATTCTGTACATTGAGAAATCATGAGATAACGAAGTGCACCAGAATATCTTGCTGCTTCGGTGTTTCATTAAGCGTGCATACTCTGAACAAGAATAAAGAATGTTTGTTTACTGATATGTATGGAAAAAGCCAGCATAAGGAGGTCATCTGGAGGTCAGTGATGAGTGGTGTTCCCCAGGGGTCAGTACTGGGTCCAGTGCTCTTCAATATATTCATCAATGACCTGGATGAGGGGATAGAGTGCACCCTCAGCAAGTTTGCTGACGACACAAAGCTGGGAGGGGTGGCTGACACCCCGGAAGGCTGTGCCACCATCCAGAGAGACCTGGACAGGCTGGAGAGCTGGGCGGAGAGGAACCTCATGAAATTCAATAAGGGCAAGTGTAGGGTGCTGCACCTGGGGAGGAATAACCCCCTGCACCAGTACAGGTTGGGAGCTGACCTGCTGGAGAGCAGCTCTGAGGAAAGGGACCTGGGAGTCCTGGTGGACAACAGGATGGCCATGAGCCAGCAATGTGCCCTTGTGGCCAAGAAGGCCAATGGCATCCTGGGGTGCATCAAGAAGAGTGTGGCCAGCAGGTGGAGGGAGGTCATCCTCCCCCTCTACTCTGCCTTGGTGAGGCCCCACCTGGAGTACTGTGTCCAGTTCTGGGCTCCCCAGCTCAAGAGGGACAAGGAATTGCTGGAGAGGGTGCAGCATAGGGCTACTAAGATGATTAGGGGACTGGAACACCTCTCCTATGAAGATAGACTAAGGGAATTAGGTCTCTTTAGCCTGGAAAAGAGGCGTCTGAGGGGGGACCTAATTAACACTTATAAATACTTGAAGGGTGGGTGTCAGGAGGATGGGGCCAGGCTCTTTTCAGTGGTGCCCAGTGATAGGACAAGGGGTAACGGGCACAAACTTGAGCATAGGAAGTTCCACCTAAACATGAGGAGGAACTTCTTTACCTTGAGGGTGGCAGAGCACTGGAACAAGCTGCCCAGGGAGGTGGTGGAGTCTCCGTCTCTGGAGACATTCAAAACCCGCCTGGACGCGTTCCTGTGTAACCTGCTCTAAGGTGGCCCTGCTCTGGCAGGGGGGTTGGACTAGATGATCTACTAAGGTCCCTTCCAACCCTATGATTCTATGATTCTATGATTCTATGATTCTATGATTCTATGATTCTATGATTCTATGATAAGCACTATTCTGGATTAGCTGCTGCCATTGTGCTCAATAATAGATGAGGAAGGAGGTCTCAATCTTATGAAGCAAACAAGATGGTGCTTATTTCGAATAGAAACCCTTAATTCATAATGAATAGTCTTTTCTTTTAAAAATTAAGATGAGAAGCAGACTGGAATCTTTAGGTAAAATTTTTTTAAAAACCTAAGTTTTTTAAATTAAGAAAAAAATTTTTTTCAGAATGACCATTCTTTTAGTAAGCAATTACAGAATAATAAAAAGTAACTGTTCACATACACACACAGAATCTTTGTAGGAGACCAAGACTTTGTGCTCATGCTTATTTTTTCCAGAAATATGTCAAGCTTCCTTTTGTGTACTCCTCTCCTCGTGAAAAGCACAGATATACTGAAGAGAAGCGCATTTCACTTCTAAATGCCTTAACAGCCAAATGGGAGGGATTTACGTTCACACGAATAAATTGTGACATTATACAGGATGCTAAAGAACTGAATTTTAAGGATTCCATATGTAAGGATAAAGCAGTGCATTAGGCTTAGGTGACCAAAACAAGAATCAAGTCTAGAAGTAGGGTCAAGAAGTGTGAAAATTGCCAGGGGCAGGATGAAAGAGGAGATGATATTTTAGGAATGTCTCATACAGTTGTGCTGTAATTAAGGTAGAGCAGTATATGTATTCATAAACTACAAGAAATCAGACCTGCTGAAAACTTTTGCAATCCTCCAACAACAGCTGTTTGGGTTTTTTTCCTTCATTATTTCTATATCTCAGTGATTGCATTTGAGTGAAACTGGAATAGCCAGGTTTTGAAGACTACTCAGCACATGATGCATCAAGATGTATTAAGAAACAAAATATCTTTGTCCTTGATACTCAGAATCAAGAAAATGGAAATACCTCCTTCTTAGGCTTCTATTTCATATCGTTAACTGAAGTACATTGAGATGCGTGTGACACTGAGATACAAGTCAAGCTTGTCACACAGCAAAGCTACTTAAAGCGTCTAGTCATTCACCTTTAAAAGAAAATGCACTTTCTTTGATATCTGGCAGTGCAGAGCTAACAACTAGCTGGTTCCTTCATGGTTCAATTCAGTTCCATAGTATACCTCTGCCAATAGGCAGATTGTCAGTAAGAACTCTCTAAATTTAGTCTCCTTGCTCTGGTGTCTTTTAGGGCTTGGGACAATAAGCAGAATTTTTTTGAAGCGTGAATACTGAGTTTCATTTATGTTTGCCATATGTGGTCTGGTATGAGATGCACTGTTATAGGCCAGGAAGAGTTAAATTATTTCAATCACTTGGCACATTTTGTCTGGCTTTGCTAAACGGACCACTGATTTTCTAGTGGGCACAAAACCAGACAAACATATGGAGAACATTTATAGGCAATCAGTACACTTACACGTAATTTGAGTATCTCAGCTGACTAATGAGGGACAGACTTAAAGCCAGAGATTTCCAAGCTGTCATCCATACTGAGATCACAAACTGCTGTTGCAGGAGACTTGTCCTTCATGAATCTATTGGCCCAAATAGCTTAAAAACAGCCAAGTGTTCATATGTTTCTCAGGGTCCATAAGGTTCAGACTCATTAGTGTTTGAGTTTAGATCGGGACTATACTTCTGACACAAATTTCTCAGTTGTCCTCACTTAACTGCTTTGCTTCACATCACACAATGGTCTCCGTTTACTTTTGAAAGAAACTGAACCAGAGGATGTGCTTCAAGAGCACACCTGCTCTCCAACCTGTAATGAGTATTTACTTCCACAGGATTATGCTCACTATGATAGAACTAATCCAAAATAGCAAGCCCCTGCCCTAAACCATGTATATTGTTTGCAGACAGGCCTCAGGTCTTCTTGTTTCACTCTATTTCTGTTGCTCTGTGCTGCTTGTGTGCTATGAAACGTGAGTGAAAAAGACAGAATTTCTCTTTTCTTAGCTTCCGTTTCTGAAGTATTGAACTCTGATTAACAATTACTGTATTTACATAGAAAGTCCCCTCGTTATGTGGGTCAACAGTGACTACTACAGACTTTCAGTATGGAAGTAACTATATAACTAAATTTAGGAAGATTCATTTACAGAGTAATTTTTATTGAAGTAAGAAAAGTACAGAAACGGGATCTAAAGTCATCTGTAATCTGTCATTAGTAAGTAAAAGTCTGATCCTATCCCGGCATGAGTCAGTCTTAAATGGTTTTTACTCTAAGATTGGACCAGAAAAACCTGAGCTTTGTATCCTTGTATACTCATTTACACTCAAGTGAAGTGTTTGTTAAATAAACTACTGCTGCATTTTCATATGGGGATATTTAGTGTCACTTTCTGTCAATATAATTTCTCTGCCTAAGTGATTTCTACAGACGTGAACCACCGTTTGATCAGCACTTAATGTGTAATATATCTGCAATGCAATTCTAAGGTTCTGTTATTTGGTTTTCCTATACCTTTATTCCATTCCCATGTAAATTTATAGCACTGTAGCGAAAGGTATGTATTAAACTACAAATGGTTGGATCAGATACAGGGATCAAGCTTTTTTATTACAGAACCATAAAACAGTAGACACTGGAAGGGACCTCAGGAGATTGTCTAGTTCACCCTCCTGGCTCATAGCAGGGTCCACAATAACAGGCTGCTCAGAACCTTTTCCAGCTGGGTTTTCGGATACTTCACATCTGGGCACCTGTTCCAGTGTTCAGTCATCTTTACAGTAAAAAAAAAATTCCTTACATTTAAATAGACTTTCCAGTGTTGCAGTTTGTGTCCTTTGTCTCTTCAACTGGGCACCACTCTGTGCTGAGAAGAGTCTGGCTCTGTCTTTACTTGCTGACATATTTCAGATGGGCACCCAGTTGTGCTCATTTCTCAGAAAAAGTACGATAGTTTCCTTCATAATGCTGTCCTCTTGGCACCTACTTATTTTTGTGCATAGACTGAGGTGGTGCCTTTGAATCCCTAGTCTGTTAATCAGGAGGCTTCTTGTCTACATCACCCGCGTCCTTTGCTTGACGACTGAGTCCATCACTTGTTCACTGGTTTTGGTTGGCAAACCTGCTGTCAAAGATACTTTTGCCCCAGCTGATCTAGTGGATCCCATTTCTTCCTAGCCTCAATCCTGAGAAAAGGTCCCATGGTCCTAAAAGATGAAACTCTGCTATTAATGCCAGCTATGTAACCTGTTGTTAACCAATAGGTTTTGATCATGCCTCCTCAAGCCCATTCTCTCACTGGCAGGATCAGGGAGAAAAAACGTCAAGGCCCCCATGCGCTTCATCATACTCCTGGAGACATGCAGTCACCTGTGGTATGTTCCAAGTCTGCACTGGCCATATCACAGGTATCAGCATGGAAGAGCAGCAAGAGATGATAGGCCCTGGCTGGACAAGCCTTGGTAGCCTCACCACAATGTTCCAAATCCAAGCCCTTGGAAAGCAGCAGTCCTCCCTAGAGAGCAGGTAGCATTGACAGATGCGGGCCTTCATCCGCATCAGGGAGTATCCCACTGCTGTCACTTCCTGCTTCTTTGTAGTGCTGCTGAGTGCCTCCGGCTCAGCTGGCTTGGACGCTTTGTTGGCATAACTCCCAGTCTCTCATCTGCTACTAGGGCAGTGAACCTGTTCTGTATATTCATTAAATAAAAAATAAGATAAAATTCATAAATTTTTTCCAAGTTTTGTTGCTTCTTAGTTTCACCTCAAGGGGAGTTCAGATGAAATCATCTGATATGTTTGGGGTTTTTTTCCCTCTTTTGTTCCCACTAGAGAAAGTCTTTTAATTCCTTAATAAAAACCATATTATTAATTGGTATTTCCCCAATTAGAAGGACAATCATTTGAAAACATGGGAGAAAACATAGGTGGAATGCAAAGAAGTACTTTACATTTCCTCTCGTATCTCAGTCATTCATGTTTCCTCTCCAGACACACCGTGGTCCCATTGAGCATGTGTGAATGAGTATTTGTCAAATTCAGTATTTGACCCAGGGAAATTGCAGTGGTCTTTAGACTATGCTATATATATTTAATATGCAAACGGTAATTAAAAATGATGAGGCTTTAAATCTTGCCACCATATCAAGCAGTTTTGTCATTTGACTGTAAGAGAGACTCAGCAGCAGACATTAAATAACTTTTATGTGTTTGCTTAAGTTATCATTGACAGAATAGACATCTGAATTACTCCTATAGGATTTCTTTCTGTATTGGTGAAATCTCAGCAGGACGTTACTCGGCAGATGATGACAAGAAACGGTAAGAGCAAAGTATCCAGTATTATATATGGAGCACTAGTGAGATGAATGAAATGTTACGTTTGTTTTTTATGTTAAAAATTATCGTAGTTATTTCAGTGAGGTAATGCTTATCTCAAAAGATAAGGAGCAGGTTCATGATACACAAATGTTGTATGTAATAAGTAACCGGCAAAATTAAAAGTTGAGTTGTGGACTATAGATGAAGCAACCCAAGTGCAAAGGTGTTAGCTTTGGCATAAGATACCATTCATGACTGTGATGAAAATGGCAACCGTGGAAAGTTAAACACATTTTTATCTTTTTGTGCCTCAGAATGTGCAGGTCCTTCTCAGAAACAAATGAAGAAGCATGGTATCCTCTTGTGCTGAGAGCTTCAAAGGACAAAATAGGAGAAATGGAACCAGGAATCAATTATTGGCTAGTTATATGCACATTCATTAGTGATCAGAACACAGCCACCTTGTTTTGGTTGCTAAAAATGCTTAAAGAACAAAATGTCCTGGGCCTTTTGATCTTAAAGCTAGGGAATAAGCTCTGACTTTGTTCACTTTACTATGTTAGATGAACTTAGTGAGTCAACATTGAGATGGTGAAGTTTTTGTTTCCAGTAATCTATTTTGCCTATAAATAGAAACATACTTCTCTATAAATGAACCTGGAAAAGAGTACTAGAAATATGTACTGAAGAACAAGGGGTATGATGTCTGGCTGGAACAGAATTAATCTGGGAGGAAACAGTTTGTTGAAATGTTCACGGAATTTCTGGCAGGTGTTGAAGCTGTACTGAAACAAACCTGAGAAGATATTTATGTGGTATATCAAGTCTTTTCCTTAGTATAAACAGATTCAGAAATTATTCAAAATGTTAGTAAAAAACTCTAAAAAAGCTTTCTTTTTAATAACAGATCCAGAAGGTGATGAATGCCTATTACTAATTATTTTTAAAGTTTTGGTAGCATAACTCAAGAAAGCAAATTCATATATAATTACTGCTTCAGAAAGCTTCTGTCTAAATCCATGTTCTGACTGGCTGTACCTGCAACTGTATCCCTGCATAGGGCTACAAATAGCCCTTAGACTGGACCTCTAAATGGCAGTGAAAACCAAGTATGAAGGCAGAACTTGAAGGAGAACTTGATAAGGGAGAGTAATGAGGAAGTTATGCTGAAAGGAAATTTTGATCAAGAGTTTTGATTTCAATTGAACCCAAATCTGATGTCATCTCCTGTTTTACAATTCCCTAATAGTCCTACAGAAATCAATTAGTGTGATTACTCACTGAATGAATGTAACGTTTTCCTAGTGCTATCAGAGTCAGTTCTTTTGTAAAAGAATAAACTATTAGAAATTAATCTTGAAAATTACTTTTTCTGGGCAGTATCTCAGCATATTTTGGGGTTTTATGTTATCTAAATAAAACAGAGTATATACAACCAGAGTCTATCTTTAATATAGTTTAGTTTTAAAAGTTCTCTCTGAAAGAAGATAGCTAAGACAGAAATAAAAACAACTGGCTCTTATGACAAGTAACTCAGTGCCAATTGCGGTATAAGACCTGTTAAATTGCCAGGGGTCATCTTCTGCTCCCTCTTTTCCATTGTCATAAGAGAAATATGTTAAGGGACAAATTATAATGAATAAATAAATAAAAAGTACGGCAAATATGGGCTAATTTAAAAATATTTAAAGGGATATCTTTACTTTTTTGGAACTATACGTGACAAAATATAAAATTTGCCTGGCATGGTTATGGTCCCTATCAGTTAATTTTTTTCTGTATTACCTATTGATATTTTTGCTTATACGATACTGCAGTGTAGTAGAAATAATATTTCAAGGCTTTCATCTTACTTTTCTGTTATTTGCTCCTGTTTACTCTCATGTAGCAGAAGTCCATGTGCATTTATTGCATTTCTTTTTCCACTCATTGCCGAGCTTGCTACAGGATGTAGAATCATCACTGAATCTAATACATTAGGAAAATACTATTTAGGGAATGGAAGGAAAGTGTTGCAGTGTCATTCTTGAAGAGCCCTTGGAATATTTTTGTAACAGTCTAGCTGAGTGAAATGGATTCAGAAACATAAGATACAAGTAACTATCTGTATTACTTTGCAAGAAATCATCACTGCTGTTTTCAGAAAGAGGTTTAAGCAGAAGTGGGCTTCATGAGGTAAATTTCAGACTCATGCAGTTTTTCAGCAATTGCATGGCTTAACTCCAAGCATCATTTTGAACATTTGAGGGTACATGCTGTGCATGTATGGAGGAATAAAACAATATTGCTAGCCTGTCTGACGTAATTTACTTTGTAGCAACATCAGCAGCAAAATAAATATATTGGCATATATATATATCAGAACATACATCTCTTAAAACTTCCATGGCATACAATTTATGTAAATTGTATACATTTAAAAGCAAATAACATGTAATGTAATGAAACCAGGCTGGATTTGTGCTATATTTTCATGAAACTTCAAATGAGTATGGCTACATTTACTCTAGCAATCAGCAATTGCAACAAATCCCGAAAGCTGTTGGCTCTGAGTACCCAACATACACACTACCTGGGTTCTGAGGGTTTTACGTTAAAATAGTTTTTATCTGAACCCACAGACTGAGAATCAGTGATTGGAGTCCATTATATGGATGTATGAAGAGCATTTTCTCGTTTAGTTTCACCCAAGGGAAATCCTGTGTGCATTATTCAAGTGTTCTCCACAATACAAATTATATGTAGTAGGTGGGTGGGTACAGCTGAGAGATTTGCTTCAAAAGTGTTCTTGTAATACAAACTAAAATGCTAATGTAAACATACCCTACAGATGCTTTAAAGGATTTGGGCTTTTTTTCATTTGTTTTAAGGAAGAATTCATTTAGTAAAACTGTGGCACAGAAAGAAGGAGAAAGAAAAAAAAAGTGGACAGGGTAAACGTTTGTCCACAGAGATGTTTGGTGCAAGAAAACTGAGGTGATCTCAAATTAGCTAAGGCTGAATACACCACTTACAAATGAAATTCAGAACTGTGAGCAAGAACTTTTCCCAGTGAGGCAAACAAGCTGGATTTGCATTTTTTCTAAGTTAGTGAGCTAAAGCAGAGAACTATTTAACAGTTTGCCCAGTGTTAAAAAAGCCATTTCAGAAGCTTGTTAAGATAATCTGAGCAGTTGTATTTCCAGAATCTCCCTTGTGATCACACCTTTTCAGGAAGAAACATTATCTCTAGCCTGAGACCTTTGAAATTTTATGTCTGATTAAAGCAATTTCTATGTTTTAAATTTAAAGTAATTTGCTATGCTAAAAAGTGAGATACAGTTATATGACTTAGACAGTGATTAGTGTGCATGTGGAAAGTATTACTTATGAGAAATATTCCAGAATATTTTATTTTGATATGATAGAAAGCACTCTTCTTCATGTCCATCAATCAACATGCTAGGTACTTTTACATGTTTTTATCACAGTATGGACTTTGTAACATTAAAATAATCAGTAAGCTGACTATCTGTGAGACTAACCTCTCATAAAACCCTTAAGTTATCCCATGCCTTTAGCACTCCCCCCAGACGCAACCCCTTTTACAGCCTATGTGGTGCATGACCAACTTTGCATACTTTTCACCAGTTAATAAGAATTTATGGAGATTGAAACTGTGTGAAATAAATTTCCAGCTGGTGGCATAGCTTTCTGTAACAGAAGAGAGCTATTGCTGAGTGAAAGTATAGCGGTATGTAACAATGGGAGAATCTAATCTACTTGGCTCTCAACACTGAACACAAGGTCTTTCTAGTTTATATGTATTAATTTGTCTGCGAAGACAGACTGTGAAAATTCTGGATAACTGGATTCTACAAAGTATATTTCTTAATAAATAGGTTATTGTATTCTCCGCTGTTGGATCAGGTTAATTTTATAGGCTTTTATTTTATTTTATTTCTTGAGAAAAAGATCTTATCTAATCCGGTAAAAACATGCTTATCACATGGTCTGGCAATATGCTTTTTATATAAATGCTGTGCAGTAAAACAGTAGCTTGATCAAGAGGAAAGGCAGAGGCAGTTAACACAACCAAGTTCACTAGAGATTTTGACTGAGTATGTGGCACATGGTGTATCAGAATTGGGTATGCCAACAGAGAGAGGCTTTCAGCCTGAAGAAAAAGTAATCATTCAATATGATGGCTTAGAAATGTCAGTAAGCGGTGATACAGTGAAATCTGCATATGGCAACAGCTTAGTAAGGACTTAATAAAGTTAGATGAATCAGCAACACAATAATAGTTATAAGTCAATGTTTACTAATTATTGCTGATAACACCTCGTATTATTTAAGATCAACATATATATTAAAAAAGGGGCTTTTTTTCTTGCTATGAAAATCCACCCTTAGTATTAAGATTAGAACAGCATAATGGAATGAGAAAGGTCTTCTAGTGAGATTCTTAGAACTTGCTTTTTTACTAAGAGCTTTTAAAAAATGTAAAAAATATCATTTGTGAAGAAAAAGAATGGTAGCATCCTCCAGTAAGTATAGTTCTTCCAGGTGTGCTTTCCATTCACATGGTGCTCTAGGTATGTACTCAGCCATTAAAGAAAGCCTCAAGTAAAGTCTCATGCACTATTGGTCAGTGCCCATTCTTGTATGCATTTACAACCACTTCGTCAAGGTGAAAGGATGCCAGAACTGTAGCTTTTCACTCACAGTTTTTCAGTCAAAATCCCTGGAACAGAATTTTAAAATCAAAAGGAGAACAGATCACAGAACTTCCAACTAGCTAAAAAAAAATGAGGTAACCATTGGCATTTTCCATGCCAAGTGCCAAGCAGTTTTTGCAAGCCTGAAGGTAGTTCTAAATAGAGGTTAGCAGCTAGAAATTAGCAAATCACCTTCTTGTCTGCGGATGACAAACATAAATAGATAAGTTATCAGTTCTACATGTTTCCTGTGAAATATTTCATGTTTTATTATACATACAGGAAGAATTTTGTTCTTTATTCCTTCAGAACTGTTACAGAAGAGACACCGTAGTCTAATCTAAAATTGATGGAGTAGAAGTAACATTCAGACTTTCTCTAGAAATGCAAACAGTTTGAGTGAAATAGAAAACTATTTCATATTCTTTAAACAAAAGAGAACATCCCTCCCACTACACGAAGAAAGTAGTTTTTTTTCACCCATGTAGGATTTCCTTTCAGAGTGAAAATACCGTAAGGCTTGAGAGTCTGTGGGAAGTGAAATGAACGGAGCATAAAAGGATCTTTCACTGCAGCTTCAGGGGGAACTTGTCTTTATGGCATAGCTGTCCACTGCAGCAACATTTGGTGTTCTCAGGATCTGAGAAATAATATCCATCCAACGGAAACCTTCTGAAGCCAATGGGAGCATTCCTTGAAGCAGGCACTTGCAAATATGACAGTCCAGCTCTATGCTTTTAAGTATATTTTCCCTCAAATATACACTCCAAAATAAATACTTTAATACAATTTAAAGGACATTTATGAAGAACACTTTCCTTCTATTTTTATTCTCTTCTACTATTTAAACAGTAGCATCTGTCTCTTATAATTCTCTCTGCAAACAGAGCTGCATTTGCCATGCCTATGTAAGCAAATCTTTTGGAACTGGAAAAACACCTTGCTGCAGAGTCATTTTGATATTTTCCCTCTTACTGCTGACTCTGTTCTTTGCTTTAGAATATAAAATTTTCAGTATAAAAGTTTCTATTTTGAACCAATCTTGTACTGAAAATGGACAACACTATGTCTAAAGTCTGGATATCATTTCTGAAAAAGTCAACCAAATACAACGATCAAAAGATCATCAGACAAGTCACCTAAGGACACAAAAGTATTGATAAATCTGATAGGGTTCTTAAGCTTCAGAAAGAGAATGGTCAGCTGTTTTCTGGGTGCCCAAATTGCAAACTCCCTGCTGACCACAGTACAGTAATTGGCACAGCTGGTAGTACAGGATTAACGAGTTACATTGCCAGGGAAGGATTATCAGAAGACTTGATTTTGTTTGATGTTTGATTATCAGTTTATTATAACAGCACCCAGCAGTGCCTCTAAAGTTAAGCATCAGATGCTTTTCCCTTTATGAAGTTCTTGGAGAAGAGTTGATAATCTAGACAAATTTGCTTACAGTGGAAACTTGGTATCTTTCATTAAGATCTCTTCTTTCATAAAAAAAGAAAACAGATGGCATCCATTTTCATAAACAGGAGTATTTTGGGTAAAACAGTTAAGCAAAGCTGGGGTAAGACGTATTATAGATCCTAGACATTTTTTTCTCCTTTAATACTGTTCTTGTGAAGAAGATAATCTATGGATAACCATAGAATTATGGAATACCAGGTTGGAAAGGACTTCAAGGATCATTTGGTCCAACCTTTCTTAGCAAAAGCACAGTCTAGACAAGATGGCCTAGCACCCATCCAGCTGAATCTTAGAAGTGTCTAATGTTGGGAAATCCAATATTCTGGATTTTTTTTTATTTTTTTTTTTTGCATAAAGAAAATATTTGCTTGGCAAGGGATAATATACATCGAGTATCTGCCACTACACAAAAAGATGACCCTGGAATTAGAGCATACTTGCCAGTGGACCTCTGAAGTCAACAAAAATTTTTCTGTCAGCTACAGTGGGAGCAGAGCAAGGCAAGGGCTGAGTGCTTTTCCGAAACTACTGCAAATATATGTAGCATCTGCTCACATTTAAGAGTGAAAAATATCTACTACATAGATAACAGAAAATAGTTTCCTTACCAAAACCCATCCATGTCATTATTTGGATCCATTACATTTTTTTAATATAAAAATGTATGCTAAAAGTAAAATGCAAGAGTTGCAAAAGCATATACATTCAAAACTCAGGAAATACTATAATTAAGGTTTGGAGGAGTTTGATTCATTAGATTTAGCCCCTGTCCACGTAAATATCCTCAAAGATTCTTTACTTCTAGGGATTAAATAGTTTTCCATCACTTGTTTCCGTGTATAAGAGAGCATGAGGAAACTGGTCTGCTCTAGGAGTACAGTAAAGGGAAATACGTTTGTTTCTGTTCATTTGTACTTAAAATAAAGAAGGAAATGAGAAAAGGAGACTTAGTTTTATGGCTTTGGCTGAATGTTGCCCTAAAGAAATTAAAATAAAACATACGTTAGCTGAAGTTGGTTTAGTCTAGCATCATTTTTATATGTAGAAGGGAATACCTCCTTGTCATTCTTTCTGAAATTTCAGCTTAAGGTGAGATTTTCAGAACTGCTAACACTCAAGATCTTCAACTGAAGCCAACAGGTGCTGAGTTTTGAATTAAAAAGTAAATATTTGCAAGATACTTAGCTTCTTTGATGACGAATGTCACAAAAATACATCATGGGAAAATGAACAACGCTGTTCTCAGAACAGGGGGTAGATGAGGCTTAAAAATTCCTATTTAGAATCATCTGGTTCAACTTTAGACACTGACTTAGTGCAATAAAAACTGGTGTGTGAAATTACAGTCTGAGAGCTCCTTTTCAGTAATTGTCCTGATGCTCAGACTTATCCCACAGTAAACAGATTAGTTTATCATCCCTTTACTGAAAAATAAATTTAATTGTAATTCTTGTGTGCTGTATGATAAAGACATACATGTGGGAAATTTTCAAAGACTGATTGCTGACCTATACATTTCACAGTTCAATTTACTTCAGAGTAATTTCTTTGTGGACCCATACTCTTCTGCGACCTTCTGCTCTGTAAATCTACTAAATACAGATGATTTCCATCCCCTTCTCTGCAGCTAAATCCTCTTGTGTAGAATTCTCTTCCTTATAAGTCAATGAAGTCTCTGTAGTCCCAAGTTTCTATAATACCACTGCCAGTCTTTTAATGCTTTTGAATGTTACAAGCACTTCATAGCCCACCTCAAACAAAATGTTATGCTTTCCACAAACAGGCCACAGTTCTCCATCCTGTTCCTTATGTTGTGAAGTTCTTCACTCTTTCCCTGCTGTCGCTCATTTTCTCTGTCCAGCCCCCTCATTGCTGGCAGAACTTACAGCACTCCATCTGGGACCAGATGATTCCTGTATCTTTATCACATTGATTTGCCATCTGTTCACAAGTCTCATTGGAAAGCCCATCTTTGACTCCCTTTTCTCCACTTTGTAACAGTTTTATTCAGTTCTGTAGAGTATTTCAAATTCAGTTTATGAAAAAGACAACAGAAGGCTTTCACTCCTATGGTATTTACTGACATTGGTTAAAGCTAAGAATTTTCATATACGTTTGTGTCGTGTTTTCAGTTGGGATAGAGTTAACTTTTTTATTAGCAGCTGGTATAGTGCTATGTTTTGGATTTGGGATGCGAAATACTTCTGATAGCGCTCTGCTAAGCTGTCAAGGCCTTTTCTGCCCCTCACACCATCCAGCCAGCGAGCAGGCTGGGAGGGCACAAGAAATTGGGAGGGGACACAGCTGGGACAGCTGACCACAACTGACCAAAGGAATATTCCATACCGTCTGATGTCATGTTCAGCATATAAAGCTGGGGGAAGAAGAAGGAAGGGGGGAGAGGTTCAGAGTGATGGCATTTGTCTTCCCAAGTAACCAGTACGCATGATGGATCCCTGCTTTCCTGGAGATGACGGGACACCTGCCTGCCGATGGGAAGCAGTGAATGATTTTCTTCTTTTGCTTTGCTTGCGTGTGCAGATTTTGTTCTACCAATTAAACCGTCTTTATCTCAACCCACGAGTTTTTTTTCTAACTTTTACTTTTCCAGTTCTTTCCCCCATCCAACTGGGGGGAGTGAACGAGTAAGCGTCTGCATGGTTCTAGCTGCCAGTTTGGGTTAAACTATGACAGTCTGCAATTTCTTTAGAAAAAAAAGCCAATTAAAGCATTTTAAAATAATGTAATAAATAAAGCAAATAAATGGCAAGTTGATGCTTGTTTGCTGGCTTCAGCTTTCAATTGGATGAGTAAGGCATAAGACATCATAATCACTTTATCCAGGCAATGTGTAATTCCACTGATCAATATTAAGGACATTATCCTAAGTCAGTAAATCAATAGTTAATTTTGTGCATTCCAATGTCTTTGACTCAAATGGACTTACTAGAGCATAAAGAAGTACACTCCATAATGGCTGTTTTCAGTCCGTGTACTGCTATATCCACTAGCTCTGTAGTACAAGGCAGAGGAGGGAGTTATTTCACTAGATCTTCAAAAAAAACCCTTTTATTGAGGGACTATGAAGACACTGTTCATTTTTTTAGCTAAATATAGGTAGAAGATGAAATATATCAGGGATGGCAAGTCAAATCTTCAGGGCAGCACAGTGAGTTGTATTAGCAGTAGTATTTTGCAGAAGTGCTGCTGCGGTTGCTTGTTTCTTAAGTGAACTTCAGCTGCTGCATAGCTCTTTTCTGGGATGTGTAATTGGTAATCTGAAACTGATTTGTCAAACAGCACATTCACAGTTTCAGCACAGGGATTTCCTTGGGGAAGTCAATGCATAAGTTTAAGTCACATACAACTCAACTTGCATTTATGTGACCTGGAAACTGTTAAGAGCTTTTTGCTTGTTATGTCCTGAGTGCCATTCATGGTATGTGGTTTGACCTTTAGTTAAACTGAGGTACTGTTTCAGACCAATTGCAGTGGCAGAGCTTGTTTGCTTTATTGTGACCTTAGAGAATTTCCACTCCCACAGAAATCTGGAAACTTTTCATTGATGCAGGCCTATCTAGTCTGTATTCTCATTTCAAGTGTTAGACCACCTGCTGTCATTGTCTAGGAGGCAGAGCCTCCTGAAGCTCAGTTACTTCATCGTACCTTGAGCATCTCTGGATGTTCTAAAATAAATTATAAATTTTGGAGGTGGTACTTTCTCTTCTCCCTATTTAGCAGAAAGTACAGGAGATTCTGTTTTCAATGGAAAAGAAGGGTGGATGACAAAGTGAGAAAATTATCTTAGGTAGTCCAAAGACCTGACTAGTTTCTTCTTGGGTAACATAAACTGTTAACAGTTAACTGCTTCTTTGTACCTTAGTTCTTAATGCCAGAGTTCATTCCAATTAATCCTCCTTTCAAAATGTATGTAATGAGCTAACCTACTTGTGGGTTATACTCTTGAAATATGATCCATGGAATAGACCTGTCTGTCAACCCTGAATATTTTTTCTGTTAAAAAAAATAATAATTTTAATAATACTCTCTCTCCATCTGTCACATAAACCTTCCCTCCAGCCCAAAATGTAAGTTCATAAAAGACCTGAATTACTGAATTTCACCTTGTTATGAGTCCTTTATTTCTGACACTTTAAAAGCAGAAACTGGAGAAGAAATCTTTGCTTTTTTTTTAGGTTCAAATTGACAGTATCTTCTGGATTGTATTGGAGAGCTGATTTCCATAACATTAAACTTTATTGAAAGGGAAATAATTATGTTTTAAATCAAGTAGTGATAGAAAGCTAACGATAAGGAGAATATGGGATTGCAATAAAAACACACTATGCACCTATAACTTCATGTCCTGGTTTCAGCTGGGATAGAGTTAATTTTCTTCCTAGTAACTGCTATGTCTTGGATTTAGTATGAGAAGAATGTTGATAACACATATTGGTTTAGTTGTTGCTAGGTAATGCTTATATTAAGTCAAGGACTTTTTCAGCTTCCCATAAAGCTGAGAGGGAGCATAGACAGGACAAGCTGGCCAAAGAGATATTCCATACCAGAGACATCATGCTCAGTATATAAAGGAGATTGGCCAGGGAGCAGGAATCCACAGTCGCTGCTCGGGTTGGGCTGAACAGTCGATGGTCAGGTGTTGAGCAATTGTACTGCATCACTCATTTTGCATATTCTTTTATCATTATTGTTACTATTATCTTCTATTCATAAGTAAAAGATTAAACTGTTCTATTAGACTGTCTTTATCTCAATGAACAAGGTTCTTTTTTTTCCTTTCCTTTTCCTTTTTTCCTCTGCTATCCCACTGGGAGGGTGGGGGGAGTGAGAGAACAGCTGCACGGTCTTGGTTGCCAGTTATGGTTAAACCATGACACTTTACCTACAATTTATATTTTTTAATTTACTATGTGGTAAGTAGACAGAAGTAATAGCTTCCAGATACAAAACTCTGAAGAAATATCTATTACCATTTGCTGTGTGGATACCGATATACACTAAAGTGACAGGATTTGCATTATATTTTGACATACAGAACAGTACAAGGAAAAACTAAAGTCAGAGCTACTGTGAAGCTACAATTACTTTTTTTTTCCTTAATGCAAATAGCCCAAAATAATGTTTTATATTATATAGACTATATGTTCTATCTGATCTTATAAAAATACTTACGAGCAACATCTCAATTTCATACAACGCTTTGAATTAATTATTTTAACTTTTTTTAGAAGAATTTGCAAATTACTTTGGTTAAATTTTGCCTTATCATCAGCACAGCCAGAGTCTAATATTCAATTTTATGGGTTTTTTTTCACTTACTGTTTACTAGCTTTCTTGGTAAACTATTTAACTCTTTATATCATTTAGTTTTATTCTATTTTTATTAATTACTTGTACAGTGAATGCAGAAAGTTTTGCTCCTTTTCTTTTCCTCAGTTACTGAGGGCTGCAGCCCTTTCTTTTGCAGTGACAACACTACAGCCTTTCAATCCATCTCATACTTCTCTCAGTCTATCAGTCTGACTGAACAGTTGAGTTATTTCTACAAGCACGTAAATCCAAAATTTCACGCTGTTCTACATAGGACTGTCCAGATGTTTCTTACTACAGTGAAAATAAAATCACTTAGACCTTAATCAGGAATGTTTCATACTTAAGAAAAAAAAAAAGAATGTAATTGATTTATGAAGGGCGACTAGTGTCAGACCAACTGTGGTGGCTTGACCCTGGCTGGATGCCAGGCGGCCTCTGATGCCACTCTGTCACTCCCCTCCTCAGCAGCACAGGTGGAGAGAAAATAGAACTAAAAGCTTACGGGTCAAGATAAGTACAAGGAGATCACTCAGCAATTACCGTCATGGGCAAAACAGACTCCACTTGGGAAAAATTAATTTTATTTATTACTAATCAAATCAGAGTAGGGTAATGAGAAATAAAACCTAAATCTTAAAACACCTTCCTCCCACAGCTCCCTTCTTCCTGGGCTCAACTTCACTCCCAATTTTCTCTACTTCCTCCCCCAAGGCTGTGCAGGGGAGGGGAATGGGAGTTGTGGTCAGTTCATCACACTTTCTTCTGCCACTCCTTCCTCTCAGGGGCAGACTCCTCACACTCCTCCCCTGCTCCAGCGTGGGGTCCCTCCCATGGGAGACAGTCCTTCACAAACTTATCCAGTGTGAGTCCTTCCCATGGACTGCAGATCTTCACAAACTGATCCAGCATGGGTCCCCCACAGGGTCACAAGTCCTGCCAGGAAACTTGCTCCAGAGTGGGCTCCTGTCTCCATGGGGTCACAGGCCCTGCCAGGAGCCTGCTCCAGCACAGTCTTCCCATGGGATCAGAGCCTCCTGCGGGCACATCCACCTGCTCTGGCATAGGGACCTCCGCAGGCTGCAGGTGGATATCTGCTCAACCATTAACATCCATGGGCTGCAGGGGGACAGCCTGCATCACCATGGTCTTCACCAAGGGCTGCAGGAGAATCTCTGCTCTGGGCCCTGGAGCACCTCCTCCCCTCCTTCTTCACTGACCTTCACTTTCCCACTTTTGTTTTTCCTATTTTCTCCCCCAGCCCACAGAGAGGATAGAGTGAGTGAGTGGCTGTGTGGTGCTTAGTTGACAGCTGGGGTCAACCCCTCACAGGAGTGTCATTTTTTGTGCCTATTTTTGCTGATGCATTGTCAAGGTAACACGGTTATCTAGTTTTAAGGCTCTGTGTTATACCACATTACCAACGCCAAAGAGGAAGAATATGTATTGCAGGTGTCATTCTGGCAACGCTAATTGTCTCATCTTCACCTAGAAAAACGCACCAAAGGTATTTGAGCTGTTGGACTGCAGAACAGAACTTTCATTAGCAAAGAAGTAGCCAATTAATTATTCCTGAGCCACCAGATGGTCTAATATGACTGACAGTGGCTTGTGCTGGTATATAGTAGCTCTTGGGTGACTGGAATTCTCAGGTGCAGTAGAAAATTGGAGCCTTCTTAAGCTGACTTAGTTGTGTCATTCAGCTGTGCATTTCACCTATCCTCACCTCATCCCACGGTCCAATTGCTTAATGCCACCTACTGCCTGGAGAGACAAGGTAAAGGCTGTGACGTATACGTTGCAATTAGAGTGTATATCGGAATTCTTTCTCACATTAAGACTTTAGTCCTTGACTTATATAATAAGGCTACTGTCATGTATCTTTGGAAGAAAATTATATTTGATGGAGAAATTACAAAACTCTGGAGACCTCCATGTGTTTTTAAGTCTTCCTTGATTATGCCTCCATTGCTCCCCATCCCCCAGTTTATTACCTTTTAGAGGAGGAGGAGAAGACCCTTTAAATGTGAAAAAATCATTCTCTAGGAGATTGCTATCTCATTATCTGTTCTTTTAAAGCTTCTCTGGCTTAAGAAGAGGAAGGAATAGATCTTCTGCTGTTTTTATGAATATATGTTAATTCATTAATTCTCTTTGTATCCATCATGGAGGAATCTTGGTGTATAAAATGGCAGCATTTGATGTGGAAGAAATTCAGTACTCTTTGATAGTGAATACAATAGGAAGGACACTGCATGTGGAATAATGCAGTCACATATAAACTGAATGATACAATCACTTAGTGAGCAAGTCTTTTATGTCCCTTTTGGGATTCAACTTAAATAATGATCTACATGAAAGTTCTTTGAGAAACTTATATCAGAAATTTTAGTCTAAGTAAATATACTATAGAGAAGAGAAGGAGAAAATATAAATATTGAAAAGCAATGTATTATTATTGTTATAGGAAAATAAAACTACTAGCAATTCCCTATTTCTTGTGTTAAAATATGCTCATACCAACTTTTCAATTTAGCAGAGCCCATCCTGTATTCATTTCCTTTTTTTTTTTTGAGCATAAAATTATGTTATTATCAAAAATGACAAAGAACAGCCTTCTAATGAAAAAATAATGTGGATTTTTTATCTGTGCATTAACTAACATCAAAATGAACACTGCAGTGTGAACGCTTACTGTAATGCTGACAACATAGGTGAACTATGTTGAGAAAGGTATTGAGGTCTGAAAAAGATCCAATCCAAGGTCTGAAATGACACTTTGCCATTTAGTTTCTACAGCATTTATTTTCTGTAGTTAGTAACTGAATCTAATCCATAGGTTAGATTTCTTTAATGTCAGGATTTCTCTGAAACTGTGAGTCTGCACAATCTCCCTGATTTGCTGTGCCACAGTCCATTTGAAACAAAATGGCATACGTCTATGACACAAAAGATGAGAAATGTATAGGTACTGCAAGAAAAAAACAAACACAAATGAATCCAGAAAGCAAAAGCATGAAAGACCTATGAAGAAAAATCTAAAACAGTGTAAAAAATTGCAGGGAGCTACCATTCTTTGTCAGGTTTAATTTTTCCCAAATTAAAAAGTCCCCCTGGGTCAATATTACAGCTCATTCAGTGAAGCTTAGCAGACTTTCTTGGTGCAATGATATGTTTATTTTATAAAGAACCGATAATTTTGTCCATTTCTGATATCTTATTTTTTGGAAAGGATATTACTTAAACTTTTGCATATACAGTTCCATTTCATCAGTCTCATTCAAAGCATCGGCAGTAGTTAGGATTAATAACTGGAATATCTGCATATATAACATAATCTTACAGAGAATAGGACAGTACATGCCTTGTGAGCATAAAATTTATCTCTGGAATGCTCTCTAACCTGATTTTAAGATGGCGTTATGTGTCCAGTATGAGAGCGTGAAATATTAATTACACTCTACTGGTAAAAAAATACGCATTTCCAGTAGCTTCCGAAGACAAGAATAGGAGTGTCACAAGCTCTGTGGTCTCCATATGAAGCATTTAATTTTGTCCAAGGTGTTTACTGGTTCTTAAAGCATATTCACAAAAAAATGTATACAATACATAGAGTGTTCTAACTGTGAAAAGAAGAAACAGCTCTGGAAATCAGAGCAGAAAATTTGAGAAAATTCTCTTGAAGCATGTAACTTCTCTTCAAGTTTAGGAAGAAGTGGTAGCTGCAGGTTACCATGAGGATTTGCCAGAAAGAAGGGCAATTTCTTTATGTATGTACTAAAAAAAACCAAACCAAAACACCAAACCAGAAAGACAAAACAACAAAAAAGCCAACCAACCAAAACCCCTCAGACCGCTCAGACACTTCTGGGATGGGATTCAGCTGGAAATGCAGACACCTAAACACTGGTGTCTGCTTTAGCGCTAATGCAGCCTAGCTGTACAGTCAGTGGTACCTGCAGGGTTATTCAGTTCACCCGAAGTGGACATCTACAAGATGGGCAGCTGAATAACTCTCTCTGTTGTACTGATTGGGTCAGCAAGGACTCTAGCATCTTTGGTGGGTGCTTAGATGTTTGGCTCATACCATATATAAACACTTGCATTGAAGCATCTTAATGTGAATTCTACACCTTGCTTTAACAATGTATTAGTTTAATATTCTCACAAACATGCTAGGAGAAAACAGGAAAAGGAAAAAAAAGCCAACCTTTCTTACATTTTTTTTTTAACCGACCCAAATTTCTCTGCTAATCTGAGTGTTTCTTAAGGACTATTTTCATACTGTATAGTCTTACTGTCCCTATTGAGTAAATTGAAAACAAATTGGTTCCTGACAGATTCCTGGAGGGAGTGACACAGAACATGGGCCACCTCTGGTGCCAAAGTTTACACAATGTGAGTGTCTTTCTTCTCCTTTCCTCCCGTGAAGGAATCAGTTGATAGAATGCTTTTATTTCTGAGAAGAAAGAAGTTATTGTTTCGGGAACTGATAGCTGAAGAATTTTGAAAATAAATGGTGAAGTAATTAAAGTAAAGCCATTTTGGGGGGGTAGGATACTTTTTAAGCCCCTTTGAAGCCAATGTCATCAGTGTAAATGAGTATTCCTATCACTTATAATGAGGCCATAAACACACCTAGTTGAAAATATTCTGCTCCTTTTGAATTCCCTAAATAACCACGTTGACTCAATAACTGCTTTTAAATGATAAAACCCTTTCTTTTTCCCATTCCATATATCATTACAAATAAACAAAAAAACAGTGACTGTAAAGCACGATTATAAAACTCTTGACAGGTGTATGGATTAAGTGGAGGTTTAGAACTAGCAATAGTATTGCTTTAGATTTCAGGAGAAAAACTTAGCAATCCTTTAAATTTAAAAATATTCTCTACTAACCAGATGTAGATCAACACATGTAGAATTGTGTTCACAGGCGTTGGTTATGCAGTCATCAATGTCCTGGTCACATTTCAGTCCTGCATATCCTGGGTTGCACAAACAATAGAAGCCGTTGACAACTGCAACAGAGACAGTATTTTAGTACTAAGAATGTTTTAGAACAACAGCTGAATGTAGTAAAATTACGTAAGCTGCAGTTATGACTAGTATCTGGAAAAGATTTGGACTGGCTTTACCTTAAAGATGTGGACATGTTCAAAAATTGAAATAAATGAAATGCAATATCTCAAAACATCTTTTTAATATGAAAGCAGACTCATGATACTGCATTTTACTTAATTCAAATATTTTGATGTTAGAATTACAAATCAATAACTCATTATTAGCTTCTTAAAAAGTGATGGCCTCTTATAAGCTAATGAGTAATTTCCCATCACGAAACTGTATGCAGAGTGCTTAAGATTTTATCCTTCATATTGTGCCTAAATGAGATGAAACAGTTAAACGTTGTTTGGTTTGCTGGCTTTTGGGTGTTTTTTGGTAAGAAAACCAAACTGTTATACCATTACAGTAAAGGAAAACTTGCTTGAGTTTAATTTGGCAGCTCAATCTATGATGTATTTCCATGCTTCATTTTTAAACAAGCTAATAATAAGAATCTTCTCCATTTTTCATCATTAATTTCATCATTAAAGAGGAATCTTTAGAGTGCTATGTCCATTTAAGGAACTTGTGACAGCAATAATTGCACTTCTTGCACGCCTGCATTTATTCTAATCTCAAAGAGGTCCCTGGATTCTTCATTATTTCTGAGGTTTACCATGGAATCTATTCTGCTATTGTGTCTGTAGGCATAGCTGCTGCTGTATTCATTAGAGGTTTTAAGTCCTTCACAGCAGGAGCATTATTCATCTACAAAGAGCTTCCTACCTTCTTCAGGATTCTAGCTTTCTACAGCAGGTGCATATAGTGCAGAGGAACTGAGAAGTCCACATGATACAACTCAAGCCCAGAAGCACCACAAAGACAAATTCTCCCTAAAAGATCTGGCTCTTTGCGATCATGAAGAACTTTACTGGAGTTCATCTAAATTCCAGTTCAAAAACATCTCTGAATCAATGTTGAGGCTGTAGAAAACATCTGTAAACTTGTTAGGAAATAGCCCTTACTACATAAAATGTGAAGTCACTCGCCTTATCCCCATGTATGGAAAGACAGAATTCTTAGAGCTTATTAAAACTGGGGTGTGGGGGTTTTGTTGCCTTTTTTTTTTTTTTTTAAACTTGGAGAATTTTAGGCAGTGATATATTTAGCAATTCTTTAAGATCTCATCAGAAACCATTAAGTTGATTAGATCTTCTGCAAATTGGTGTAAAAATTTTGAATTTCAGGGAAATTCTCAAGTCATCATTCTCATTTTAAAAAGGATGTGGGGGGAAAGGAGAGAGATGTAGCAGAAGAAAAATGTGGTTTTCAGTGCTTAAAGTGTGGGGCCTATAAGAAAAAGTTGAGTCAGATGGGCTTGCTTTGTATTAGTCCCTTCAGGGAAGGGTTAATAGTTAGAGGGCTGTATAGCATTAACTTCAAGAGCAGTTGCACAAACGACAGAACTGAACTCCTCTTAGTAGTGTTAGATGATATAATAAAGGACAATGGCCAAAAGTTACAATTTAGGAGATTCAGATGGGGTTGGGAGGCGAGGGAAACACTACAGAAGTAGTGCATCAGTGTCAGTCACAAAGAGTTTGTGGAATTTCTGTCCATCCTTAGAGGCTGTCAAAACTCAGCTAGAAAAAATTCCTGACCTGTTCTAGCACTGTTGATGGTTCAGCGTCATGCAGGTTTGACTACATGATCTCCAGATGTCATTCTGCTTTCCTGCCAGCATTAGAAGATTCTCTGAAAATTACCACTTTTACTTTTTTTTTACCAAATGTAATAAGTGTCTGATAGGTGGTAATAGCCCCATAAAACTTTCCCATAAGTACTCCATACATAATGGGTGCTACTAAACTTCGCTTGGCAGTCCAGACAGAATGTGGTAGAGTAATTAATGATCAAGTTGCTCCTAAAACCTTTAAGTATATCTATCACTGAAAATGTAACTTACACAGTTAGGTGACAGAAGGCACTTAATAGTAAACATACACTCCATTTTGCATCACTTTGATATTTAATGCAGTTTTTGTACTCGTTAGAATTATGACATATACTGCCTAACTACTCCATGAGCTCCTTTTCAGCACCTGAATATTCTCTCATCAAATGTACAGTGTAAGATGTGTTTGGCTAATTTAGGTATCAAAGGAGACAGCACAAATCTCATTAAAATTTCTTATTAGCTGCAATTCTGACCCTCTGAACACACAAACCCCAGTGCCAGGAGTTGAGGCATTTGGCAAAAGTAATCCTCCTGGTACTGGCTGTAGAGCTTCAGACAAGCTAAATTTCAGTAAATTATCCACTGTTCTCCCCAGAGCAGCTCAGTAGCTACAGACGCTTCAACAGAAAGACTACTCTACATGAAAGTGAGTAACCAGACTGAACTCACTGTCATAGCAGTATCCGTGGAGGCAAGGGTTAGAACTGCACTCATTGACATTGATCTCACAACGTGGACCTGCAAAGCCCTTCACACACTGGCACTGGAATCCAAGGGGAAAAACGTCCAAATTTATTTCTTCTATGCACACAGCTCCATTCTCACAGGGATTGCTGGCCTCACAAGGCCTAAACTCACAGTTCAAACCTGAAAAGGAAAACGGCAAAGCTGTCAGTGTTTAACTAATGAACATATCCCTGCAGCTGCTGCCTATTATGAGCTGTTTTCTCTTTGTATCCCTGGTTAAAATGGAGCTGGAGGGTCTCAGAGGTACATATATGTGTATTACCATGCAGAAACATGTATTTGCTTTGTAGAATTACGAACAAAAAAAGACGATTTTATCTGTTCTGTTTATATAATGAAATAGCATTTTAAAATCATAATAGCTTTCTCAATATATTTTATAGTTTTTCTGTTTACCTTGTCCTCTAAAATGGCTCAAAAAGTGTATTTAAAAATAATTAATGAATTTTGTTTAGAAGTTTCCTGGTATTTCTTCCTGATATCTTGTCACAGCTACCATGTGCTGTTTATAGGTTAACCCATAAACCTGAACATGAATGAAATGCAAGTAGCCTCATATAACTGTTCTGCTTGCAATTTGTGACTACAAACAAATGATTTCCCTGAAATTATGTATGTATTTAATAATGATTGACTGCTTCTATCATTTATAAAAGTTTCGTACAATAGGAAATCACACACAGTCCCTCTACTCTTTCCTAACAAACACTCTAGTGTCTAGCAGATTATGTACATTTATCTGGGCTAATCAAGGAACTGTGTGATGGTGATCTTGGGTTGCGTATGCCATCATATAAATCTTTAATTTGCAATAAATAGAACAAAAAGGATTAAAAGGCCCTTTAAAGTGAGGCTTAGTTTGTTAGAACACAAGCAAAACTGATTCATGTTTTCCAGTAGTGAAACTGAAAATGATGAGGACAGACAGAACAGAGATCAAATGGGTCTGGCTTTGTAAAGCTGCCTCCCTTTTCCTCAGTGTTGCTGAAGGCAAGTCTGTTCTTTCAGGCTTAGTTTCAGACAGAGCTCAGCGGCTTTTTGGGCTGCAGCAAACTGTGCACAAGCGCCTCTGAGTCCCTTTGAAGCCCATCTGCCTTTCTGTGACTGCTGAGGCTGGACTGTGTCTATGCTATGCTTTCTGGCAGAGCTGCCCAGGGTTTGTTGTACCCCAGGGCCCCTGCCCACTTCCCTAGTGTCCTTGCCCCAGCTCTAATTGCCCAGCCAGCCCTTCATGGAGCAGCTTCTCCCTGCCCCAATAACCTCCCTCTTCATTAGATAGACCGTAACCCTAACCCAGTGATGGGCAATGTGACACTACAACATAAAGCACCTGGATAGTCATGTAAAAAAATTCAAATTCATACAGTTATATTAGGTGGGCTGACCTTAGCTGGCTGCCAGATGCCCACCCAGACGCTACATTGGATATATATCCGTTATATTGGATAACTTCAATATTAAGGTGTTCATGAGATGAATAACTGAGTGTCATTTAACTTTAACTTGGAAAATGAACTTTTGTATTTACAGAGATATGTTTTCAGTATGGTCAGGCGCATAGTTATTATACACTTAATACTGGCTGCAGTCAGCTGAATCCACTGTATCTCCTCCTTTGCTTGCCCTGTCATTACAGACCAAAGTTTGTTGGCCTATTCCACACTGCTTTCCTTTGTTTTGCAGTTACTGTTAATCACATAGCAGCACACTGGCTGTGCGCAGGCCTTCTTCAATAAAAGGAAGCACACACTGTCCAGAACATCATCAGGATTTTAGATGAGCAAGTTCCTTACTGTAGGTGAGCTGGTTCCTTACAGTGTTGTGGTTTGGGCTGGGCTGGCTACTAAAGCAAATGACAGATGCTCTCTTTTACCTCTCTCCCCTTCAGAGAAGAGAGAGCATGTCCCTCAAACCAGGAGGGAGTCATCTAAGGGCTGAATTCTTAAGGCTTCTCATAGCAAAAGCAACAAGTAGGAACAGAATTGAAGTTAAAAAAAAAAAACAACAAACCAACAACCCTCTGACTCCAGTAGTCATGCCAACAGAAGAGAAGAAGGGCACAAGTTGTTCCCTGTCTTTATGTCACCAATGGTCTCTCCGGCGCTGGGTGACCCTGCCATAGGCAGCCGACAGTCTCAGATCTGGAATTCATGAATTGCATAGAAAAAGATGCCATATGGCACATTGAGATTTTGCCCTGAAGTTTTCATCTTTGTATCACAACAGCTTGATATGGGTGACAACCCTGCTGATTCCTATAGTGGAGTTCACACCCACGCTAATGAGTGTAACACATGGCTGACAATCGTAAGTGGAACTGTCAGATAATCTAGTAATACAGTACTTGTTTTTCTTCTGTGTTGATGGAAGAACCTTTAAAGAGATTTGCCCATCCTCTTACATGCCAAGTGTTTGCGGGGGTAGGCGTTTCTGTTAGATAAAGCAAAAGTCATGCCACACTGCATCAGTTTTCCTCTACTGTATTATTCTTCTCCAACACTAGGCACTGCCACTTTTTAGGTGAGAGAATAACACAATTTTGTCCACCGTTGCTTCATTGTAGTGGTGCTGGTGAGGTTGTATGTGTGAGACTCAGACATCTTACATTCCTCTCCGGATGAAACTGAGTCTTCCTCACCTGTTGTCACGGCCCAAGACTTATTCCATAAGTGAACCTTCGTAGGTGAAGAGAAAGTCTCCTTCAAGTTGTCAGAAGTAATCATCTTCCAGCCTCCACTGTTGTAGAATCTCTGTCCTCCCATGCCTGAGTGTATCCTTTACTTGTTGTTTCCCTCTCCTCCAATCCTCCTCCTGTTGGTAACAGGCTTTTGTCCCTTCAGGATCTCTAAGAAAATACTCTTCATCTTCCATTCTGTCATCACTGACACTGTGTAGCCTGTTCTTGCTCCCCAGCTCCTTCCCCTGGCAGCATGGCAACTCAGCCGTGGCTGGTAAGGAGCTCATGCGCCTTCCTCCCATGCTGTACTGCCGGCAGGAGCATGGGTTTAGGTTTTTGTTCAAAGTAGCTCCCTACAAGGGTATGAATTCCAAGTTCATACTGATTTGAAATTACACTAAAAGTGTTCCCTGACCAAAAAAAAAGACTTTTTCCTCCTCTTTGAGGAATTAGCAGAAAATAAATTACTGCTTTTGTTCTAGCTGTAGTAAAGCAAAACAGCACAAAGCAAAACGTATTTACATTATCCTGACAATTACAAAGAATGGTAAATTAAAATCTGGTCATAAATTGACGACCTGGGTTAATAATCCTATTTACCAAATGAGGCCAAAATATGTGATGTAATATTAATTACTAGTAGTATTCTAAACAGTTTTTTCAGTGCCCTCTTTCAAGCAACCTCCATCACACTTTAATTAGAAATGCAACCTCTTTTTCCTGCCACTCAGCTTTCCCACATATCACTGCATGGAAAATCTTTTTCTGCTACAGACAGAAATGGCAAAGATTTCACTCATATTCAAACTAGAAGACTGTGAAAACAAAAAGACAAGAAAGTAATAAGACTGTTTCCTACCCACTCGGTCCCTTCCCCTGAATCAATTAATTTTTAACCATCAGTGTTGAGAATTAATAATTTAAAAGACCATTCCCTCACTCAGAGGATCACAATTGTTTATATTAGTTTAATATAATTCTGAAAATAATTTGTTATTAAATAATTGATTATTGATGCTAATCAGTATAAGTAGAAAGAAAACAAGAAAAGAAAGCTGGTTGATTTAAAGTAGACTCTTTTTTTGAAACATGCATATCCACACAAAGATTAAGGTTGGATAGTAATAGGCAATGGCGGTTACATGCTAGTACACCACTTGCTGCTGTTGTTCTTATATCTGCATTTTTACAAAGCTGCAAATGTATGATTAAAGCTATTTGGATAAATCAAGCAGCAAACTAATTATAGTTGAAAAAAATGTTTATTAAAGTAGATTAATCAGAATACAGAATTCATATCTTCTGCATTTTCTTTCGTAAAATATTTGTTAGAGAAATTTTGTAGCCGATTAATCTGATTACGCCTATTTTTCCTAAATATAGGAAAGTTCTCACTTGATCTGGTAAGTTTCTGAAGTAGTCTGGTTGTTGACAGAACAGAATGGTTTGCCAGGGGAACAGTTTATGAACTGTCTTCTCCCACTGACATATCAGGATTCTTAAATTACCCACTGCAGACTAAAAAGGTAATACTCGTTAAACATAGTTAGCAGACAAAAAAGAGAAAGTATGCCCAACAGATCAAATGTGACAGAATCGAACACAGAAGTTCATTAATTAATTAATAAGTTCAGCACATCTTTCCAACCATGCTTATTTCCATTAGACACGTTTAACCTTTTTTCTTGTTTCATTCTTGGCTATATTTTATTGATTACAAGAATAGATTGTCTTTACTTTGCTAGACAATTAAAGGCCTGTCTATCAGAATAAATGTGAACAAACCCCCAAAGAATATACACAAATGATTAAATTACACAGTCAGTTGAAGGACAATTTTCTTTTCAGTGGCACAATATATTGGATTAAATATTATACTTCTCTTTATATAAAAGCATATGCTCATAGCATATAATATGCTTCTCTATTAGCATAAAATATATATCAAGTAATGAAAAATTTACTTGGAAACTCCTCTTTGTGTGTTTAGGAATAAGAAGCATATTGCATATTCAGAAACATCATCCTGCTAATATTAATCAGTTCTCTTTTCTACTGCGTTTACTTAGAATTCTTCAACAGTTGAATCTCTAAATATCATAAATGAACAATGAAAACATATTTTTGCTGAGGAAGATTGTTCTGTTATGGCTATTATTAAAAATTAAAAGCATAATTTATAAAAAAGATGTAGAAAATAAATTACCTGGTAAGTTTTCATTTCTTTATGTGAAATGATTTTCTTTTTTTTTTATTTGCTTAGCATAGATTTGTACATTAAATGTTTTGATATATACTACAGAATTCTCTTATAATCAGAAATGGCATCTCTTCAATGCTGTTATTGTCTTTCAGAAAATAATTTAATAAAAACCCCATTTGCTACTAATATTTTAAGAAATTAAATCTGACAACAGCTTTCAAAGTCAGCATTTTGCAGTAAAAGTACAATGACAAAATATATCGTATTGCAAACTGCTGGCGTGATTATGACAATACAGTGAAAATAAACTGTCTGTGGCTAGCACCAGAACAATAAGTGTGTCATTTGGATATCAGTTTCTTAAATAATACCAAGTATTCTGGTACTGCTGTTACATACACACTCACAAGGACAGAAAGCTCTCAAGACAGACCAAGTATTGTCATTGCCAAGTGATCCGTGCCGGGGTTTGGACAAGAGAGGAAGAACCCCCCAGGTAGGAGCGCCTACCCTTGGGCACCAGACTGGGGCCAGAGGAACTAGTTGTGCTGTGAAGTTATGAAGTGAGTGTCACAGTCCCAGTTCTCCCCACTGCTCCAAAAGGAACTGTCATGCTGATCTCATCTTTGTATGTGATCTTTGGAAACTGGCTAACTAAAAGATTTTTTTATTTTATTTTATTATGATCCAGCTTCAGTAACCTTATGACACTGGTATCATTGGATTTCAGTAGCCTTGCCTAGAATCTGTTTGTGTTACAAGTTTTTTGAAACAGTATATATCATATGAATGAAGTTAATAGCATTTTGCTTCACTGAAACGAGAAAATTACACCAGTTTAAAGGACATCCGTAAGGAAAGAATAGGGAGATAATCTACAACAGACTGATTTTATACGGCTGACATGAATACATGAAATACTTCAAAAGATCACATTAACTCAAGAATGTTTTTATTTAAATTGATATTGTTTAGTTTCTATGCTTAGGTTCAGAACACAAAGACTATTTTTTCAAAATGACACTAAACTATTTTCATATATGAAGTAAAAGCCAATGACTGATGTGAATCTTCCATGATAAATATGTTTTCTTAGAGGTTTTCTGTTTTTAGTTTTTTTCCATTACCATCATAACATCACAGCAACAGCATTAAGTTTCAGTCTTTCAGTAACTCACCTTTTAACAACAGAGCTAAAATACACTTCTAACGTTTAAGTGAATCACCACTGTTTTCCAAGGTAAATTAAGTAAATTGAACACCATTCAATAAAAGTAAAAATGTATTTCATTATGGGAGATAATGTAGTGTACAAAGGCACTATAAGGCTGTATAAAAACCAAAAAAACGCCCCCCAAAATCCCTGCCCCAATCTATATGCAACATTCTGTTTTTCCAAAGACTGTTCTTTTGAAACTAGTGTATCCAATAATTTTAATATAAAAAATTATTTGATCACTTCAGAGAAATCTGGTTTTGGTTTTCCTCAACTTTACACAGCTCAATGGTGCCAATCCCCAAAGACTTTCATAAACTTATCATTAAATCCCAGAAATACTAATGAGCAGTTAGATGCCTAAAATTTAGAGTCCTTGTAACTCTAAAGATTAAACATCTTAACGCTAAATATGAAATTGTCTCTATTTAAAATTCAAAATTGCCATTTTCTATAACATTGAAAAGTTCAGATGTACCTCCAAGTTCACCACTGTTTTATGAACTGCCTGCTTAGCTTGATCTACTTTGTGGCATAAGAAAACAAAATACTTCTACAACTGAGATGATTAGATGCTAATGAATGTAAATAAAAAACCCCCAAAGTACCCTGGAAGTGGATAGGAAGAAAAAAAATATGTGCAAAAGCATGCATATATTGATATTACTTGAAATTAAGCAAAGTATTACTCTAACTGCTTAAAAATATAGCAAGTCTTTTCTTTCAATTAAAATGTATAGCCTATAAGTTTGTTTGTTTATTTGTTTGTTTAAAGGAAGGATGCTTGACAAGCAATACTTAGCACTTTCAAGTAACAAACATTTCCTTAATTGTATATGATAATGCAGACCATGCAACAATGCTGGAACAAAGCATGAGATAGACACACATCACAAGCTTTAAAATGAAAAATCACACAGAGATGTATATATTATTGCTCCATACCTGTATAAATTTCTGTAAAAATAGACAAAAACAGAAGTTGGACATATTATTTAAGTGCATTTTTTCTTTTAAAATATACAAGTTTATAAATAATAAACAGTGAAGGTGCAACATCTGTGCATTTCACTTTTCAACATACAAGCATGCTGCATTTTTTTGTAGAAAATAACAGAAGAATCCAACCAAGGAAAACAATTACCACAAATTTATTTCCTACTGAAATACATGGGAATGTTTTTCTTTTCATTCTTTTATCTTATCTTTCTTTACTACATCACAGTTCAACTGTAATTACTAATATATGCAGGAAACTTACAGAAAGCTGGTATCATACTCAGTTTTTTTTTATGGCTTAGGACCTGCAGGTGTCATTTTCAGGTACAGCAATGGCCATCTTTTGTTCACGTGGCCAAATCCTTCTGTGTTTTGAGATCCTGTTTGACAGGATTAGCCAGACATTATTTATTTCAGCTGATACCAGGATTATTATTTTATTGCTTCTATATATTTGTGTTTTGGCATATGACCCTAAATAGGCCCGCCACGTAGAAAAGTAAAGCTGCAAACATTTGTTTCACCAGCCAAATCACTCCTCCCCGCCCCTGAAATTTGGTAAACTTTTGTTTGAGCAACAGCAATGCCCTCATAATTTGTAGGGCAGCCAGGGAAAACATAACCGTGTTTTAAGTCTTTGACAAATTGTGGTTTGTGCATACTTTCTGGAAAATTAAGGGACAGATAAATAGAGATTCTCATTTGCAATGAATATACCTTGTATTATCTACATAACTTCCATCTCCTCCCTGTAACCAAGGTTCTTGTACACCATTCTCAAGGAATGACTAATGAAATTCAAACCCCTTATCTGCTGTGGATGACTGGATTTACACATGCGGTATTCCCAGAGTACTCACGGCTGTAAAGGCTTAGAAAATTTTTCTTGTGGATCAAGATGTGTCCCAAGGTGCAAACTGAGAGCAGAGCTGAAACTACAATACATACCTCACTGAGTCTGTATGGACAGAATTAAGCAACCAGTGCTTTTAGAGATGCCTTTGGGTTCTCAGCGCTGTTCTGAAAGGCCATAGGTCTCCTACAGATCTTGTCATATCTGCCAGACCCTTGTGGATACCTAATGTACCCAAGAGTGTCTAAAGTGACACTAGAAATGGCTAGGCGAAATGCTTGCTCTCTGAATTGTTTCATTTTGGAGGCAGAAATACCTGAATTCATGTATCTAGATGACAACTTTTAGCAACAATAGAAAAATCGGTAAAAATATGAGAAAAATATTCCAAAGTTGTTCTTCAGTGACTTCATACATATTAACAGCAAGTCCCAGTTCATACTGATTCCCATTTAGGCATTTCATAGCTTTTTAGACTAACCTTCTTCTTTATTGCTTAGAGGCAATGCATATTTTCTAGGTAATATACCACAAACGTGGCCACTCTGCCTCTCTGTCCACAGAAAGCTCCTATGTGATGCAAAGTGTCCTTCATAGCTCTATGCACCAGTTTAATTTTTCCCCTAAATAAAATTTTATTTGACTGTTCAGTGTCAAGAGAGTGTCAAAACCAGGTATAAACTGGAGTTGGACAGGAGATACTCTTTTATGGTCTAACACAGAGATATGCTAGAAAGAGCCACAGGTCTTGCAATACTGCCTTTTTGCCTGGGTCTTGGCACAGGAGAGACTGAGATTTAGCCTGTGAGAACTGAAAAAGTAATTGCTCTATTATCTCTACTCTAGTTTTTTGCCTTCATGAACACTTACATTTCTTACTTATTATCTGTTTTGTAATTAGCTGTTCCCATAATAGAGTGTCCTATTCTAAAAACTCCATTATTACTCTTGCTTTTCAACAGACTTAAGCATTTTTTTTTCTGCTGAGTTGCCTTTCTCACTAGTTTACTTTCTTTTGCAACATGTTTAATGGCCAATTACCATTTTTGCTTTAATCTTAATTGGAACATATTTGGAGACATGTGTCATTAAGGCTGCAACAAATAAGCAGACATTTCATCAGAACTGAATTTGATTTTCCTCTACAATTACATACATTTGATTAAAAAGGTCATACCTATTAGCAACATCTAGACCAAACACATACAGTGCATACGAGTCATGTAATAATTTGGATGAGGCTTTGAGCAGCCTGGTCTTGTGGGAGGTGTCCCTGCCCATGACAGCAGGGTTGGAACTAGATGATCTTTAAGGTCCCTTCCAACCCGAACCATTTCTTCAGTCTATTTATTAAAAACAAGTTACTAAACAGCTTTTATTTTTTTAAATTAAAAAAATACATATTCATGTCAACTCTTACAGGGCTATCACATATCAAATATACAGTCTTTACATGAAAGAGACATCTTAATGCTTTCTTCCTTCCTGCGCTTTCTTTGGGAACAGCAGAGTACTGTCTCAGTCGATGGATCACAGAAATGTTGGTAAAGTAGTTTGGTTCACCTTTTCCTTAAATACCAGTGTAGAAAATAAGGACAATTTGCAGTTCTGGTGTGGGAGTGCAAGATCTGTTCTGAGCTTTCAATCCCAATTAAGAATAAAGCAGCCCTATAAGTCCTACTTTATTTTCTGTAAAAATAAGCTGGTCTAGAAATTGTAGTGGGATCATTCTCCTTTTGCATGCTAAGAACGCTGTAAAGCAGCGTGCCTCATACAGGGACAATCTCACTTTGCTACACTCTCAGCAAGGACTGAAGTCTAGTAGTTATGACTAATGTCATTGATGTGGCTGTGTGATACATAAATATGTTGGCACTTCAAAGCTGTCAACAGTAAACTTGCATTTATTACTACAGATCTGTCTGTTAGAAGAATATTTGAATATACCGCAAAGTGCTTATAAAACACCAAAAACACCAATGCATCTAAATATGGATGAAACAGCTAAAGACTGGGGCGAAATACCTAGAGGTACCTAAAAGTAGATATGTAATATCAGAACGACTCAAAAGTTTAAGAAAGACTCATCTACTGTGTAGCGGGCCAGTTTTAGTAAGAAACAGTAAAATAGTGTTTATCAGTGGAGCGTTGGAGCACATCTTCTACTAAGATATCTTTGAACAATTGAATGGTCGGCAGACATTCCTCCCCTTCCCTTCATACCACTGAGGAAGAGCCAGATAAAATCTATAAAATGATGTGCTCCTCCAGCTGTAAGTTACAAGAAGACTTAAAACTGAGGAAAGCAAATAAAACTGTAGCAATCCAAGAAGACAATTCTAATTTTGCTGGCACGCATGGAGGAATATAATGAGTACATTTCAGCCTTGTAACAAAATAAATAGCCTAAGACAAAAAATGTACTTTGTTAAATCATAATGGAGACCAGCAAGGGACTGAAAAATAAGGTAGGTTTGAAGTTTGTAAAAATATTTTTTTACTCCTTAGCATAAAAGAATGAGGTGTCTTTCTTTCTTTCATTGAAAATTAAAGGACATGTTGATTTCAGAACATGATCATTATCAACTTCTGCTTCCTATTATTCTCTGTAAATGAATATTTTCAGGTCTGCATTTAACATGCTTGCACATGGGAGGAAAAGCATGGATATAAATGTAGATAAAAAATATATTTTATATATAGATAAAATATGACAATGGGGACTATAAAATTTACTAATTGCACTGTTCTTGAATTGTGTGTGAATTTTTAATGGAACAAGACAGTATTTTCTGAGAGATACATGGGAGCTTTCATTCTCCCTTCCATGAAACTATTAGGACCCCTAAATGAGACACAGTCTCACAGTATGCTCTCTTCTCAAGCACTTAATAGCAATTCCGCAATAACTGTGATTCTGTTATAGAGAGGCTACAATTGTAGAATCAATATCATAATAGAAAAGTTATTATAATAACTCTCCATCCAGAATACTATAATGGAATCAAGCTCATAAGAGGGCTGAGGGGCCTGCTTAACACTAATAGATAAATTACTGCCAAAGACTATCAGTGATGATGTATTGGCCAGAACTGTAGCTGAATATACTTCTCAGCTGTTTGTCTCCTGTTGCTAATGTTAAAATCTTTGATTTGTCCTGCCCCCAAATCAACTTTGCCTTCCTGCTCCCAGCTCCAATAGTTATTTTGCCAGTAGGGAATGCAGCAGAAAACCAGCTGATCCCCTTTCTCTGTTTCTGACCAACTTAACTTCAGAATGTCCTCTGATAAAAAATGTCCAATTACATGACTATAAGTGTTGTGCCTCAGATATGATGGAAAATGGGTGGAAGAGGGAGACATTTCTGAAATAGTAGCATATTTGCAGGGACTAATACATTAGAACCAAGCAGAAGCAGTTATACTGGATAGGTATTTGGGTTAAATCTTGAGAAATGTTGGTAAAACACTACAGTAAATTAAGTGACAGCATGGTAAATAGCATTTCAACATTTAGGGGTGAGATGTAATCGTAATTTGTACTATAGAAGTCAGTGACACAACACTACGGAAAGAAGATGGAAACAGAGAACTGGATTTTAGAAATGGGACTTTTGTTTTGGGGTAATTAGAACATACTCACAAGTGTATGCAGTACTGGTGGCATAGATAACTATTATAAATGGCAAAAGTGTATTTTATAAATCTAGATGCTATTATTTTTTCGTCATTTTACCTAAACTAAAACACATGCTCAGTGAGGCTCAGTAACTTCTAGGATTTCTGTGTGGGCTTACACTGGAATCTCTTCAGTAATAACATAATCTGGTATAGATTTCTTTTTTCTTTAATCAAATCTTGAGCTTCCTCCAAACTAAGGTCAAAAGAGTTATGATATAAAAGTATATGCACTTTGAAGTTCAGTATTTTATACCTTATCAGGACTACAGGTAAAGCTCTGTGATTTTGGAAAATAGAAATTCAATTTTCCCCTCCACAGGACAAGGAACTTGGCTGAAAAAAAGATGAAAATACTTCAATTATCATATTTAGTAATTGGAACATTATTAGAAGTTGATAGGGATGTTATTTTGCATCTGGAAGTCTTATAAGTTTCTTCAGTTTTCTTTTGAATAGGAGGACTGCTGGTACCTTCAAGTTTAGCTGAGCTTTTGTGAAAAGTCAGAGGTAGCAATTCCAGTGGCAATAATTCCAATGAAATACTAGAATATATGGAAAGACCAGTGATCTACACTAGCTACGGGGAAATCCTCTGTCAAGGGAATACTGTTGGAGAGGAGTGCATTATTTTTGTCACTGTTAGGGTTAAAGCAACGGTGTCAGAAGATGTACTTCTCCAGTGCTCTCCATGCATTGACTTTACCATGAAAATGGAATTTTCTAAAAAGGCTTGTGCCCACAGGAAAACTAAGACATCATTCACAGATCAGGCTTGTAGAATTAACTTGCATGGCCTGGATGATCAGACATTTGAAGAAAAATCCAGATATATTCCACTGCCCAAGCATCATTGTTCTTAAAAGCTTTGGATGTCTGCTGGTATTCTGTTGAAGCCAATGGAATGAGTTAAAACATTTTGTCAAAGTAGACAAATCCATGCTTTAAAAAAACCCAAACCACACATACAAGAAAAGTATGAGAAACTATGATTATACAATAATACTTCAATAAAATTCCCGATGACTTTTCATATTCATATAGGACTAATGTAAAAGTTTTTTAGAATATAGTGGTATGTATTCAGGATATCAAAAAGTTTGCAGCACATAATAATAAGTAGAATCATAGTATCATAGAATCGTAGAATCATAGAATCATAGAATCAGTGAGGTTGGAAGGGACCTTTAAGATCATCAAGTCCAACCATTAACCTACCCCAACAAAAAAACAAAAACAAAACACCTCTAAACCATGTCCCTAAGTACCACATCTACCCTTTTCTTAAACACCTCCAGGGATGGTGAATCCACCAAAGTAGTAGCTCTTCTTGCTCTCTAAGTGAAATGGAAATAAAGCAAAAATGTGAAGATTTTTCTGTTTTCTTTTTTAAAAGAAGGGGAAATAAAGGAGAAGAAAAAGGAATATGGAAAAATCAAAACTTTCTGGTCGTAATCTTGCATAGTCTCCTTGCAAAATAAACAGAATAGTCAAGCAAACGAGGAAGAAAGAAAGATAAATATATGCAAACCAGTTTCTATAGATAGAATCCATTTCTAGCTTAATCTGACAGGCTACCTTTTGTATGAATGCACCTGAATGTCTAAATCATGCTCTGTATTCCTTAGTTCTACTGTCTGTATAGTAGAGGTCTGCTGTATGCATCCTGATAACTGGTATATTATGTGTTCCTTATAGTGGTGCATACCCTTCAAGTCAGATTTTGCGATGAGAGAATCAAACCATTACAATGTATAATGGAAATACAACTTCAGATTGCTTTCCAAGTAAATGACAGAATTCATAATATAGCATTTATGCTTTTCCACTGAGAATAACAGAAGAAGCAATAAAGCCTGAAAACATTCAAAAAATAAACCAGATATTCCTACATAAGTTCTACCAATAATATTACGTATTTACTTGCGTAATAAAGCAATTCTGTAATCTGTAATTAGTGCACACAAATGTATTTGCTACAGTAACCTGAATATTTCCACAGAATTAGAAAACAGTTTAACTACCCATTATGTTGGTTTACTGTGAATCTGTTAAAGACTACATTTACAACATTTTAATACTAAATAAACAGATGGCATGAGACTGAGGTATAGTTTTTATATGAAACTAATTCTGCTTTTAGTTATACCATCATAAATCTAGGTAACGTCAGTATAAGAATTTGATCTTGAAAGGTGCTGAGTAAACCTGTAAAGAAGTAAAGAGTCTCAAAAAATCTTTTATTTCATCAAGAATCCTATAGATTCTAGACATCCAAGACCATTATTACCAAGAATATAATGTTTTCAGAGGATCTCAGTTAACATTTATGAATATTGCCAGCAGGGTTTAACTTTTCCATTGAGAGTAATAGACACTGCTAGCTACTTGAAGGATGACTGCAGAAATGTTGACTTTCTGAAATTTTAATTACTTACTTAAATACCTAAATGAATACCAAAGTCTTCTGAAAGTCTGCCTCCTCGTGAAACAAGTACTTAAGAGACTAGTATTTCTAACCACGTACTGAAAATGATCTCACATCTTTCTGAGCAGAGGCAATTCTGGTACTGCAATGCTCATTTACTTGGTTTTATACTAGATTTTATTCGGCAGAACATAAATTAAAACTAATAAAAATGACAAACTAAATTTTGACCATTAACTAAAATAATAAGAACAAACATCAGAGCTCAGTCTTTTCTCATGAATGATGAATTCAATGCAACCATCTTCCCTAAAGGGGAAAAGCCCTGCTGTCTCAACATACCAAGAAAATTGCCTTTTAATGATTGTTCTGGAATCCTAAGTATGTATCGTTATATTGAACTGCGGGAGGAAAAATGTGTTTATATTTAATTTATAAATCAACAAGCGCCTTTAATTGAAATTATCACTTGAACTAGTTTGCTCAAGAACACCGCACTATATGTTATTTTATATTATTTTAGCAGTGAGTGTTTAAAATTAAACCCCCAAAATTTTTATGAAACAGGTCACAATAAAGCTTGCATTTTAAGTGTATTTCCTTTAAAAGCATCAACAGAAATAATCGCACGCAATTTATCGATTCCAAGATAACCAGAAATTATTTTCTGAGAATGAAAAAATAAATTAGACAATGCCATAACCAATCAAATTAGATAGAAAAATGTCTAGAAAAACAACTGATCTTTCTGATGGCAGCTGAATGGATATATGCCTTTCATTTTGTAAATAATCTTATTCTGTTAACAAATTGATTTTAAAGTATCCATTTTGATTAATAAGGAAACACTCCTAGTAGATGTATAAACAAAGTTTACTTCACATTACCTGCAGCCTAAGGCATAATTGGCTGGTCACTTTAAAAGCTTTGCTTGAAAAAATGAAGGACTAATAATGCTGCAGGAAGAGTGAAATGAGCTCAGACAATTGACAGAAATGCTTTCTAAAGTTAATTATGTTTGCTTTCCCCTCTCCCTTGGCGTTCATTACCTTTAAACGGAGCTACACATTGGCAGAAGTAATTACCAGGTTGGTCAATGCAGGTGGCTCCATTCTTGCAGGGAAATGAAGCACACTCATCTATATCTGTTTCACATCTTGCACCTTTGAAAAGACGAAAGATTTGAACATTTAGTAAGACAATGAGGTGCCAATTCCTAATTCATTTGCACCTTAGGAATCTCAAGCAACTTGTGAGGAGAAACTAACATAAATCAGCCAAAGAGCAGCTACATGTACTAATGTCAGCATCCATTTAATTCTTATCACCACAAATACATAACGACTTATTTCTGAATTGCTAAATGGTAACTAATCTTCCCTCTGTGTGAAAGCTTTGAAGGCCTTTTTAAATGCAGACTAATTTATCTTGTGCTATTTAGTTTACAGATGAAGTCAGTGTTCCAGTTTGTTGGAATGCAAATGAAACATTAGACCAGGGCAGATAAAGAGAAATGAGAAGGAAACAGGAGCAAATTAGTCAATGATGTCTTAATGGATGCTTTGTGGACTACCTCATTGTGGAAAACAGGGTTTACTATGAATACAACTCACCAGTAAAGCCAGGTAGACAAATGCATTCATAGCCACCAATAAGGTCTGCACATGATGCATTATGAAGACATGGAGAAGAGTGACATTCATTTATATTTGCTTCACAAGTTGTGCCTATGAATGTACAATCAGGCAAAGGAGAGAAACGTTACTGCATAGCACATATAGTTAAATACCAACGTTTATTTTAATTCAATATAGCTCACTTACTGGAACCTATTTGACACCCTTTTTGTATTAAAATTTGGGCATCTATGACATATGTTGATATTTTTAATATTTAAGCTATTCACTAATTTTCCCAAAAGTTTAAAAGTACAGTCATTAAATAGATTCCTAAGGCTTAAAGCAGACAAATTTCTTATTATATCAGTATAGAAGAATAGAAAGCAAATTACATTAAATATAACAGATTGCATTGCAATGACATGAGGGGAAATATTCTTTGTGTTCATGATAAGGCAAAAGATGTACTCTTAGAAAATGGAAAAAAAACCCTGATGTAGACAAGAACACAATTTATTCAAGTCTAGACTGTGGCTAACATAACCAAATAGCTACTTAAAGTATAAAAATACTCTATCGTTAATATTTCTGAGTTAAATTAAATTTTTATCAGTTGAAGAATGAATAAAAAATTACATCAGTTGCGAGGTTTGGGAAGTTCACAGTATTTTAATAAATAACAATGCAAGTGATAATTGTTCTGAAAATAACCTCAAGTTGAAAAGTAGTACTTTGCTTTGTGACATTTGAATTATAGATTGCTTTGTATTTCAATGATTAAAAATCCATGATGTTTAAAAAATTATGTACTAAAAAGAGAATGGATGCCCTTTAAATTCCTAATCTGAGCTGAAAACAAAGTATAGCTGCAGATATTAACGCATCCACTTATCAAAGTGATTACATTTTTCACAAAAATTGTACAAATATGCCAAGAACACAACCTTTCCCACACAGGTTTTTTTCTCTGCCAAGTTTAAAAAGCTTACAGAAAGAAGTATATGCTATTTGCAAAATTTCACTGATCCATTTTCACCAGCTAAGCCACCGGCCAGCAGAAAACACCTAGTTCCATGCTGTCATGAAAACAAAGTACATAACTTCAGTCAAGATGCACTTATGCTGAATTTACATGTTTATAACTTCAGATGACACTAAAATAAGTATACATGCATCTTGCGCATCTTATCCGCTGTGTTGAACAATTGGTGTACCACTCAAAGTAGATTTACGAAGTTATAGTTCTATGGATTTTTTAATACCTTGAAATCCATCCTGACAGATGCAGCTGAAGGCATTCAGATGATCAACACAAGTAGCTCCATTGTGACACGGGTCACTAAGACACTCATCCACCTCAATCTCACAGTAATTACCTGGAAACAAGTGAAGGATTCACTTCATTAGGAGCATGCCGCTGGTGAGTTACCAGTGCAAGCAGCAACAAAATGAAATAACTGAGGTTAGGGTACAGGGAACTTTTAACACGGAGACAGAAATTGTCCTTAGGGAATTCATTTCTTGTTGATTAAAGGCAAAAGGGAAATGTATATGTAACATATACTATTTAACAAAGATCTGTTGGGAATTTTATAGATTAGTTTATAGATGTACTCAAAAATTTTTGTCTTTTCATATTTTAAGGGCAGTAAAGTTTGAGTTTTCCTAAAGCATCATAAAAGAGTAAGTATGGTTTCAAAGACCAAATATTATAATATCACAGTCTTTTTCTATAATATAGTTTTTCATTCATTTATTAATTTCTGGGGTTCTTATGAAAGTCCCTATGGAAATACTGGGAAAGGTCTTCATTATGGACAAATATTTTAATAATTCTTTTTGGAAATTAATAATAAAAAAAGTTAGATATTGCCATATATTTTTTAATATGTGACATATTAGTATTTTTTCTGGCCTTCGAGGCAGAACAGGTATTTATTCGCATTTTATATATTAATTATCCAAACAGATGATAAGGGCTTCAGATTTATTATTACTTGTACCTAAAAGGTAGGGGAAAAGTTCCTAATTGTTTCAGAAGGGTTTTGAGGGTTTTTTTTGGGCCACAGAAAAAGTATAAACTAAAAATACTAATCTGGTATTACATAAATATAAGAATTTAAACAAACATTTCAGTAAAATAAGACCTCATCAAGAATTATCACAAGTAACAGCGAACAAATTTACTTCATATTTTGATGATAATAATAATAAAATAAACCAACCACAGAAACAAGATACAGCATTTCATTATATTACAGACCCAAATACTACAGCTATTAAATTACAGATTATTTCATCTAAGTAGATGCCTACATTAAAACGTAGAGTGAGAATTTAAGAGGTGTGGAGACTACTCAAGATCTGGATTCCTCTGGTTGCTTGTGTCCCCCTTGACTATTGAGACAGACTCTAAAGTCATCCTATTCCTGCTTTCGGAGCCCCGTCAAAGTCCCTGCAGTTAGACAGGATGGATCTGGGCTTCAGAGTTGACCTGCCACTCAGGGAATTGCTACTGCGCTCGATTATTTCATCCTACAGATGATCAAAAAAATCTGAATCTGTATCTAGAAAGGTTCT
>VXBO01006548.1:0-39574 GCA_013400135.1 Rhinoptilus africanus | reverse complement strand
TTTTTTTTTTTTTTTTTGAACGCTGCAATCTGGAATTGCCGTGACAGTATGCTTGCTGACATAACCAAAATAAGTTTAATTTTATCAGACCCTGTACTAATGGCAGTGACCTGCAGGGTAGGTTTAAGCATGAGTATTTAAACCTGTCCAGGATCTTGGATGTATATTTGGCAGTTGAAGTCCTTGTTACTGCAGCCTTGTTGTTACAGGAAGCACAAAGCAGACAAATTAAGGCCAACTTGTGTATGGCTGGGAGTTGCAATCACATAAGTGTAAGACAGACACCTTGTTAAAATAGTATAAAGTACAAGTTACTGGAGTGGAAATAGCCCCTTGTAGTCAGTATTTTTTACATCTGAATACTCTTACACAGCCAAGTACTTTTGTGTGCCAGGAAACAGAAGTTGCTTCTGCTTGAATCAGAGGCACAGTGCTAAATTTTCTCTCTTGCTACTTTTGAATAACCTTATTTTCTGTGGTTTAGGACTGACTTAAACATGGTAAACAAACACGTTAAAAAACACTCGTTTGAACCCACCTATAAAACCAGGTGCACAGAAACAAAGATAGCCACCCTGTGTGTCTTTACAGATGCTGGAGGCTCCACATGGTTGTGACAGGCAGGCAGCAACATCTGCTTCGCAAAACTGACCAGTAAAACCTAATGAAAAATAGAGTAACAGAAGACATAAAAACTTTATTATCCCATTTAGTCTGAGAAAACAGAAAAGTGAGAGACCAATTTTATGAAGTACTTTCACGTTCTTATATTTCAAAATTTTATTTAGGATAGAGTAAAATAATATTCTGGTTTCTTTGAAAGTTTCCGTTTCATATACAAAGCAATTCTAAATGGAACAGAAGAACTGTATGATAAAGCCATACTTGCAACAATAACAAAAATAATTCAGGATACAACGGGTCTTCAAGAGCATCTGATAGAATGTTGGTTTCTTCAAGTGGTTTTATGCAGATATGCCTATTTTTATTGAAATATCAGTAAGCACACCGTTGATGAAAGCCTGCTCATTTTTAGTGTGATGTTCTGTACACCACACTAAGAAAATACCTGATGTTTCAAAGCCAAAAATGAAAATTGTCCAAATACATTCTGTTATAAAGCAGATATTACAAGATGTGACAGGTTCGGCAGCTTATTGGTATTGATTTTTTTAAACAGTTAACTTATAGTTAATAAGAAGCCTAATCTTGTGAAACACTGAGCACACGTCTTTCCTGTTGAGGGGTACATACGCACAAAATTTTAAAAAGAAATTCAAAGATAAAACATGAATTTACATTTTACACTTAGGGTGTATTAGCCATGGTATTGTGGTTTCTGAAGCCACCATCCAGCAAGAAAATCACATGGTTCATTGATGACAGCACCTCTATTTTAGAACATACACAATAAATGGTTGCAAGTAAATATTCTTTGTTTCACTGAAGAGTTGTTTTCAAACCCAGCAAATATTTTTTAAATTAATTGAGATAAAACAATTAAAAATCAATTATTGTATGTGGAGCTAGGATTCAAGTGCTGAATATAAGTGCCAGGTTTCAAACTTTAGACATTTTTGTTGTAAATTTTGTCATAAATAATCAGTGAGTTAAAGTATAAGAAGTATAATTGTCTGTTCTCCTATTAACTGAGCACTTTAAAAGTTTCTAAAGATTTTTTGGATTCTTGCAAAAATTATGTTCCAACAAAGATCAAAAGAGACTGGACCAATTTATTATAATTTAACAATTACAGCATGAAAAGCCACTAAAGACTTAAATCAGAGATTTGGTTCAGTAAGCTAAATGTAATTAATTCACATGTCTTACAAACTTGGATACTAAGTCTGGCTGAAGATCTGAACTTCACATTTCATTTAAAAAAATATTTATAAAGGAATGCCTTGTTTCAGTAGCATCGGTAGTGCCAGAACAGATTCCAGTGTGCCATCGAGTTGCGCCATATCTGACCTTGTGTTCGTCAATGTTTTACATAACAAGGAGAAAAAAGGAAGAATGTTTGGTCAAAGATGTTCAAACCTACAGTGTACTGTGATAGTACAAAAACTATACTAAACATAAGCCTGTCTTTATAGCACTTAGTAAGTGCAGATAGAGAGTGATAAATTCTGCCCACATTTTAAAAGTTCAATCCTGCTTGGGCCTAGTTTAGCATAGTTTTCAAATCAAAGGAAATGTAAACCAAGTCTTTAGGGCATGACTGAGGAGCCCCTGATCTGGAAGATGGTTAGTGTTTGAACAGCTGGTTAGAGGAGGTAAAACAACAACTTCTGACCATTAGGGTAAATTGCTGAAACATACTGCGCTTTAGAAATCCTGGCTTGTATAACAAGCCTTTGAGGCATAAATACAAGGCAATGCATATTAAAACGGCTCTACACATGCAGTCACTGGTTTCTAAACCAGTAGATGCAGAAAGGTATCTTCAAGCTATGTTTCTCCTCTCTCCCAAACACCAGACACCAGCTGTGCAACGTTCTCACACAGCTGAAGTTTTCCTCCCTGTTGATTGCTATTAAAAATTTAAGCATCTCTCCCATTTTTGCCTTCATAAATATCTGTTAACATCTGCTTACTGAAATACTACATAAAACTAATATAAAAAATTATGATAAAGAAGTAAAATGGAAACATTAATCAATGATGGTAACAGTTATCCACAGTTATATGTATAACTATTATATGTGGTTATGCGACTGTCATCTAGGTGGTGATACCGAATATTGAAAAGCCAACATGATTTTTTGGTTTGACAAAATAAAAATAAGTATTCATAATAATTTTATACATTATAAAGTTCTTAACCTATGTATGCTTTATTTCTGTGTTTTGAATTAATTACCAAGGTATTGCAGCATTGACCAATATATCTGAAGTTGTTATACTAAGTTAAAGAATAAAGAGTGGTGGTTTCAGGGACGAATTTCACTATTAAACATCTGGTTTTCTATAAAGTTTCTCATAAAAACAGAGTCAGCAGCAGTACTTAAGAATATACTATTTCCTATAAAAAGAACTGAGCAAGTGTTGGTTTATTTTTCTGCTACAAACACTCGAAAGATACTTTGTGAAGTGGAAATTTAGAAGCAGAGTATTTAAAATATCTTTTTTGCAGAAATGCCGCATTTACATTCTTCAGACATTTCTTTCTGACAAACTCAAATGCCTCATGACAAAAGTGATTTTTGCTAGTCGGTTTGTGACACTTAAACTCTCCAGGGAGATCATTGCGTTGTGATCCATTCTGACAGAGTCCAGCCACACAGTGATTTATGGCAATTTCACTACATGACTCCTTATATTCTGGATGGCAGGTACATCTGAAGCTATTAACTGGAACCTCAAATTAAGGGTTATTGTCAGGGCCAGCAGGATTTGATGTGCATTCATTCACTCTTATTGAACAAATATTACTTCTGGGGAAAGAGTTATATGGTTCCTGTTAAAATTACAGTTGGAAAAAAACTTAAACAGACTGAATGAAACAAATTTCAGAATTTAATAAATTGATTTAAAACCTAGACAATATTTTCACTAAGATTCATACATACTAACAGTTGCTAATTTCTCCTTATTTGCACTGGATATGATAATAATAACATACAAGCCATTTTATTAATTTGTTTTTTGAGATATAGTGATTTTTACTGTTTTTGTCATTCAACACCTATCATAATGAAATCCTACTTGGATCCTACCCCCTTGCTTGGCTGCTCTAGAATTTGAAATATAAATATTGTACTTATGGCAAAAATTACCCAAAATGTAAAAATTGTAAAAAAAATTGCAACTAATAATAGCTAAATAGAAACCAAATAGAAAAAGGACAATAAAGAGGAAAAATTCTGGCCTTTGGATGAAGATGGAGGGGGAAAAATTGCTGCTGTTACCTCAGACAATGCAAAAAAAGGAAAGTGTTTTATTGTGACTATCTGCTCTATGCAATTTTCTCTGTTGTATTCTTCTTGCATGTAGGGTTCCTGAAACTCAGAGATCAAAACCCACTAATTTTCAGTAAAGACAATTTGAATTTCAGCAATTAGATTACAACAATAGAACAACTCCCCTAAAGTTTTTAAAATTTCATATTCTAAAACTAAAGAGACTGAGAAATGATGCATGTGTGACTTTAGAAAAGCTTTTGTGTTCTCTGAAGATTACTTATTTTCACAAGCAAACTTCCTGATGTAATAACGGCCGCAATCTGAAAAATGGTGTTGTGTTCCTGTGAGAAATTCAGTTGTTATTTGATTTCCCAGACTAGCTGAGGAACAAGTCAAACCTTTTGTTTATGTACACATAAAAGAAAGGTAAAACATGTTGTAAGAATGTGCTATTATGAATATTTAGGGTGTTTGTACTTCAGTTTCTTACCTACATATTCCATTCCTCAAATAAATAGACAAATATTCTAAGGCAAATAATTTCAACAGATTTACAATTTTCTGTCATTTAGGTTTGAGGTGAAGTGTTCCAACAGCTTTAAATCTTTTGCAAAGTTTTCTCCACTAGGTGAAAAAAATAGATCTCCAAGGCTGTAACTCAGTTTTTGTCCCATCATGCCAGCATTTCTGATGAAACAACATTTCATTGGGTATTCCTCAAAAAGCTCCACTGGCAGCTGAAAAGTCATCACTACAACTCGCTTTGAATTTTAAATTACAATTTTCTGACAGGAATACTGAAAAAATTATTTTTTTCAGCAAAAACCTGTGTACATCATTTAAGCTTAGTTTAGTCTGGAGGGGAATCCTAAATAGCCTTAAATAGCCCACCTTCTGCTTACTGCTCACTCACTTTGGTATCAGCAAATACACGTACATTTTAAAATATTCTTGACACCACAGAAGTTCTGCCTCAGTCATATTAGGTTGTTTACTGTAAACACTAATGTGACAATGACGGAAAGCTGGTGTACCTGTCACAGGCAACAAACGGAGATTTCATCCAGGCTACAGAAAATACCTTTTCACTAAGATGGATTTGCTCTGAGACCGGGAGCAAATGAAGCTCGCTCGGCCTAGATCAATGCTGATTCATAGTTCCCAGTGGACAGACCTCACAGGTAGACCTTGCAGAGCTGGAAGCATGCCGTATATGAGCCTGAGTCTACATGCCTTTCTGGCCCTCTTCTAGGCTTTTCCCAAGCGATTACGGTTGTCCAAATTGCCCTGGTCACCTCTGTGCTAGGGCAGAAATTCTTGGCACAGGCACAGTAATTTCCCTTCACTGATGTATTTGCAAGAGCTGCTCAACCCGGGCGATTCCTTTTAGCTACACACGCTTCAGTTGTGCTCCTGCACAGGAGAGTCAAAGGGCACTGTTATTTCCGTTTCATGAATGCAGTCCATCAGACCGAAATTACTGGTTAGTATGAACTCTGTGTACCTGAATGTAAATTGCCTGGCATATTTACAAATTAAGAATTTTTCAGATTAAACTGAGTTCTCTAACAGTAACAAACCATTCTCTAACAGTTTGGTCACTACGTACTGAATACCAGTGTTTTTCTGATAATAATCTTCATTCACCGGTGAATTCTAGCAATGGGTAATAATGACTTTTTTCTGTGTTTCATGATTAAAACCTGAATACCTACAAAGGTACAAATCCTCTGTGGTAATGAATATTAAGAGGCTTTGGGAGATGGGTAACGGTTGCCAACACACACATTGCAGTCCTGTCTCATGGTGACTCTGTATGGCAGGTCTACACCTTAACACCGTATTTTACAGTACTGTGTTCAGCTAGGTTCAGTTTAACAATTTGAATCAACTTTTATTATTCATAGAGGGACTATGACAGCAAGGCAGGCAGGGCACAAGCTCACTGACAAGGAATACAGTCCCACAGCACCCAAATGAGAAGAGATGAGCAGGTCTAATGCTGGTACCCAGGGTCTGCCACCGCCCAGTGGTGACCAAGCGGCTTGCAGTGACACTTTAGGTCTGAGATGGAGCTGAGAACTCCAAGTTCCAGCCGGTCAAGGTCAGGGTGGCAGGAGGCTGCTGGTACACCCTGACATATGGCAGGGAACTACATCAGTTCCTGCACAAGCAGAACTCCTGACCAAATATCTCAGCCTGTAGGTTCCTTTTCCCACAACACCAGTACGTTGCTGAATCCCATTCATCTTGAATTCTCTGGATCTCTTTTTGCAGATTACTGTCCAGCGGTTCCCAATTAGTATGTATTTGTTTATGACTGCCAAAGATGTGCCTTCGCTCTTTGTTAGGAAGCAGATCAATACTTTCCTTTCTCTGTTCTAAAGAGTTACGCAAATAATCAGCTGTACATTTCTGCCCATTTTTTTTTAAGGGTACTTCATCTCTTCTGTAATAGAGAGCAAAATGGCAGAACAGGAGTTGATTATCTAGAAGTTCTTTTAAAAGGAGTGACTTCAAAACTGCTGCTGCTACTGATCTTCAAATTTCTCTGTAAGATCTCTGACCTTTCCATTACTTTCTTACTCTTTACTCTCCCCCCGTCTAGAATTTCCTTCTGCCAGTGAGGGCTAATGAGTGCATCACTTCTCTCTTAGCAGTCTGACTTGAATGACCATTTTTACTGCTTTGGACAAGCTGGAGCTTAAGCCATACAATTTAATGAGAAGATGTAAGAGAACTATTGCTCTACAGTGTTTTTCTTTCAAAATAACCCCTCAAACCTAGGAAAAGGGCCACAAAGGCCAAATACATCTTCCAATACTGTAGGAACATTTTTGTCAGTTATACTAAAAGATGGATTAGACCTAGAGAAAAAGGATTAAGTAAGCACAGGGGCATAGTCTATACATCCAACAGAAATACATCAGAAGACTTACAGCTATTACAATAGAAGTTTGATTATGTACCACAGCAGGCAAACTTCAGATTCTCTATTATTTACACTAAGAAGCCACAGAATAAGTTTTTATTCTGACTGAGCTTTCTGCCTTGGAATGTGTCAGACCATCTTATCATTTTCTGGTATGATGCATTAGAACAGGACTAATGCTATTTTACAACTGCAGAATAGCATAGCCACAAAACTAGAAAGCAAAAAGGAAAACCTTATGAAATAATAGCGCTTTTTTACCCATTTTCTTTTTACCAAAAGGACTGCAAAGTGTTCAGTGTTTGTGGCTTCTTCTGGGAGGATGTCAAGACATACCGAGAAGGTGATGTGTGTCGCAGTGCGCACCTTGTTTCTTATTACCAATAGGTAATTTACAACCCTTTCCAAAATAATCTCGTAAATTATACGCAAAAACTATGCAATTTAAAAATTCCCTTACGCATAATGAAAAAATGAATGTAAGATATTGTCTAATGGAAATAGTTTTGATTTTTCCATCTCATTTATTTGTTGCATCATCTCATAGATCAGTCTAATGAAACATAACGACAGGACCTGAAAAATGGCAAAACTTCGGTAGATAATTAAAGCTAAGTTCCAGAGACACACTCCTCTCCTTCCTCTATAAAGGAGTGACTGTAAATGCTACTTTGATATTTTTTTAAGATAAATTCTGTGTAACAAGACCGAAAGAAATGTTTGAGATATTTGTTTCCAAAGCAAGGAAAACCAGCTAGAATCAGGGAAAAAGCAATGCTGCTTGTAGGTCAGCATGTAACAGCTGGCCTCAGCTTCTGGGACACTGGCATTTTTTAAGCATAAAAATAATAATTGTTCACAGGAATAGATTAGTGTCCTAAAAGTAAAAAATACCTTGCTACTCAAATGTTGCTAGTTTAGTTAGAAAGTAAAGAAACAGCATGCCTTGTTTATTCCCACCTGTTTTAGAGCACCAATTGCAAGATTAGCTTTGATTAAAATGATGGTGCCCCACCAGTGAGAAAGCAGAAGTGGAGCCATATTTTTTCTTAAAAAGAGAAGAATGAGAAAAGAAAAAAATTCTTTAAATGTTCTTTTCAGAATGCCTATTTTGTAGAAGCACATTTCTCTTTGGGTTTTTTTTTTTCTCTTACTGACAGTTTACAGGTAGATTACTCAGAAATATTTTTGCCTATCTAGAATTAAAACACCAACCAATCATCTCTTTCTCCTTGCGTCCTTGTTTCAATGATGATATATGCAACAGTCATGCTTTAATAGAATATATAGAGGACGGCTTATGTTTTGAGCGATTTTTCTGCTTTAGTAGTGTTCTTGGATGCTTCATTTTAATATAACTGATTTATTACTGCTTGCTGCTATTACTTATTTTTAGTGATGTATCTTATATATCTGACACCTATTCATTATTGATAGGCTTTTCTTAGTGTCTATTGCCATCAAAACTCTATTGTGTATATTGTGCTAATCTATTTTCTTTTCTGAAAAAGAATAGGAAGAGTTTCTAGTGGAAAGAATTAAGATTTAATGAGGATAAATAGCTATTTCATTCCCTCAATAGAGTACACAATTAATTCAAAATGGCACCTCGTTAAAACTAGTAATCAAGATTGATGGAGAAAATGATTTTTTTTTTGTGTCCTCAAAGCTTATATTTTTTTGACAAGTCTGTATAATTTCCAAGCATTTAATATTTCTTAGAAATAAATACCTGTGAATTTCAATAGAACCCAAATATATGTGATGGACTGGTTTTATCCAAAAGCAATACTGACAATATAAATAACAATTGTAATAATTAATATAAATTCTCTAACTTCTGATAATTACACAAAATTTAACATTTCTGAAAAAAAGATCAGTGAAATATGAAGCTCCCAGTAAAACCAGCACAAGCAGTGGGCAGTGTTGGTATCCTCCACCAGTCGTATCTCAGAGGCATTGCCTGCCTTTCAGAATTCATGTGACAAGAATAAGGAGAGCACAGAATGAGTTGCCCCCCATAGTGCGATCTGATACTGGATTAAATAAAGAGCTCTTCAGTGCAATATTCTTACTCTAAAGATAAATTAAATTTGTTACAGAAAGTAAGTTCAATGACTTTATTTAAAAGAGAATAGTTTCTGAAATGCGACATAAAGTTGGGCATGTATTTCCTCAAGAGTGTAAATTTTTTTTTTAAAGTAAAATTCAGGAAGATGAATAACAAAATAAAAATAAGCATACGTTAGCCTGCTATTCATGTCATTCACAGTATTAGGTTTGGCAGATAATATACAACCAAAAATTTTTAACTATTCCTTAGAATTTGCTCCTAAGCAACCTGTTGGACAGAGAAAAAGCACATAGACATTCCCTTTTATCCATCATATGTTTTATAGTTTATCCTTTGTAATTTTCAAAGGTAATGTAATCATAGGATGCAAATATGATCCTTTATGATTTCTTATCAGATTGCAACACTATATGATACCAGAAAAGCTGAAAAGAACCAAGATTCTTTCTAGCAACAGATAAGTAAGAAAAAAAAAAAACAAACGTAAAACCCATAAAGCAACAGCTATAGACTTTGCTGAAGGTCTGGCCCGGCAGTTCTGTTAGCCAACATTGTCAAGAATTTTATGCAGTATTTTTACTCCTTACTAATGCAAATAAAGCCATAGAAAATGAAAACTGAACAAATGTTAATTATTTTTCAGTACATTGCAGGACCAGGAGAAGATTAGTTTGACAGTGAATTACTGAAGAAGGAAGTTATTTTAGAGAAGGGTAGGAAAGCAGAAAGACAGAACAAAACTTAGATGAAGAATTAAATGAGGGTATGGAAATATCAAAGGAAAAAAAATAAATGCTGCCCAAATTAAGGAATTTTAATATTGCTAAAAAAAATAGCAGTAGGACAAAGACTGTTCTGGTTTTGTCCATATAAATAGACTCCAGAATTATTATTTTTTAAATCAGAGATTGCCAAACAACATAGCAGATGATAATTCCAAAACCTTTAGATCCTTGGTTAGAAATTTGAATATATTTAGACATATATTGGACACATCACTTATTAGTTATTTACTTTTCAGAAATAGAAGTTTTGGACAATTTTTAAACAATTTTTAAATGTATAAAACAAACATATAAAATTTATGTTTAGTAGACACAGCATACTAAGTTCAGAAAAAGGCCATAGTTTATCACTTTAACTGCTTTATGAATAGTATCATTTTAAGCATAATGACCAAAATCTTAGGTGTGTATAGCTGTTTTCTGTAAAAGGATGTCTGAGAAGATATGTTATTTGCATTTTTAGTATTAGAAACAGAAGATAGAGAGAAGCAAGAGATTGCACCAAAGTGAAGGACTGCGCAAAGCAACGGGCAGACTGAAACTCAAGCTTTAGAAGTCTATAAAATAAAAAAATCTAACAGAAAAAATCATGGAAAACTATGTATGTGTTAACATGTGTTTTTATACAGCCCCATACCTTACCCGATGCAGGTGTGTATCTTTTTTTTTTGGTAAGAGAAATGTATGAGTGTTCCTGCTTACTAACAAATGCTTAATTTCTCAACATTATGGAATCTTTTCAACGAACTATGTTGTATGGCTGTTTTGTGAAGCATTGTGTTGTCCAAGGCATGTTTAGGGAGGTATATTGAAACAAAGCATTACAACGTAAAAATACTCATGACATTGTCTCTGATCACTGCTGCCTTGTGGCCACCTATGTCTGACAATGCAGAAGGGAAATGAGGAAGTGCTCATTAGTCTTCTAGTCCCTGCAAGCTTAGAGCTGGCTTATGTGACAGAATTAAAAACTTTCATGTACTTGCCTGTGTATGGTAACTATAAACAGGCAGACTTACACTTAACAGTGCTTTCAATTTAGGCTTTTTGTTAACAGCTCAGTAACTCTGTGCTTGTTTCTGGTTCTTTGAAACAGGGAACAAAGTTTCATTATCTTCAAGGTATGCTTTGAAAACAAACAAAAATCTGTTAAAGATATAAAGTTTGGTGGAATATGTGACATCTTGAAAATGTAATTTTAAAATATCAGTGGCCAAACAATCAATATGCACAAGCAGTTTCTCTCTGCAGTCTTAGAAGAGTGTTGGTATCATCCTGAAAGCTTTAAAATGTGATTTTTTTAAAAAATACAAACTTGTAATTATCTACACTACTATAGGTTTTATATAGCATGCAATACTCTCCAGAGAGTTCTTCGCAGTGAAGGTGCTAATAAACAGTTTGAGTGCTCTTTTCTAAGGGATCCATCAGTGTCTTACCTTATTCCGTCTCTTTCTCACCAGTGTCAGTACTGTGAATAAGCCCAGATATTCTTCTACATGTAGTCAGTTGTCTGTGCAGCTAATCTCACATGCTTGCCCTTCCATTTAGCGTTATCTAAGTTTTGTCCATGCTGGCCTTGTTCTAAACGTGCATATAGAAATGGAAGGTATCCATTTTCTACATAAAGTTATAGTTCGAATGACGTCTGTGCATGTCATTGAAGAAACTGCAGGGTAGAAATCTGGAGCTGCTACCCCTCAGATTCTTCCTGTCCACAGAGATTATGTGAACACAAACAAAACTTGAGGTTTCTCACATGCGAAAGGAAATTAAGTGGCTTTCTAGATCAGATTCATTTGTTTACCTGAGTAATATACCTTAGGATTTTTTTTTCTTGTTTGGGATGATCTTATTTATTTCTTATGATTTGTGAATGGGCTCATTCTGTCAGCAAGAGGCACTTAAATATGGTAACATGTTCCATTGAAATAAATAACAGACAATAAGAAAAATGTAGAAGCAGCAAATGAAAAATTAATCAATAGTTGGGCAGTTAAATCCTTTACAGAAGAATGTAACTTTGGTGAATTGTGAAATACAGCTATAATGGTTTTAACAGGTCTTTAAAATAACTGTTTAATATTGAGAGAACAGATGATTCCATTACATCCTATTACTGCCGTTACAGTAGTTTTAGGAATGAAGAGACTCAAGGTAAAGCTCAAGCTAAAGCCTGTCATACAGATATTTCTTCACCTGGGGGATTTGTAATAGGTTATTACCGGATTTCTCAAGATATCACTGTTTTGTGTCTGCTTTTGTTAACAGTAACTCAATGTCTTATTATCCCCTTTGAAATAAATAGTGTTGTTTCTATTAGAAAAATGTCAAATTTTCAAGTTGCCTGTTAGGGTTGGAAGATTGAATTGATGTTAGGAATGAGCTGTTAATCAATAGAAAATATTTCTCACTGTATTTTTTAGCCTCATAAATGACAGCACATTTTTGGAAAAAAGAGATGAAGCTAGCAATTTTTTCTTGTTCTATTGCAGAAAAATTTCACTTACCACTGCTATGAAGCACTATACTGATGAAGAGGAAGAAAAATGGAATTATAAAAGAGAAAGTAACTTCATAAAGCTATTACACCTAATAAGTTCAGATCCTTTCACAACAGTGAGAAATTTGCCATGTGCTCTCTTAATCATAAATTTACTTTCTCTTTCTTCATCACCCACTTCTTTAACATCTAACCCTTGTAAGAGACTTTTAAATGAACTTCGAGAAGTATGTTGTTTCTCAGTTTGCCCTTGCTTCTTGTTTCCTTTTTTCATCACACTTATTTTTGATTCCATATTTTTCCTTCTCCTACACTTGGTTGCATGCTTCTTTATGCTGCCCAGTATGTGCTGGTGTATAATGAATGGTTTTCAATGCCATAATGTGAATTTCCTTCTTCTTTCCCCAGTTCCTTCTTACCTTTTGTAAAAACTGTCTGTAATTAAAAGGTTTGTCTATTCAAGAAATGTTTTTAATCATTTTAACTTGATTCACCTTTTTTTAATGTACAAAAATTATACATATTTCAGTCTTCGAGTGCAAAACTCACTAAATGCTTACACATGTGATAATGAAATCTCACATAAGTAGAAATTGCAGAGTTTTGTTTGCTCTTATAAATTTATGTCCACTTTTTTCAACAGCTAATAAAAAAATAGGTTTAAAAATTAAAATCTTACAGTGCCTCTGGGAACAATATAAACAAATAGAAGTTGCCAGTACAGTTGCCAGTGTATTACAGAATACGCAATTCTGTGTTACATCATAACGCGCAGTTTCAATACACAGTGTCTGTGCAATTACACGACCACAGCAGGAATCACCTGCAGTGTTCATTTTTACCAGTATTTTTATTCACATAGATGTCAAAGTGCAGATTTTGTTTTGCGTGGAACACATATACTGAGGTTTTTATTACAACTTAAAACATGTACGGCAGCTTAAAACAAAAGTATGACAATTACAAGTGTGAAGACTTAAAACTTTATTGCACTGTCATCTCGGTTTTCTATTGAAAGTAATGAAAGAAGGGAGAGGTAAGTATATCTGAAAATTCGATTTACATACATTAGATATACCATACATTATTCTCTATATGGCTTAAAAGCAGACTAATGGTGCACTACGAAATTGTTACAGTTCTTCTGACACTGAAAAGATTAAACAGACAAACTGATGTTGTCTTTCTGCTGCCTTGACATTCACAGCTTTTCATTTTGTAAGCACCAAGCAGCAATGTCACTGCAATTGCCTACAGCTGAATGACTGAACCACATATATAGATAAGAAAAATTGGAGTGTTTGGCAGAATTAATTTATATCAATTTATCTGTGTTTGTAAAAAAGAAAAGAACAGCCTGCATTAAAAGGAAAAGTTTGTTAAGCCTGTCTACATGTCATTAGCAAACGTACAACCTGTTATCTAGAACTGTTTTTAAAGAACGGCTTTGCTTATTAAAGTGTGTCTTCCATAAAGTCGGTGAACATGGAGTTTTTTAGCAAGTATAATAAGTAACAGGACTATCTACTTTGATAAGAAAATATTCTAAAAGCATTTGGTGATGGTTTTTGTCACAGTTACATTGATGGTTGGACTAGATGATCTGAAAGGTCCCTTCCAACCTAGGCGATTCTGTCATTCTGTGAGGAGATTCTGTATATCTGCACATATATAAATGCATATAGATGGGTGTGCATATCTATAGCTATGTATACATACACATAAGAGTCAGAGGAAGAGACAATGAAGACACCATCATCCATCTTACAGATTGTTTACAAATAGCACTGATGGTACCGTCTAGAAGTAAACAAAAATTTTGGATGCATTTATTTATTATTAGGACATAAATGTAGCATTTAAATTAAGCAACAAACCCAATAAAAAACCTCTTCTTCTCCTTTTCCAGGTTTATTTTAAATTTATTTTGGATTACTAATTACATCAGAAATCTAACTGTAGTTAATATGTCCATCAAGAATATCTAACCTTTTTTTGAACCACTCTGGTATAGTACAACTGTTTCAAATGACAGATCTTGCAAAATTAAACACAATTAGAAGAAAAATCAGCTGAGAGAATTTAAACTGAAAAATATAAATGAAAACAAGGAATCTTTCAAGAAACTTTAGTAATCTAAACCTGAATGTTAGATGCTTAAAAACATCAAACCTACAGTTAAAGTGTATGTCTAAATAACACCGTCTTAAAAATCAAATAGAGAACAAGTATAAAACTGGATAAGTTCATAAAAATTAATATCAACAAGAAACTGGAAGCTACAGAATAATAATAAAAGAGCCTGACAAGTAAAGTAGAAATCTGTGACAAAAAAAAATAGACATAAAGAAGTTTTAAAGTATAAAAGTGAACAGAGTGCAGTGGGCTGACAGGCCCTCACCCAATTGCTTGCTTACTATCTCCCAGTGGGATGGGAGAGAGAACTGGAAGGGGAAAAATGATAAAAGTGGTAGGTCACAGCAAAGACAGTTTAATAAGTAACCAAAAAAAAAAGCCAACCCAAACCCCCAAGTGATGCAAAGGCAATCACTCTCCACCTCCCACCATCAGACAGATGCCCAGCCGGTCTCTGAGCAACAGCTATTTTAGAAGAGACCTCCCTCAGCTTTTATTGCTGAGCATGCCACCATATGGTATGGGATATCCCTTTGGTCGGTTGGGATCCGCTCTCCCAGCTGTGTGTCCCCCCAGACCCTTGCCTAACCCCAGCCTACTCGCTGTTGGGACACAGTAAGAAAGAAACACAGCCTTGACACTAAGCACTGCTCAGCGACAGCTAGAACAACCCTGTGTTAGCAACACTGCTTTGGTCACAAATCTGAAACACAGCACCCCATGGGCTGCTATGAAGAAAATTAACTCCATCCCAACCAGACCCAGTACACAGAGCCAATCAATTCTTGATTTGGGAGGAATACCCATGAATGATTCACACTTTTTTAGTTTCTCTTTTTGAGTCTTTCTGTTATGATGATGAGCAGATCAGGGACTCTTTTTAATTATATCTTTCTCCATGACACAAAATGTGTAAGAGTGGGTTGGTTTGGTTTGGTTTTTTGGTATGGGTTTTTTTTTTCCCCTTAACAAGACAGTGAGAGAGAAAAAAGGAAAAAGACACTGAAGGTAAATGTGGACAACCTTTTTCACATTATCAGGATCCAAGCCTGCTGGATGGCATAGGTGATCTGTGCAGAAAGGACAGGTTACACATTTGCTTTCTAGATTCTGTCCTTAGTCCCCAAACAGGGTATTTTTTTGCTTAGCCTTGTTATCACCTTCTCCCTGTCATTCTCTTAGGTTGAGGCTAGGACTGATCAGCAGTCCCCTGTTGCATTACCATGCTTAATTTTGTCTCACATTTCTGCTGATACATAGACAAAATTTTAGTAACCATTCTCCTGTAGTAATGCATGAGTTTCATGAGGACAGCAGATCCAGAGAGGAGATTCTCCCCGTCTACTCTCCCCTCGTGAGACCCCACCTGGAGTACCATGTCCAGCTCTGCAGCCCTCAGCACAAGAAGGACATGGACCTGTTGGAGCGGGTCCAGAGGAGGGCCATGAAGATGATCTGAGGGCTGGAGCACCTCTGCTATGAGGACAGGCTGAGAGAGTTGGGGTTGTTCCGCCTGGAGAAGAGGAGGCTCCAAGGAGACTTTATAGGAGCCCTCTAGTACCTGAAGGGGGGCCTACAGAAAAGCTGGGGAGGGGCTGTTTGCAAGGGCAAGCAGCGATAGGATGAAGGGCAATGGTTTTAAACTAGAGCAGGGTAGGTTTAGATTAGACATTAGGAAGAAGTTCTTTACAATGAGGGTGGTGAGACACTGGAACAGATTGCCCAGGGAGGTGGTGGAGGCCCCATCTGTGGAGACATTCAAGGCCAGGCTTGATGAGGCTCTGAGCAACCTGATCTAGTTGAAGATGTCCCTGCTCACTGCAGGGGGCCTGGACTAGATGATCTTTAAAGGTCCCTTCCAACCCAACAGGTTCTATGATTCTGTGATTCTATGACATAACGATTTATTCAATATGTTATTTCATACATCTTAGAAAGCTAAACTGAACGGCATCCTTTCCTGCACCAGTCTTAAATAGCATGATGTAAACATTACTGGAAAGGAGAGAAGAAGGACAGGTTAACCATTACACCAGAGTGAAAAAGCAAAGAATGGCCTAGGAAGATTATTTTTCTACTTTCTTTTTTTGAAAATACTTTAGAATACTTCTGATTATTATTTTTTTTTCTTTATAGAAGAGGTCTCTCATAAGTTGTGCCAATTTTAGAATTGTCACCTTTTTCTGCTAGGCCTTTTATAACTAAAATATTACACATATTATAAGAAACAATTGAAGTCTTTACCTAACTTTATAAAGGCTTCCACGAAAAAGTGAAATGAACAGTCAGACCTTGTACGGTAGCAAATGGCTGGACATTCTCAGGAAGCTTGCTATTAGAAAAACATCTAAATACACCAAGATTCTCAAAACGACACAAGAATTACTAAAGCTAAAAATATATTTAACTTTTCACAAATATCAGAGAAAAATTATTGCTACTGTATGGATCAGTTATAAACGTAAGGAGGAACTCCTGGGAAGGATCCCTAATGATATCCCTTGTCACTCACTTCTTCCAAGTACTGCTTTTGCAAGAGTCAGGTACGTGGCAGGCCCTGGGGAGCCATCTGCATAACCTCTGCTTCTCTGACAGCTCTGACTATCGGTGACCTCAGCCCTCTTCCTAGATGAAGAGTAAACACTTGTATCTCATGGAAGTGACTGCCCACAGAAGTTTCAGTATACAGACCTGGCAAAAGAGCTAACATCATATGAATGTATTACCATCTATTTCCCTAAAATACTGAGTCTAGTAATGGCTGCCTTCAAGCAGTGCTGTACTATTTTTCTATATGAATAGTCAAAGCATCTTCTGTAAGTCATAGACTGTTGAATAGTATTTCTCCAGCTGATTTGGTGGACTTATTCATAAGGAATGCTATCCCACTATAAGTTATGATTTTAGAGGTATAAAAACTTACAAATGGGGTAAATGAATGGTAACTTGGAGCAAGAAATTGATACTAGGAATTTTAAACTACACATCAGGTAATCTTTTTGGTAAGCTGAGCAAGTTTCATGTAAAAAATGCTGGACTTTGTTATCAGACAACTCTGAAATCAAAGCAAAAAAATAATAATGACAAATTCTATGCTAAGAGTGATTGTGCAGTAGCAGCATGAAGGACTGAATGATTTCCTAAACTTTTCCTGTCTATAACCTTGATGATTCACTTTATTTTCTGAATCACAGCATGCAACACTTTTCCGAGGGCCTCTTCCTGGAGTGAAAACTTTCATGTATAGGCTTCTACTTCATAATAAGAGTTGCCAGAAAGGTTTGAAAGAAAGTACAGTCTTATTTCATGGTACAGTAAACTTTAATAACAGCAAACCTCCCAAAGAGGAAGAATTTGATTCACAATTTTTCTGCGCGTGAGTTTATTTTTAATCAGAAGTACTGCCCCTTTGATTCTGTGTATTAAGTTGAACAAAAATTGATTCTAGGTTGAATCCATCAATCCAAGCATCTCAACTGACAGGATTTTCTGCTTCAAAGTCAGTCTACTTTAGCAATCATGCTAATCATCCACTAATCCCACTGAAAAAAAGAAATATTTATGTACTCAGTTAGGTGCAGCAGGGATAATGCATCACGTGGGGATGGGAAAGAAGTTATGTAGTACATGTTAGGTTTTGTAAAAGACAACAAAATGAGAAAATCCTGTAAGAACCTAAGAAACACCCTATGTGGTCAGTGAAATGGTGCATCTAACCTAGAACTGTCTGAGAGTGGAAAAAGAGAGGGTATTTAGGGAGAGCATATTTGCTTAGCCACTTCTGGCAGTTCCCTTTGAAACCTCCAAGCATTCAGGTGTATTAAAGAAGTCAGAGGATTCTTTAGTATCCACTTACAGCCTTTTTAGTTGTGTATTTGCCTAATCTGTTACAAAACCTTCTAAATAAATTCTTTAGCTACATTACATTCTGTGGTAACAAATTAAGAAACATAATGTCATCTGTTGAAAGTTCTTTTATGTGTTTTAGTCCAAAATCCCCATAAGTTCTTCAAGTGCCTTCTTGCTTCTTATGAACAGGCTTTGGTGAACAACAGTTCTGCTTTTGCTTTAGCCCCTGCTTTCATAATTTTCTTTCTAGGCTTCCTCTCTTTCCCTCATGCTTTTCTTCTACAAACCTATAGGGTCTTTGTTTTTTCATAAGGCACTTGCTGTATGCCATTGATCACTTTTGTTGCCTCTCTGAATGCACTCTACAAATACAACACCTTCTTTAATATTAATAATTAATATTTTCTTACATATCAGATTACCTGGGAAGTAGTTACACACTTAAAGGCTGACTTCTCACTTCTTCCTCAAACTGCTTCTCTACTTCACCGTTCCAAGGAAAGGTTTCCAGATGACAGACTACTGTTGTAATAAACTTTTTACTACACCACTATAGTCCTTGGTTTTGTTGGTTTTTTTTCCTCTTTTTAAAATTCAGTATAGATATGAAGCCATTTCCTAGTGGAAGGCAAAATTAATGCATGGGAAAAAATGACATTTGAGAAGTTTTCAAATATTCATACAAATTCTGGCTTTGGAAAAGCACTGGATATAAACAAACACTTATTTTTTTTGGCTTCAAAATTGATTGACAAAAGATGACATCCGAGTAAAACCTATGGAAAACTTCTAGATATGGCTGAAATGTTTACAGTCTTAAAGACTGTGCATGTAGGCACAGGTAGTTCAACTCAACTTCAGCTTAAACTATTAAATTTGTAAAGCATACATAAAATTGGGCAAAGATTGCTTATTTAGTAATGGAATCATAAGATAATTTATGTTGGAAATGACTTTTTCTGGCCGTCGAGTCTAATCCTCATTGAGAATAAGATCAGATAGATCAGGTAGTTCAGGGAATCATAGAATCATAGAATCATAGGGTTGGAAGGGACCTTAGTAGATCATCTAGTCCAACCCCCCTGCCAGAGCAGGGCCACCTTACAGCAGGTTACTCAGGAACGCGTCCAGGTGGGTTTTGAATGTCTCCATAGACGGAGACTCCACCACCTCCCTGGGCAGCTTGTTCCAGTGCTCTGCCACCCTCAAGGTAAAGAAGTTCCTCCTCATGTTTAGGTGGAACTTCCTATGCTCAAGTTTGTGCCCATTACCCCTAGTCCTATCACTGGGCACCACTGAAAAGAGCCTGAACTCTTGACAGGAACTCTCCTGTCAAGATCTGAATATGTCTCTCCAAGGACGGGGATTCCACAAGCTTTTCAGACAACTTGTTCCAACAGTTAACTACCTTCATAGTGGGTTTTTTCCCCTCTAATATCTAATCAGAATTCTCCTGCATTCCAACTTGCATCTGTTGCCTCTTGGCCTGCCACAATTTTCACCTCTGAGAGCAGCCTTGCTCTGTCTTCTCTGTATCCTTCCATGAGGCAATTGTAAAATCTTCTCTTGGCCTTTTCTTCAAGCTAAATAGGTCCAGTTACCTCAGCCTCTCTTTGTGCATCAGGTTCTCCAGGCCCCTGGACATCTTCATGGCCCTTTGCTGTCCTTCTTTAAGTGAAGAATGCAAAACACAGTTGTTCAGATGCAGTTTCACAAGTCACAAGTAGAAGTGTAATCATCTTCAGACTTTCTAGCTACATTCTCTAATGCATCCCAGGATGCTTCTTTGCTACAAGGGCACATGGCTGGTTCATGTTCTACTCACTGAACACCAGGACTCTCCGGTCATTTTTTGCAAGCTGCTTTCCAGCCAATTGGTCACCAGGCTCTACTGGTGCATGGGATTATTCTTCCAAAGCGGTGTGACTTGCATTTCTGTTTGTTGAACTCTGTGAGATTCCTGTTGGCCTGTTTCTTCAGCCTGTCAAAGTCCCTCTGAATAGAAACCCTAGCCTTCAGCACGCCAACCATTTGCCCCAGTTTTGTATCACCTGTGAATTTCCTGAGAATGTAACCCATTGTCCAGGTCACTAGCAAAACCACTAGACAGATTTGATTACAGTATCAAAAAATGATAAATGACACTAGTTACTAATTGCCAACTAGGCTTTGTGCAACTTATCACAAATCCTTTAACCATGGTGGTCCAGCCAATTTTGAGCCCATCTTACTGTCTACTTTTCCAGTCTGTATACCCCATTTTGACAACAGCATTACTCATGGAGGTCATAATAAAAGCCTTGCCAAAGTCAATTGCCTCCACTGCTCTGAGCTTATCCACAGAGCTGACTACCTCACCATAGAAGGCTGCCAGATTGGTTAGGCATGAGTTACCCTTAATAAATCCATGGTGATTTTTTCCAGTCACCTTCCAGCCCTTCACGTTGTTGCACACAGCTTACTGGAGCATTTGTTCTATAATATTCCTGGGAATTGAGGTTAGGCTGACTTGCCTGTAGTTATCTGAATCCCCTCCTTAAGATGCAGTTGGTTTTGCCTTTTCCAGTCATCAGAAACCTCCCCCAATCAGTATGACTATACAAAGATAATAGATAGCAGTCTCACAATGATACCAGTCAACTCCCACAGCATCTGTGGATGATCTCATCAGGTCCCACATACTTATGTATGCCTAATTTGCTTAAGTCCTTCCTAATTATTTTCCTCTGCCATGCATAATGCTTCACTCCCACAGATTCTGTCTCTATCAGACCAATCTAGGAGTCATATGAGGGTGAATTTATAAGTAAATAGAAGTAAGGAAGCCATTAATAACCTCTGTCTTTTCCACACCCTTTGTGACTACATGCACAACATTCATCAACAGGCCCATGTTTTGTTCATCCTTTAGCCACACCTGCTCAGCTTCCTGCACATTGGAACAGACTATTACTGTGTTTAAGGAGGTTTTCCTGGGCTCCTTTGCTCTCCAAGGATGGGGATCCAGTCAAGCAGATTCCTCAAACAAAATGAGCTCTCCTTAAATTCAGGGCTGTGATTGTGCTGTTTTTGTCTTCTCACAAGATTTTCAATTCAGTCACTGAGGCCAAGGCTGCTTTACATCCCCTGACAGTTTGTGAGCAACAAGTTCAGCGGAACATCTCCCTTATCATCTGGTTGACCACCTGTATAAATTTTTTTTTCTCAACACTGTATTTTTCTCCTGGGTTACTTGTGCCCAATGCTATTAAAGCACCAGCTAATACAGTGGTCATTGAAGTTGCACATGAGTATGAAGGCCTATGGTGATTAGACTTCTTCAAGATGTTTAAAGAAGCTTCATTTACTTCCTCTTATTGATCAGGTGGTCTGTGGCACCACACCACCTGTGTGGGTTTGCCCACTATTGCTTATCCGTAAGCTCTTGACTGGCATCATTCATTCCAAAGCAAAGCTCAGTGTATCTGAGGCTCTCCTACACATAGCGTGAAACCCCTCCTTCTCAGTTTGTTTTTCCTAAAGACCCAGTATCCTTCTGCTGAAGCACTCTTTTTATGTTGGCTATCCCACTGTGTCTCTCTAAACTCCATGAGATCATTGCTGTGCAACTGCACACACACTTCTAATTCCTGATGTTTCTATCACATAGAATCACAGAATCATCTAGGTTGGAAGAGACCTTTAAGATCACTGCCAACCATTAACCTAACACTAACAAAACCATGTTGCATGCATTTCTGTCTATGTACTGAAAAGGGACACCCTCAGTCGTGCTGCTTTCACAAGTATGTGGGCCTTCCCCCACTCTTCTTTCCCTTAGACACTTTCATTGCCTTCTCTTCTCTTCCTGTTAAGGCAATCCTCCTGTGGTGTATCTAGTTAGAAGTCCTCACATTAGGGTAGGAAGCCTGTTGCCAAAAATGTTCTTATTCCACTTTGTCAACTGTGCCACATCTCTCAGCAGCAGCTCTTCAGAGAGGATACTAAAAGCTAAAGATCTATCTGAAATACCAGCCAGGCAGCCATGTTCACCTGCATCACATGCCTGCACCTATATAAGCCTTTGACTGTCACTGAAAATACTGAGAAAAACACCACATGCTCCCAAAGGCCCTTTTTCACTCTTCCGAGTGCCCTGTCGATTTGTTCCAGGTCTCCCCCCATAGTACTGTTCGTTCGCATTTGTGTGGGCAACCACCAGTAGCAGCCTGAAGGCAAGAGGAATATCAGCAGTCTCTCCAAAGGATCTGAGATGCAAGCCCCGCAACAAGTAGGAAATCTACCAAGAAATGAAAACAAGTAGGCAGATGGGTTCCTCCATCCCCTGCAGAAGGAAATACTTTCTATTATCCATCACATGTGCTTGGTGCAGGCAGTCGGTTCAGGTTCCAGTGGCCTCAGTGCCTTCTCTGATAGATATGCTTTGTCCTCACCTATTCTCAGGGCATAGTGCCTGTTCATCAACTGCAGGTGAACAGGCAAAGAAAGAATATTCCCTGTTGTTAGAGTCGTAAGTTTCCAGCATCCTCCATTTTAAGAGTCTCCGTCCAGTACTCCTTTAAACATAATCTCTATCTCTCCATCCTTCCTTGCATCATGTGGCTCAGGCTTTTGCCTCCACAGAGTTCTCCATCTCCGGCATTCATTCTCTGTGACAGTGTACAGTGAGCTCACCTCTTTCACAGCTGAGGCCACCATCACCCCCACTCCAGAAAGAAGTATTGCCTACAGCCCAAAGCCTACACAGCAAAATCATGCTTCAGGAGTACAGCCTGCATCAAGGCTTCTGTTTTGCCTGAGGTGTTTGCTCCAGTTGATGCTGGAGACTGTGCTATAGCACATTACCACCATCATCGCATAGATCCTAGTTTTGGGCATAGTTTCAAGGGCCATCGTGCAACAGCTGTCAGGCTCTATTTTCTGCTCTCCCAGAACTGTACTTCTACTTACCAGATTTATATCTGCTCCCCAAGTTTCTGCTGAGTAGTTGTTCAACACTCCCTAATTAGCAGCCGGATGAAGGTGTTTTTTATAGGCAATCTCTAAAAAGGAAACAGCTAACAGAAGCAGACCCCTCCAGAAGCTGTTCATCAACCACTGTAACAGCCAGCGAGAAGGCTGCTCAAAAAGGAAGCCTCCAGAAGATACTTCCTGCATTTCATTGGAGAAGCCTGGAAACTGCTGTAACAACTGGTAGGTCTATGTTAGCTGTTCTGTTTTCTGTGCTCATAGTCCATATGAGACATAATTCTATATAAAATTTGTCTTCTTTTTTTTATAAACCCTCCTGCTTTCTTCTTTCAAATCCAGTACATGCATGCATAACCTCATACCTTCCTAGACTAAATACTGTCTAAATCATTCATTTTCATCCCTTTTTTTTGGTAGATATGTTAATTCTTCACAAAGATTGTGTCTAATAAGTATCTCAGAAATATTAATTGAAAATATATATAGTCTGAGAATTCATGTGTGTACTTCTTACAGCATTTTAATAATTTCATGCATATGATCTCACTTGTTCAGTCTTGCAAAGCAGGCAGATGTTTCCATACTCACTGTCGTGTTTGCGACTGCACAAAGCAAAATACTCTTTGATAAAATGAGGTGTGACATTTGGTTTATGCTCCATGGAAAGAGTAATTAAATATAGTCATGGGCTTTGAAATTTAGAAAGTAAAACTAACCTATAACATCAACATATAAGGATCCAGTCTTAACAAATTAGCCATAATAATTAATAACAACAAAAAAGACAAAACATGGATATTCTGCATCCTGAAAGTCTATTGGGAGACTCTCAGTTCTTAAAAGAGGCTGCATGTATATATATGTACATGTATAATACATACAACCATACACTTCTATATATACTAATACCCATATGTATTTATGTATATATTCAGGTTATTTTGGAGCACATATACCATGATTTAGTGTCAGCGCTGGCTGTAATTGCTATTTCTGTTTCACACTTCAGTAACTTTCAAGCTATTTGCACATTAGACTTGTATACATTTTTAAATCTCTTACATAAAAACATATATAATTCTTATAGGGACATATTAATTTTAACTGCTTCTTTTTCCTATCTATTACAAGCAAGTATTTCTGTCCAAATATAAGCTTGATTCTTTTACCATTATATTGCTAACTTGACGTGATGGAACAAGGTTTAATGTAAAGTAAGTGACCTAAGAGTATGAAAAAACTGCAGCTGAAAAAGTACTATTGTTTCATGTCTTGCTACTTTCCAATCAGATAATGACTAGTTGACCCACAATAAAGATATCAGGAAAAAAAAAATCAACTGTTATAGTATATAAGTATCATACATTTAAATTAGGGGGTTATATTAAAAGATATGGCATTTCAGTTTATAGAAGCTGGCCTGTAGCACCAATCTAACTTGAGAGAAAGCCACACTGAAGCATATGGTTTTATATATTTGTAAGATACTGTGTATTTGATAAAAATTATGTATGCCATATGAAGACAGGAAAGTTGGTCTGATATTGTTGAAGACTTCGGTTATTAATAGCTTCTCTCATCACTGCAAGCAACCCTTATGACAACTACTGTATACAATTTCCCCATTTTTTTCCTCAGTGTATAATAAGAAATTTTAAAAATAACTTTTGCTAGTAGAAAAGAAGGAAACAAAAACATTCTCTCTTCATGGCAGGAAGAATATTACCTTTTGCAAAGGTTTAAAAATTCAGAATTCCACAAAGATTCTGGGGTGAATACCACGAGCACTGTCGGCTGATTTTATCAGCTTGCAAGACAGGACTTCTGGTACCGAAGCTATGTTTTGTAAACAAATTCTGCTGACACCGGCTGCATAGCAATTGGAGAGTACGCTTAAAGAATACCTGCTCAGTCCTTCTCTCTTTTCAAGCAAAATAAATGACTACTTAGTTGTGTGATTGTGAAAAACTATTTATTTCTTGAATACCACAGAACATTTCTCACCTGAATGTCACCTGACTTCTTACCTGGCAAACAGCTACAGTAAAATCCACCACTCAAATCATGGCAATGGCCTCCATTTTTGCAGTGATTGAAGGAACATTCATCAATATCCGTGGAACAGTTTTTGTCTGACAGAAAAGAAAGCGAAACTTTAAAACTATAAATCTTGCTGGGTTTGGGAAAGCAGAAAAGCTACTTCACAGTAAAAGCGACAACTGCATAATTTAACTTTTCTAGGTTGGAAACACTATTTTATTTCTGCTTGACAGCTTTAAAACTAGAGATATTCATAGATCATAGCTGATAGTTAACAAGTTAAATATTTTAAAGAAATAAGCATGAGCTACATTTGCAAGTATATTGTGTATTCTAGCATTACATCTCAACATTATAATTACTAGAATTATACGCTTCAATTTAAAAACTATTCTAGAGATGTAATAACCTCAGTAACAATAAGTAAAATATTTTTGAAGGTTGTTTCCATGTTAAGATGAATAAAGCCCTTTCTCAGATCCCAGCAGAAAACCACAAATTCACTCAGCCGTTTCTTCATTTTTCTCCTTTTAAAAAGATTTAATTGAGCTGCAATTCAAATGAATTCAAATCTGAAACAACAGAATTATACATGGAAGACAGAAGACATACAGAGGAGAATATTTAGAAGCCCAATAGGTGGCTTATGAAGCTATTAACTCATGTGGCATACCAAAGAAAATTCATAGTCCCTCATCTCTCTGTTGTGCACTGCATTAATTTAAAGTAAGCTCTAGCCTGGTATAAATTACACTGTCATCTTTCTGATCCAAAACTGGTTCAAAATCAAGGGACAACTGTGGAGATTAACAGCTCCTGTGAATACCAGAAGCTACTCCAATGACAGAGAAGGAAAACTGTAGCTGTCACTGATGTGAGTGAGAAAAATGGTTGTTATTATTCTATCTAGAAAGTGATGCAAAACAACATTTTGAAAAGGAATCACTATTCAAAAATACAAAGATTTTTGAATGTGCTATTTGCATTTTTTTTTTCATGCAATAGTGGAAAAAGCAACTACAAAGAGATTTTATGGGATTTGATTCTAGGTAAAAGGGAGGAGTAATCTCTGAATATGAAGAAAGGAATGTGAAAAACTTGGGTGAGATCAATAAAGTTCCATGGGAAAGGAGAGAGTATTGAACAACATAAAACCAAAGGAATTACAAAGAGTGCAGAAAATTTCCGATGTGAAGATTGATGAGAGGCTGAATTAAAATAAAAATTTAAATAAGAAACAAGAAATCATGCTGTAAGTACTTCAGCATTAAAGATGAAGGAAAGGTATGGTTTCCCATTCAGTGGAGAATGATGGGTACTGATAATAGTAATCATGCCAAATTGTGCAATGCTTCTTTTGCTTCGATCATCAGTAAACAGGTCAGCTGCAAACAGTTCATTATCATAATTGATACCTCTGATTAAAGGGCAAAACTTTGGTGTTGAATAGGGAAGGCAGGCTGGAGAACTGTCAGATGAGTTAGATGTTCAGATAGGCTGGTCTGATCAACTTTACCCTTGGGTACCTCGAGAGCTGCCTGATAAAAACTCAGTAGTTTTCTCTGTGAACTTGTGGAAGATAGGTAAAGTACCTGAAGCCTCAATAAAGTCAGCCTTTAAAAAAGTGTAAAAGACAGAGCCTTGAAATTACACATCCATTTGTTTCATTTCAGTTCCTGGGTGAAATATGGTAAGAAGTTACTAAACTGATTGCTTGTAACATCCTATGCATATAAAATGTATTAAAAATGAGCCTTATGTAAGCAAACCAGTTCCCTTCTATACCAGAGTTACAGGCCTTGTGGATTAAAAAAATCCCAAAAAACAGTAGCGTATGTCATATTCCTTGACTGCAGTAATGTTTCTACTCGTATCTCATATGAAATCCTAATAATTGGATTAGATATGAACTACGAGAGAATATTATCAGATGAGTAAAAATTGTCAGAAAGCCATATTCGTACATTAGTTATCAATGGTTTTACGCCCAAAATAGATTAATGAATTGCACAGATTTTGAACGAGGTGTCCGCCTAGTTCCACTCCAATTTTATAACAACAGCCTGGATGNAATAAGAAAAGGCTTTTTGCAAATATCTTTACTTCTCCATGTTCATAGTGGGCAGGATGAGAAGTAATGCATTTAAACTGCAGTGAAAGTCTGATCAGGTGTTAAGGGACTCCTAATGGTTAGCATAACACACTGGGAAGATTGCCTGAGGAAAAATAAGTAGTGGTGTTGGACTTCTTTAAGGTGAGATAAACATACCAGGAATGACACAGTACAGTATATGTTTTCTGCTGGGATGAGGATGACACAGATGATCTTTAGTGTTTTCTTCTAGTGCTATGATTATATAATATACAGGGCACACACACTCTATAACACAGAAGAAGGACCAAAGGCTTTTATGTTCGTGTAGTGAGTTGGATCGTCTGGAAATTTGCTGTGCCTCATAGTAGGGTAAAGCTGGACAAGTATTCAAAATCTGTGGTTATGTAAGGAAGGACCAAGAGTCATCCATATCAAAAAGTCTAGGAAATTTAAAATAGGATAGGAGAGGTCTCAAGTTACTCGGTGTGTGATAACAGGGCTCCTACTTTGGAACATAGATCTTCTGTCCAAATCTGTATCTCCACTCTGTCTTATCTGACTGAAAAAATAAATGTGTTTTAATGGAGAGATAGAGATGAGTATATATATATTCACCCCTCAAGTCTTCCTCATTAGAAAATCATAATGAGACAAACTTCACACTTCCCTGAGCCTCTTTTTCTGTAGGTGATAATAAAAAGCCCTTACTCTATGATTTCACTACTGACTTTTAAACAAACTCTGCATTTCCACTCTCACTTCATTTCCTGTATCTGCCTGCTACAGGAGAGAAAGCATATGCATTAACTGAAATCTTGTGATAACTTTTATTTGGTTAAACAGTACATTTTTCAACGTACTGCAGGTCACTTCTGGTCACTTGCGTCTGCTGGATACAAGCAAAGAAAAAGATATGTAGGTTATAGCTACTGAACTGTAGCTGAACTGTATGTGAGGAAAAAGTAGAAGTGATCTGAAAAGGACTGCTGAGACCTCAGCATACGAGTGCTATTGTAGTGCTGTGACCAAAAAAAAAAAAAAAATCTCAGATGTATTTTAAAAAACAAGAAGGAATATTGATGTGTAAAATACCTTTGCATTAAACATTGACTACAATGTTCCATATTTAAAAATAAGTGTGAAAGATGCAGGAAAAGCTACACAATTTATTCAACAACTGAAGAAAGCGTGCTGTCGGCAAAGGCTTAAAGAGCTCCATCTGTTTCATTTAGAACAAACAAAAACAAGAAGTGACTTGATTACAGTGTATAAGTGCCTTTACAAAGAGAAAATACTTGGGTGGTAAGAGGCTTTCTCATTTTGTGTAGAAAAGGTAATGAGACTCAATAGCTCGAAGTTGAAGACAAAAATTTAAATAAAATATTTAATATAAACTTCCAAATCTGGTGGTGATTACTACTAGAAAAAATAATCCAGTGAAATTCTAGCTTGTCTTCATGCATTCAAATCAGAATTGAATGTTGTTGGATTCATTGTCTGCTTTGATCAAAACTAAGTAATTAGTGGTTAATGGACAACATTAACTGCCTTCTGGTATACAAACCTAACGCAGAGCATACAACCAGCAATCTATGGGTTGTTAAAAGACTTCCAGAATAAATTCCCTGACCCTGTAGCCTTTTGTGGGTCTTTGCAGGGAAAACATCAAGACAATTCTGCGAGCCAGATATATCTCTGTGACAGCGATAGCCCACCCCAAGGCAGCTGGGCGCTGTAGCGTCATTGTCATCATGTGGAATGTGTATGTCCTGTCCTTGGAGGTTCTGGAGGTTCTTAGGAAAAGTAGCTGTCAGGTGCTGCTCTGCTGTTATCAGAGCTAATTATGCAATTCTGTTTCTTGCCGGATTGCAAAAGTTCCAAGGAAAAAAATCTTCTTACAAAAGTTTTACAAGTAGCTTCAAAAACATCACTCTGCATTTGACATTCTTCCCCTCCTGCCTCAAGACTCCTCAGATCTGGGAAAGCAATAGTTTCTAGTCAACCTACTGTTTAACTTCTTACTGTTTAAGCTTGTGAGTCAAACTGTGGGATAATGTCCCCATTATCACCACTGCAGCCCTGTAGCCCTGTGGCATTGCCATTGCTAACATCAGGCCACAGGTTTGGTGTCAAGCTAACACCAGAGGCATCAGGACTTGCCTAGTGGCCAGGTGGATCTTTCCTCATTTGGTTTCGTTTTCTTTAATTTTGTACAATTGCATCATGTTACGCTTATTGTTAATAAGACATAGACAGGAATAACAAGTAGACAGGCTGAATAGAATGAACCTAGACCTATGAATATCATAGAATGAACCTAGAGTCTATGACCCTAGAGTAAGGCTGCAGTGTGAAGGAGTACAAGGGAGAGAGCAGAGCCCTTGAAGGAGCATTGGTAGGATGGCACTGGGGACACCAAGGCTATTAGCAGCTCACCTGTGGCCAGTTACTGCTAGGGAAGCAAACACAGGAGCTGGGCAAAAACAGGTCAAGTGATAACAAAATGGACAACGAACAAACGTAAACATATGTAAAATGCTTCAGATGTGGCAAAATCAGTAGTTATAGGGAGTTGCAAAACTGAGAAAGAGAAAGGTGTAAAAAAAAAAAAAAGAAAAAAAAGAAAAAAAAAAGAAAAAATCAAGACAAAGAAAAAGGCCAAAAAGTGAAAAAGGAAAGAGTCAACTGTGTTACAGAAGATGGCACAAAATATGGCTACTACTTAGTGTGGTCATGCTAAAGCTGATAGTGTCATACATTTTATAGTCTGACTGTGGCAAAGAAGAGGGTGCCCAAAGGTAAATTTTTTTCACTTGTTGAAAACTCAGCCCAGTATATACTGGGAAATATAATTTAGTATCAAAACCTCTGGTGAAATGCTAGTTGGTATTGCAAAGGTGATATTGAGCAACAGACCTCTCCAACATCAATGATTTGTTGGATTTTTTTCAGAAGGGGAATAATCTGCTACAAAAAAATCCTAGAGAAAACCATTATTATGTAAGATGCCCCTTCCATTTCTCAAATTCATTAACAGAATATCTGGGAGGGACGGAAAATATGCACTGGGGAAGATGGCTGGAGGCAGATTTTCCTATGTAAGCATTCATTCACTGATTGCTCATGTCATAATAGAGAATTTAGTCCTAACAGGTTAATTGAAGCAGTTACAATAAAAATCTCGATGCAGCAGGAAGTTCTGTCTTGATATTCATGAGTTATTTTTACAGGTCCACTCAGATGTAAAAAGTAAAAATTGTGCTCGCTGTGCTAGCATATTACTGTTCATAGCATGATGTCATCCATGACCTTAACTGTTCAGAGTATAAATAGAAAACACACGCAAAGAAATAGAGAAAAAAGAAACAGTTTATAGAAAAAGATGTAGTTAAGGAAAAATTCGGTAACTCAGGAAGACTACGAATTTCAATGATGTTTTTAAGAGTCTTCTGCATGCCCATTAATCACTGTATGAGCTTTTCTAGACATGATTGCTTTTCATTTTTTATTTGATAATGTCCTCCCAGCAACCAACATTTTTTTATCGAAAAACAATCCTATTCATATGAAATTATTATGGTCCAATTTATCTAAAACTAATTAAATACACAGTCACACCCAGAAAGATATTAATGTATGTTCTACGTGCATTATATTATGCATGACAATTGGCATTCACCACTGAAAAAAATCCATTATATCTAAAATAAAAGGGGTAAACTGAAATACAAAAATAATCTCATAACACCTCCAGTAGAGCAATGATAAAGTAAATCTCACATAAACTAATTACATTTATGATTGAAGAATTAACTTATCTTTTTTCAGAGGGTTCCAACTGTTACGATTCACCTTCTAATTTAAACAAATCATGCTTAGTATTTGCAGATGGAAAACTATTGGAGAAATGTGCCATTTGATTTCTCACCAAAAAAAAGAGATTTTGCTTATTTTTTCAATGACTGGAAAAAGCATTGCAACTGAACTATAATTGATTTGTTTTTCTTTAATGCAATTCAATAGCTTTTTATGTATTAGTTTATCAACATTTTTATGTAATGTAATTTGCAACATGATGAAACTTAAACAGTCTTTTCTGCACTCTACTGATCATTTTTTTCCCACTCAGTGTTTTAAGCTGAACTCCTTCCAGGGGAAGCAGGTACACTTACACATTAGACGTGACAATAAACATTCTCTAACAACCACAGGAATACATATTGAATGCATTTCCATGTATGCATAAAGAGTGTTTATTTTCCAGCATGTTGAGTTTGCACTCCCAACTGTGGGAAGCCTGCCCTCGGCAGCCTGCCTTCTGGAGTGTTTCTGAAACCCAGCAGCCCATCAGCACTGTCCTAGCTGGGCAGAGGAAAGCCCATCAGCCTTTCACTCTCATGCCACCATAGGCCTGCTATGAGTCAGAGCTGTGCTGGCCAGGAGCCAGGAGAACCATCTCACCCTCTTGGGTCTTCAGCTTCCACGTTTTGAGTTGGTTTGAAAAACCTTAGCACTTTGATTGGAGATCAGATACAAGCATGCTGTTTACATAAACTCTGTCATTAGGGGACATCAGAGAAAAGAACACCTGGTTTTTGGGCTGCTTCTGTAAGGGCCATTGATCACAGAGTCATAGGGGTTGGAAGGAACCTTTGGAGATCATCTGGTCCAATCTGCCTGCCAAAGCGGGGCCACCTAGAGCAGGCTGGATAGGAATGAATCCAGGTGGGTTTTGAGTATCTGCAGAGAAGATGACTCCACATGCTCTCTGGACAGCCTGTTCCAATGTTCTGTCACCCTCAAAGTAAGGAAGTTTTTTCTCATGTTCAGAAGGAAATTCCTGTGTTCTAGCTTGTGCCCGTTGCCCCTTGTCTTGTCACTGGGCACTACTGAGAAGAGCTTGACCCCATCTTCTTGACACCCACCCTTTAGATATTGATAAGCATTGATGAGATGCCCTCTCAGTCTTCTCCAGGCTAAACTGAGACCCAGTTCTCTCAGCCTTTTTTCATGAGAGATGCTCCAGTCCCTTGATCATCTCTGTAGCCCTCTGCTGGACTCACTCCAGTAGTTCCTTGTCCTTCTTGAACTGGAGGGCCCAGAAGTGGACACAGTACTTCGGATGTGGCCTCACCAGGGCAGAGTAGAGGGGGAGGATGACCTCCCTCACCCTGCTGGCCACACTCATTTTTAATGCACCCCAGATGTGGAACAAGAGTCTGATGCATGAGCTGTAAGCACGACTGAGTATCTGTGACCGCCTTTAAAGGTGGTAAGCACCAATAGATTTCTCAGGCCAATTCTTTCCTTTGAATTGTTGAGGACAGGACCAGAGATGATTAGTGTGGAATAGAGGATGGAGTGATTCAATGATTTTAAAATGTGAAGTGTTCTTGGCATTAACTAAAAGCATCTAGGTCAGCCAAAAGCTGCCTAAAATAGAACAGCTTTTTGCAGGCTTACTGAAAACAAAGCTTAGAAACTCTTAGAAAAATAACACACAGGAAAAGATTTCTGAAAGCACAAAAAAAGGTGTCTGTCACCTTTTGCCACATGATGGAATGAGTTGAGCTGGAAGACATGGCACATCCTTTTATAATTTTGGTTTCCAAATGTTCAGTGTTTCAGGGACCACTTCTTTAGCTATCCTGTAGATACTACAGGATTCAGAAAGCTTACAGTATAAGACATGCCAGAAGAAATTATATAGATTTGATCTTCAGAAAGCATATTAAAAGGCTTGCAAATTTATTTAGTTTGCTGCGTAAAGTCTAAATACTTATTTAAGTAAACATGTCACTGTTGCTAGATTTTGACTGTTGATTCATACTGCCTCATGATAATGATAAACATGAATGAGACAGCCAAAACCTAGAACAAGGACCATGTTGAACACAGAGAATTCATATGGACGACAATACAAGCGCGGAAGTCAGATTAAGAATCTCATCCATATAAATTACAAAAAAAATTCAGTGGTTAGTGCTAAAGTAAAAAACACTTTGGAATCATGTTTTTTTCTACCCAGTGTACAGTGGTGCCACCTTACTAGCATAGGGATCACTTCTGCATTCAAGCATACATGCACAGTTTTGAATCCATTTAATTAGTAATCTCTTCAAAAAGTTTAAATAGACAAAGGTTTACAATGGACAAAATGTAATCCTGTCCCTTAGTCGAGATGAATAAAACATGCCTTCTCATCCCAGAACACTACAAAATTCTTGGGCTCCAGTGACTTACACTACCAGAAGAAATCCACCCAAATTATGAGACTGGTTGGTAACCAACACCTCATAAAATCACCTCCTCCTTTTGTATCCCTGATGAATTCCATAGCAGTCCACCTGATTGATGCGTTGATTCAAAGTATATTACTACTTAAGGTACTAAAGGTGTCTTACTGTTCCATATTAAAATTCTCTACTTCACCTATGTTCAGGTTCTGATAACACCCAGAATTCACTGGTCTGGATGTGCTGAGCAAGTCTTTTTCTAATTTTTGAGGCTTGCCAGGTTAACCTGGACTGCCTTTACCTATCCCAAGTGCCAGATGTTCTTGAAACGCCTCTAATTGTCAAAATTGAACAAAAGATTGTGAGAGATGGAGGTGGTAGTGCCGCCATCTGTCCATTTGTCCAGTAGCTCTTTACTATGGGATAATTACAGTGATCCTGTTATGCTAACTCCCGCAAGAGGGCATTTGAGAGCAAGCTGTGATTTAATGGAGAGAGACAGAAGCTCTTTGTCTTTCTCAGGACCTGCTTCTCTCTGCCTACCTATATTGCTTAGAGTAAAGGAAACTCTGCAGCAGGCTGCAAAGCTGCCAGCACTCAAGTGAGCACCCTTTTAACAATAAAATCTGCCCTTGGGAGCAGAAACTGCACAAAGACTCCTTGCTCCTCTCAGGACTCTCTCAGTGGGATGTTCATGTCCTGCTGGCTTTCCTCAGCAGGAGAGAGCTCCTCCCTCCATCCAGGCTTGCTCCCTGCCACTTGTGTGGTGCTGCCTCGGCTCCCAGGGAAGGAACAAACTCCTCAGGTTGGAGAGGACTCCACCACCTGTGGAGCACCACAGCCAAGGCCTTTCAAACAGGCAGCTGTGTCCCTGCCATCCAGTGCTGCCCTTCTGGCACAGCATTCATGCGTAAAGTCTGCAACACCGGAACCGGCGCGATGCCACTTGGCATGGGGAACTTTATTTAGAAATGCCTTTTAACGTGTTAGGAAAGCAAAAATATGTCTGGAAAAAAGTGAAAAGGAAAAAAATCAGCCCTATACCTTTACTGGACTTTTCCAAATTTCACTTCCGTGATCAAGTTTCATCATAAAACCACGAGGTGTGATCAACAGGGAGCTAGCAGACCTGTTGATGAACTTTCTGACTTGTGCCCCCTTGTTCATAGCTAACTGTTGTAGCCCAGTAAGTATGATTTCTGCCCTCAGTGGAGGGATGCCCCGGCTGCGGCTGACCCAGCAGTTCAGGGGTTCAGCCCCTCCGTGGCCTGAGCTGGGTGTCGCTGGTTTAGCCCCTGTGCTGGGGCCAGCAATTGCTGTCTCCCCTGCTCCCGCTTCAGCTCTGGGGTGGCCCCGCTGGTGAGGGGTGACACCCTGCCCCCAGTCACTGCCTGACAAACCATAGCCCTCTGTGTGCCAGGGGCTGGGGGGCACAGCCAGGCTGCAGCTGCAGCGCAGGAGGGGGATACAAGCTGGATGAGAAAATATAGAAAAATAACCTCAACCGGATCCCTGACTAACGAGGAAGAAATCCCCACCAGGAATATCTTCTTTCTCTTGGGAAAGGGCTCGAGATGCTAATTACTAATGCCTGAACTCGCCCACTCCCTCTTGAGAAGACTGAAACTGTCACCTGTAGCACTAGGGACACTGTAAAGTTGAACATAACACCAAAGAAAATGGGTAGATATTAATAAGTTTTCTGTCAACAATTTTGACTGTGCTATTAATAGCAATTTTCTTCATTATGTAATATGGATTTCTACATTTTTTAAATGTTAACTGGATAAACAAAAAATTCCTATGCATACACTAGGTTTCCTTTGCCCTTAAAAAGTTTGAGTGTTTCACTTATCATGGCAATATCTTCTTGGGCCATAAGTTGTAGAACTCAGAAGGACATGGAACATTCTTTTACCTCTGCTTGCTCTTCTTAGAAGATAGAAGCTCAAATATTCAGTATTTTGCATCAAAACCTCTTTCTAGGTAGGCTGAAGCAGTTGTTGTAAGGCCTGGAGAGAGCAGATCTAATGCTATTCACAATGGCTAACTCTGCATTTATTATGCAAATAGCATAAGCACACATGAAAATATTCTGTGTAATCAGGAGGATCCTTGTCCCTACTTTGAATTCCAGTCAGTAGGCTGGGTGATTTGTTTTACTGTAGGAGGTGTCCTGTCTCACAAAAAAAGTCAATATAAACTGAGATCAATAGCACATTCATGATGACAAGTCTCTCACACAGGAAATACGGGAGAAAATAGAGCTTTTTCATAATGGACTATTATGCAGGCACGTGAACTTCTATGACTTCAACACAGGCCTCAAGGTACCCATTAAAATCTGCCCATAACTCACCGGTAACTGTTTTACTGTTAACAGATCTTGACTCCTTTTTACTTGGAATGAACAGATGTGTCACTGGCAAACTGTTTGCATCAGTGTGAATCTAGGATAAAGTGTTCCTCCTAAGGAGAACATATCCTGTTCCAGGCTGCCTTGGGACACCTACACATTAGTTTATAGCTGCATTCCTGTAATGTGGACTCCATCATATCCTAAAGTAGTGTGGCTGTATTTTCAAAGGAACCGCTTTTCCTACATGCTCTAGATCAAACTGACCAACTCTAACCTGCTACAGAAGTTAGATGTTTTCCATTTTGATCCTTGCAGTATAACAGTAAGAGTTTTTAAGGCTCTTTCTTTTAAAATTATTGCATTAAAAATGCTTCTATTTATACGAACAAATACTTTGTAATCATCTCAATTATTTTCATGATTGACACAAAATAGGCATATACTATGCAAACTCATGACAGCAAAGCCAGTTATCAAAGAAAGAAGAAAAGAAGAATATGATCTTGTAGGAAATAGAGCATATCTCAGGTTTGTCATGCTGAATAATATTAGAATATGTTGGCATGAATCAAGCAAAGTCACAGACATCTGTGGGAATTGCAACTATTATCACTTTCACAGATTTTAAATCTCTGTGTATCATCTTACATTCCTTATGTCCCGTCTGCCTATTTTTAACCATTGACAAAATATGTATGAGGGGCTCCTAAACTGGATGTCACTGCTGTTACTACAAAACTGAAATGCTCTATTTACTTCTAACTTAATTTTGCCTCCTCAGCCTTCGTTGCTGTACTCACTTCTTCAGCCTTTCATGCTCCATAATAGATCTCTTTCATTTTTCTTTTCTCTCCATTGATCACCACAGATTTTGAGCTCTCTGTACATGTCTGTTTGGCTTTTTTATTACAACACCCACTAGGTTTTTTTTTGATTTCTGAGACTGCCACTGCTTTTCTTCCTGTTAACCCTTATGACCAATGCTGCTCCATCTGCCTGTGAAATCAGTAGCTGGGAGTCACTGTGTTCCAGTCCCTGACATCACAGCATATTAGTTGTTCAGATGGTATATTTTTTGAGACAGTTTTATTGATTTCTGCATGATCCTGTTAGCTGCTTCTGGCAGAAATCACGGCCACGAGGACTTGCTCCTGATGCGAGAGCTGTTTTCTTAAACCTTTTAGACACAAAAATAATTGTGCAATTTACAAGCTATTTATCATAAGGATCTGATGGTATCTTTCTCAAAGAGAACAAAGTGTCCTCTTGCTAAAATTGCATTCTCATTTCTATCTCAATCACAAGAAATGTATGATTGCGATACGATTTCTGAAGACAAACAGCACCAGCTATAGTTATCATTGCTCAACTGTTTTCATGGACTAGGTGTTTTCTGAATAGTTTTTTTTTAGACATAATATAGTTTTGCTTTACATCAATCAATTAGCATACACACCGCTTTCAATTTTTATCATATTAATAGGGAAATTAAAGCAGATTATCAATAGCACAGAACACTGAGTTGAACTTATTTTTCTGAATGCTGAAAGACTGAACAAAATTCAATTAAAAAGAGGTTTGTTTCTTTTAATTTCAGAAAAGGAAAATAAAAGTTTAACTATTTATTGTCTTGTCCAGAGTTAAAATAAATCTTACCAGTAAATCCTGGAGGACAAACACAACGGTAGTCTGCAACCAGGTCTAAACAAGTTGAATTGCTTTTACAGAAGCCATAAGTGCACTCATTAAAGTCGATTTCACAGTTCAGACCTTCAAATCCTTGTTGGCAAAAAACAAATAGCTATGTGTTATTCAGCTATATCTGTGTCTTCTTTTCCAAAGCATGCTTTTGGGTCCTTTTTTCTTAAAAATATATTGTTTTCAATTTACTCATGTTAAAAAATATCTTGAAGTCTTACAGAAAGATATTTTAAAAGCTTTTTCTGCTCTGTCATTAATAGGAAAATACATTTGACCATCAAAGATATTTTAGAAGGAGATAATAATTGAAAGAACAAATTTAGGATTCGGTATTTTCATTAATCTAGTTGAACTCTTTGATTAGCAGAGACTTAAGAATCTGCATATCTTCTGGCATTTTGAGAACATTGCAGATGAAGATAAGTAGTGCTGGGATTTGGACAGCTGATTATAGTTTTAAAAATCACCTCTCAAATAGGTACTTCTCTACTTTTTCCTCTATTATTTTCTTGAGTCATAGTGACTTTTAGCAAACTCAGAAGTCCAACAGTGTTTCTTGTGCTTTAAATTGCTGGAGAATCTCCACTCCAATATCTGACATTTTACACTCTTTTAAATGTATTCTAATTCATGGTCATGCTAGAAAATTACTATCATTAGTGCTGTCACAGGCCATGGCTGCAGGAAGACCATGACTAATGCTAAGCTATCAGCACCCTCAGTGCAAGGCATATTCCCGTAATTTCTCAGACTGACCATGGAAACAATTTCCACTGATCCCTAAGTCATAAAACTTTAGAATTACCCCGAGTTCATTAATAATGTATACAGTAACAGTTCTCATTTGCATTTAGAGTTTAATCAGACCCATGTCTCATAGGTAACAAGTAAACCACAAAACTATCAATGTGGATGCCAAGTTTTATTTTTTTTATAAGTTGATCAGCCTGAGTAAACAGCAGAATGATCTTTTCCAAGCTTAATTTTCAACTGCCTTCCAATATCTGTTTTGGCTTCTAATTTAAACTAACCAATGAAGGAGGCTGTACTTATGAGAATTATTTGTAGCAATTTCATCTTTCACGATGAGTTTCTGAACGTATCATCACCACTAGAGCGCTTGTAATAATATATAAATAACTGAAATATTGTAAGCTATGAAATCAACTCACCATCTGTCCGTACTTAAAACATAGTACTATTTGAAGATTAAAATGAAAAAAATAGGAGTAAGTTTAAAATGCAGAAACAAAGTACCAGGTTATAAACCACAACCTTGACTTTATTTTTAACTAAAAATCCAATTTAAAAAAACCCATATACATATTTAGAAGAAACCCATTCTGAAGATATCTCAGAAAGATCCTGTAATTTTAAATGTTTTAAAGCATTTCAGTTTTTCCTTGAACTATTTTTTTCCTTAAACCACCCATTTGTTCATACGCTTCTGATAACACTAGGCAATATGCATTTTTGCAGAAACAGACAAAAAGTGCTGAAAATTATGTTATTTTTGTCTGTGAAAGTTTTAAGAGATTTTTGTACTGAAGATATATTACAGTCATTATTATGACCATTGTAATTTGCTTGCTATTCTCAGTTACAAAGCTGCAAGTTAATGTGTCAGTATTATATATTTTCTTTGTAAGTTTATTGATTACATTTTCTGTGGATTTCACGTACTGCACATTTGTGTTTTCTCCACTCCTTCAGACTTTGCTAAAATCATGAGGTTTTGTCTGAAAAAAAGTAGCGGTTACTTACAAATCTATCTTCCTCCATAATTTATGGATCATATTTATTTTATTGGTTGCCTTGGCAGATGAAGATGCAAAGGAGGCTTCAGAAAAGAATGAATAACTTCCATAGAAAGGAAATTTTAACAATGGTTTTGAAGACTGTCAAGAAGATGTTTTGCAGGCTGCAGGCAATTTTGAAAAATTTCAAAGATGATAAAAATAAATTATTGTCGTGGTTTTGGCTTC
>VXBO01006546.1:327352-447925 GCA_013400135.1 Rhinoptilus africanus | reverse complement strand
TTTTTTTTTTTTTAAAAAAAAAGCAGGGGGAATTCAAAACAATTTCAGTCCTCGAGTGAAAGTGTTGACCGAAGGCGTGGTGGTGACCTGGCCGCCAAACAAACTCAGATAAGATGTGGGAACTCATCTGTCAAGTTCCTAACGACTGGAAGCAGCAACAGATCCAAACCTCCACATCGTAAGAAGTTGCTGAATTCCCGTTGTTTTTTGTTTTTTTTTGGTGGGTTTCACTCTCAGCTCTATCAGTATTTGAACAACCCTTTTTTTTTCTGTGGTTTTGCTGTGTTCACAGAAAGCGCCAAGTCCTGACTTTCTCCGTAAGGCCGGAGAATACAGCCACGGCTGGCATTTTATCTTTAAATCAGCAAGTTGGTATCACAGGCAGGGAAAGCAAGTGCATTCTTGTGGGTTGTGAGAGTGAGATATTCCCAGATAAACTCTTCTGTGATCTCATTTATAATCCGCACGATCACGGCTATTTTATTTGGCATATGTACGTCGAGCGGAGAGGTTTTCTGTGCTGGGATGTTTAGGATAGAAATGTGGTTATACAGCCTTTTCCAGAGAGTTATCTCCCATGTCCCGGCAAACACGTTGCCTTTTTGAAGCGGTCCGTAAGCCCGAACCGCACCTGCTTGCCCGTGGGCTACCAAATGTCACTGCTCAGAGTCATGAAAAAGGGACGGAAGAGGAAGAAGGGATTTAGAAGAGTAAAGGCTCTTCTAATAAAATGTGAGAGGGTCTTTTCATAAGAATAACGTTATTTTATTTTAATTCCCGGGGAAGGCAAAATAATAAGAAGCTGGATCCTCGCTACAGCGCTGACTAAAACCTGTGAGGAAGAAAAAGAGAGAAAAAGAAATGAAGAGCGAAAGAATGAGAAAGAGAGAAACAGGGGAAAAAAAGAAAAAAAGAGACACAGAAGGAAAGAGAGAAAGGAAGAAAGAAGAAAGAAAGGAAGAAAGAAGAAAGAAAACAAAAAAGAAAAGGGAAGGAAGGAAGGAAGAAAGNAGATCAAAGTTTCCCGACGGCTCAGCCCCGGGTGCCCCGACGGGGACCCGCCCGCGGCGCCGGGAGAGGGGCGCAGCGCCCCGATACCGCCGTCGATGGGCAGAAGCGCAGTTTGGGGGCAACTCCGCCGGCAAGAGCCTTTCTGGTGCCTTTTCCGCCTTGGGCACGGGGTAAAAGACGGGCAGGGGGTGACCTTGAGCCGGGGGGTAGCAAAAAGGATGGAGACACCCGCTGCCGACCCTCTCTCGCCCCCCCCCTTTGCTGGGGGGACAGCGGGGAAAGGATGCGCGGCGGCAGGACGCGGGGCCGGCGGAGCAGAGCCGGTCCCTCTCCTCGGCCCCTGCCCTCCCGGGAGCTTCCCCCCTCCCGGCCTTCGGCCCCCGCGTCTCCCCGGGGTCCCCGGCCCCGAGGGTGCGCCCAGAGCTGGGGACCCGCAGCCCCGGCGGGGTCCCCCTTCCCGCGGGACGGGGCTGCTTCTTCTTTTTTGGGGTGTAAGGGTAAACCTCGGGCAGCCTCCCCGCTCGTCCCCGCCACTTAACTGAAAAAGGAGTAAAAGGCGACCTTTACACCGGTTTAATGAAGGAGGGATCTTGTACCTTGGGGGGGGGGATCGCAGGATTTCACATGAAATATTCATAGAGGAGGTTTCCCGAGCTGCTGCGTTTAATCACTCCTGCTGCCGACGAAGGGCTCTGTCCTTATACATGTGTGTAATTTGATTTTTATGTCCCCGCTTTTCCATCTCCACGTGTCCTGAAGGTAGGTCCCAGTAAGGAAACCGGGGCAAGGAAAGGCTGCCCAGCNACGCTGCCCGGGGTGGGCAGCCGTGTCCCCTCGGCGGCGGGGACCGTCTTCCCGCTGCCCCCCCCCGCCCTCCCCCATTGCCGTGGAAACGGCTGCAGCCGCAGATCAAAGTTTCCCGGCGGCTCNGGGGGTGCGTGGGCTGCGCCGGAGGCTCACGGAGACCGCCCCGTCCCGGTGGAGGCCGGCTCCCTCCGCACCTGCGTAGCCCTGCGCAGCCTCCCGCGGAAGGCGCTCACCTCCCTCGCTCTCCCGCTGAGCTGTTTCGCATTCAGCAGGGTGAATTACTGCAATTATATATTCCTATTTAAAAGGGGAGGGGAAAAAAAAAAAAAAGAGAGAGGCAGAAAACAAAACACACAGGAGGAAAAGAATGTGGCGTCGGCTAATTTAAACCAGTTCGAGTGGAAGGGCTGTCAGTTCTTTAAGTAAATGATGCTGTGTTGATTCAGATGTTTCTCGCCGTAATTGCTGTCTGAGGGGGAACGGCAGCGACTCGCAGCCGGTGCGGGAGGGGGGCGAGGGGTCGGGGCCGCCGCCACCGGCCGGGCTCGGCCCCGCTTCTCCCCCGGCTCCCCGGCTGAGCAGGGGCAGGCTGGATGGCAGGAGGGCTCCACATCTCCTGGCCACGCTGTCTGCGTGGGTAAGAAGCGAAAAAGGACGTTTATCCCTGAAATGATAAGCCCCCCTCCCTGGATGTACCCCGGCGGACTTCTCTATCAATCACGCTTTTTATTGGGTGTCACCAGCTGGGGTGCTGGGAGAGAAGTGCATGTTAAATGATGCCATTAGGCTGTAGTGCAACAAGCAGAGACGAGGTAATTGGCAGCAATTCTCAGACCCAGTCCGGTGACCTGTTAGTCTGTTGCCACCAGCACACAGCCAGGGAGGGGGGAAAAAAAAAGCTGCAGAATGGAGAAGTCTTTGACTTGTCTCAGACCTGGTCAGCTCGTTAATGTTCAACTCGTCAAGAAAGAAGGGTTTCTGGGGGAGCTCCTTTTCCGTTCTAGCAGGCCCTTACTTTATTTGCTGACTGTACTACATCGCCCACAGTTTAGTTTGTTCTCCCGGTTTTTTTGGATCTTTTTCTCCCCTTCTTTCATTTTGGATCACGTCAGGTTTGGCACCAGAGTGCTGGACGGACGAACCAGAGGGTCTCTGCAGAGCAGGGAGCGCTGCTCCATGGCTCTGCCTTTGCACTTCCCGGCCAGAAAGCGACTGTGGGAGCGGGAAGTTTGGGAGGTACATTCAGGCCTTCACCCCTCCAGAAACTTGGCTCACACAAACCTGCCTCCTTCATTCATAATAAAGCGCGGAAGGAGTTGCCGTCCCGCGCGCGCAGGAGGGACTGTTTGGGTGGAAGGCTTTGTACGGCCCTTGGATCCCGGACCAAACACCCACAGTGGCTGGAGATGCGAAAAAGAAACTCCAGCAGGCTGAAAGCGATTGTTTAAAAACAATTCCTTCCCAAGGTTACTTTGCGTCTGAAAGAAGAGATAGGCCCTTGGGTAGCTTAAAGGAAAGCAGATTTTTCACAGGTGACTTGGAACCAGCGGTGTTTTGAAGAGCTCAGGGTGGAAACCATGACTCCCTCCTAAATTAAAAATGTTTTACAGAAAGTGGCAATTAGATGGGATCCACAGAACCACCATCATGATGTGTTTTTTCAGCACTATGCGGGGGACATAAAGCGTGTTTGGATTTGTTTTATTTCATTGCAGCTTTCCAGCCTTCCTCGATTTTTTGAAACTTTCAGTACATCGGTGTTATCGGGAGACCTCCCTAAAAAATGATCCTGTGATCTTACCATGGATATAGAGCTCAGATCAGTGGCCCTTACTTGACAAAACTAGCCACTGTTTCTGAAATGGCTGCTGGGTGGCACACAAGGAGATTCAGGATATTTTCTATTATTCATAAATATTTCAAGCAGGTAAGTTTAAGACTTTTTCGTGGCTGATGAGCTGTTTTCTCTCTCTCACACACATGCACACAGACAAGAGCTACTTAGAACACGCTTGGATTCGAGTCCAAATCAATGAATAAATTACACAGATGGGTTTCATTGCTTCTATATTTGCTACATATAACAAATCAGCAAAAATGTTCAGCTCATTAGTGGGGACAATACAATGTTGGAGGGGTCAAACGCAGGAATGAAAGAAGTGTTCATTTTTTCCTGTAATGTGACGAATGGCTGGCTGAACAACTGTGGTTTAGACCAGACCTTTCCCTTAATATAACATACTTCTGCAAATCTTGTGAGAAAGCCCAAAACATTAATACATGACAGAATTAAAAATAGCTCCCTTAAAAAGGCTAAATTACATGTTTTGGAAAGTTTCAGCTACGTGCATCTTATGACGCTATTCTAATGCTGAGGAATTGTCTTTTTTTTTTTTTTTTTTACAAGAAATAACTGCAATCCAGTAGCAGCTAAACCATTCCAGTGGGTATATGTAGCGTACTTGAGTTCTACATTTAGGAGCACTACATCTACATGCTCTAAAATAAAGGTTTTACATTTTATCTTACGCATGAAGATCAGTAAATTGTGAAAGAGCTGTGCAGATATTTATAGCCCTTGTTCCACATTGGCACTTTTCTGTAGTTTTTTTAGGGTGATCCTTTTCTGCCTATCCATTGTCACCACAGAGTAATTAATTCAAGGTAAGACTGTTCTTCTGAATGGTCAAATGTTGGAAACCTTTCTGCTTCTGGCCCGGGGATGGGGACTGATGGGAAGACAGTGAGTCAGCTTTGCCTGGAAAAGGACGCAGAAATTTGTGCAGAGCTTTTAGCTGTCCTGCTGAGATGGGTGGAAGAAGTCGCCTTTCTTTTCTTTTTCAATCAGCAGGACTTAGATATTGTGACAAATGAGACTGCCTTGTGCCACAGCCAGTGTCAGAAGCCTTTACACCCACTGCTGGGATGCCACGCAGGTGACTTTGTAGTGAGACTCCTTTCGGCAGACATGCCACTGGTGAGTTTAAGGTTCTCAGGGTACAAGTATGTCCTCCTGGTTCTACACTCCTACGGCGATGTGAGTCTAGGTCGCTTTATTTTTGTGCTGCTGACTGATACAGACTCTGTGATCCATACATTGCACAGAAAATCTGTATATTATGAAGACCATTGCCAGTTATGCATCTCCTGGACCATCTCCATTTAAGGAGAACCTCTTCCAGAGATACTGATCCACTGCTGATCTGTACAGCCAGTAATTTACCCGTGTGAAGGTTGGTGTGGCTCCTTCGTTTCTCTGTACATGACCATTCCCAAAGCTTCCCACCGTCTCAGGGACAGATGCTCACTCACGTGCATTGCTTTTGCAGAACAAGGAGCCTGATATTAAGCTCGTTTCCTCACCACTTGCAAAACTCCTTTCAGAACCTGAAATTTCAGGTCTTTTCCTTATTTAAACTCTCTTCGGCATCTAAGTGAGGTGTAGGTAGCAAGTTGGGAGGTTGGAACTAAAATGATCTTTCTTCCAATGAGTAACAACTGATTATAATGGGAGAGGCAAGGGTTTTCCATGGGAACCTGGCGTCACAGCCCGCTCAAGAAAACACGACAAAAATTCACCAGGTTCTGGATCAACCCAGAGTTTTGCAAGGAGGCGACCACGAGCACTGCCCCCCATGCGTGCAGCGTATTTTGACATGGCCTGTGATGCAGATCCGAGCGGCAGCTGAAGTCCCACCATGGCACCGAGCCCTGCTGGGGGTGATGCTCTCAGGGACTGCTACCGAGCTGGCCCAATCCCCAACTCGGTCTGGTTGGGAAATTTGATTCAGGCCAGCTGAAGATTTGGCCCCAGGGCATAAAAAGTGACAATATGAGCTTCAGAGTTAGAATACCTCCTAATGCAAAGAGTCCCTTTAGCCTCTGAGAAGAGGGGAGCAAGTAGACCACCCTGCCCTCTCTGGCAGAGCGCGTTGCTCTCTCGTTCAAGTGAGATAAGTGGGGGAGAAGAATATCTGCTCGCAGGTATTTTCAAGCTAGTTTGGCAAACCAGAAAGACAAATCCTTTTTGCTCTCTCTTTGTACAGCACCTAGCACAGCAAAGTCCTGGTCCGTTACTGGAGCTGCCAGGGACTTCTACAGTACAAATAATAAGTACATAATGCATCTGCTAGAGAGCTCACGAACCTTTCATGTTATTTATGTGCTAATCTGAATAGCGTGGGCCAGATTTTGATCTTAGCTATTCTGGAGTAAATGAGATACGGGTTTGGCCTTACATCCATAAGATCTATAGTCAATCAGTGTTTCTAATGTGGTCATCATGGAAATATCTTGGCATTGTGCGGCTGGCCCACTTCAGTGTGACTAGAATAGCAAAGCATTATATTAAGCAAACAGAACAGTTTGATTTATAGATTTGTGGTAAGAATAGTTCAGTTTTCCAGGGTGTTCAATTTAATTAACATTCTCCAGGGAAAAAACTGCTATTGTTTCCCTAACCACATGCCTTCCAATACAAAATAAACTCTTGCTGGTGTGTATGTGCTGCTTAATTATCCTAAATGGTTCCTTTTGAAAGTTGTCTATTGACCTGCTTCTACACTTCACAAGTGGAGCATATCCTATTCACTCAAGAGTGTGTATCTACCTGCACTTAGCAAGAAAGAGATACCAGATTAATTTTAACACTGCTAAAACAAGAATGCAACCTGCTGCACGCAGCATTCCCGAGTGGTGTGCGTGAATAAGGCTGCGAGGAGAATTTATAAAGCCAAGTAAATCACAACAATAACTGTAAACACTAATTCCAGCCACTCTTAGATGTTTGCAGGATGTCTGGGGATAATGCTACAGCAAGGGGCTGTGCCCGGGTGCTACTGGAGTGCAAAGCATGAGAGTAGGGGGCAGTCTGTCTGTTTGGCCCCTAGAAACTAAATCCTGCCACCAATATTCACTCCGAGCCGCTCCGTGCTTTTGATGTGCTGATTTTTAGAGGGGTGAGCTGCAGCAAAAGCAGGTCCCAGGCCCTCGGGTCAGCCCTTGCTCGCCTGGCTGCGTAAATCACGCTGCCTTTCACACCAACGCGGCCTCTGAGCCGCCGTCTCCATCTTCCAGGCGCTCTAGTTGCTTTCCAAGAGCGCCGGGATTCAGAAGAAGGAGATGGTGGTGCTGCCTTGACTCCATTTATTCCAGCACTTAAGTGGAAACAGAACTGGGCCCAGTGAGCGTTGCAGTGTGGGATGACAGGAGGGTGAGTTTTCGTGTAGTTGAGTCAGTAGTGAGAGCTAGCTGTAGCCGGCTCCGACTGAACACAATAAACAATTCCACTTGCAACATACTGTACTATTTAAGGGCTCATAGATGCCAGTGGGAGTTTTGCCTGAATAGCAGGCAAATAACAGGTCCTTATTCTCTATCATGTCTCATGAAATATCGCAGCCCCACATGTGCTGCAGAGGCAGATAACGAAGCAGCGGCGATAAGAGGGAGCCGGGGAGGCGAACGGTGCGGCAGGGCAGTGCCTGAGTGCCCGTCTCCCTCCGGCTGGAGACCTCCCATCCATGCTAGAGCCGTCTGGAAGATGCTTTATGGACGGCATTGCGTGGGCCGGGGAAAAGACAGGGAAACTACGCAATTAGACCCTGGAAACTATGGATTAACTCTGTAAAGTAGATGGCAGGATTGCAACGATTCCCTTTGGGTTTAACATCTTTTCGTCCCTGTCACTGTGTCTCCATTAATTTTGCTTTCCAATGACACCATCCCATTTTTTCCTTTTCTCCTTTTGTGTAAAAAAAGGAATCCAAATTTTAGGGTAAGATCTGCAATATTTTACTCTGCTGTGCAATGTGCAAGCAATTTATTGAATGGTCTCAGAAGACAAGCTATATTGCTCTCCTCCTGCAGTACCGTTGATTCAAGCATAAAGCAACAGGTTAAAATATTCTCATTCATAAGATGTTATAAAATAAAACTTGTCAAAACAAGCAGCAGATTTCTTCCTAATATTATTGTGTATAGTTTTCACAAATGTGGAGGCAGCTTTTCTGAGGAGCATATTTTAAACACGTCTAAATTATATTAAGAGTCAAGGCCCAATTTGGTAACAAGCTGTGAGACATCAAGGGTTCTTTTAATGAAGAATTCACGCTGGAAAAATGTATGTCACAAGACATATGAATATACGCCTCCATGATCACTAACCCTTTGCTGCCCGTGCATTGATTTACAGTTAAATGCACATCCGCAGAAAGGGATTCAGATGAAGTCCTTGACTCCGAATAGCCATTTGGGTCTCTTCGTTAGTACACAGCGCTCCGAAACAAAGCAGCATCAGCAAAGATGCCTGAGGTTTGATTTGAATTTTGCTCTAGTTGACTGATACTATTTATACCCTGGGCTAATCAGAACCAGGGCTGTTTCATCATACTAAATGTCAGGAAAAATATATCATGTGCATCAAGGGAGAAATCTTGGCCCCACTGAAGCCAATGGCAAAACTCCCATTGATTTCATTGGGGCCAGGATTTCACCCTGAATAAAAACTCATGTTTTATACACAGTTTAAATGGCAATGGGTTTATCTGCGAGTGGTTTTAAGAATTGTTTTTGAGGAAAAACGTATTACTGAAATGCAATTACGTATTTATTCAGCCTTTACAGAGGAATTGATGTTTTCAGGAGCAGTGCAAATGCATTTGAGTACCTCAAGGCTGAATTTGTACGCCGTGCAACTGGGCAATTATTAGAAGATGTTAACTGCGTGTGATTCAATGTCTTCAAACACAATTTCACTAACAAGCTGCTGGGTTTGCATCTGGATGGTCCAAATGTGAATATTTTTCCTTCTGGATGACGTAATAGCTCACCAGGGCGCCAGTGCAACGGATGTAACATATTTGACTTGATGAGCCTGTTAGACATGAGAAGGAGCTTGCAGTTGTCTCTCTGTCTTGCTCTCACACTAATTGAACACAGACCCGGGACCTACCGAGGCTCTCCAGGCTTCAGCAGCCATGGAGAAGACCCGCTGTCTTTGGTGGTGTCCCCAGCACACGAGGTTGAGAGAGTGTCACCGCGGGCTTGGAGCATCATCATAAAGGCTTGGGGAAGCCCTCGGCTCCAGTCTTATTCTTCTTTTGAATCAAAGGGTTCTTGTCTTTCCTTGTTAGCACAATAAATGAGCAAAGTGTTAGGATTTTTAGCTTCCATATTTGTAAAAGTCACACTCTGCTGAGACAATTCACAAGCAGAAAAATAGGCTTGTTTTCACTGGCTAATTAGTTCATGGTGCGTATTTTTTCAGCTGTGTACTTAATACTTCGAAAAGAGTCATGGGATCAAGAAACTTGCTTTGCATGTCAGTGAAAAGAAGAGCCAGTGGAAAAAAAAAAAAGCCCTACATGAACAACGTTCAGTGATTGGAAAGCTCCATGTCCTCCCTTAAAAACTCTTTGAAAAAATATGTTGCAGTGAATGAATTTTACTTCATTTAACCAAACCCATAAATCTGGTGTACGAAATGTTCCCTCATTTTGACCGGATCTATTCAAACTGATTAATTTTTCACAATTTTGTCTGAAAACCACACTGTGGCATCGCTTCAGCACTAGCTGCCCATCCTGCACATCGCTTCCTGAAATACTTAAGTTTCCTGTGAGTTTAGAATGGGTCCCTTCCAAGTATTCACTCAGTCTGATCCTGTTTAAATTATGTGAATGGACAAAATTATAGCCTTTGATGCTATGTTGCGAAAACATTTAATCTATTTTGTTTTTAGCTTTCCTTTGACTGGTACAAGAAATAAAGCATGGGAAAATAGGCAAATCATGACTTATGGCTAAGTGGCTAGTCACATTTGGAGCTAATTTGTTTTCCAAACATTTATACTTCCCAAGAAACAGTTTCTCCAAAAGAATAGCTCCTGGAAGTGGGTACAGTACTGGTTAGAGAAGAGGAAAACGTGACATTTGATTTAGTCACCTCGATTAAGGTCCTGTCCAATTAGGTTTAACAAGACAGGGTAGGTTTAACAAGACAGGGTTCGAAAACTGTCCTAAAATATACTGAGGAGAGGAAAATATTAAAGAACAAAGAAGCCTTTGGTCTCAAAGGACCTGGGAAAAGAATTTCAAACCGTCTTGACAAATCAGTATAACCACAGCTTGATGGAGAGACAAAAATGGGATAACTCTGGCTCTGAAGATTGGTGTTGAGATTAAAAAAGTGAACAAAAAATAAATCCTTTCACTTCTACGCCACTAAGTTAACTCCATAAACCAGTTATTCATGATCATCTGATAGTTATTGAACATATCCTCTCTGGAACAAATTGGTGGTCTCAATACCAGCTTTAGGAGACATATGTCAGTATTCAAACAGAACAGCAATTTTCTGCTTGACATTATTGTTGGCCATCTCCATAGAAAGGCCAAAGGGCTGATGGAACAAGCAAATAATAGCACTAAAAAAATTCCCCAAATAGTTAATTTTATTAATTATTATTATTAATTCACAAGAGGGAATCATACAATTTTCTGAGGATGGCAGCAATTCCACAACTGAATGGGATTCCTGTAAAGCAGGGCTGATGCGGGATGCAAGCTGGGGTTGGATTAGGAAAACATCTGTGGCCGCTGTTAACTTGGCTAACGGAGCGGGGACTGAACCAGGGGTCTCAGTCCTTAGAGCCAAGAAGCACCAGGTACCATTGCATGAACGCAAAGATCCTACCCCTGCATGCCGGGTGGTGGGGAGGGCCGGTGACACACGCTCACCCACGGGTTATGTCCTTCCTTCTGGTTTGCCCCCGGCAGTTCCATCCCCTTTGCGTGAAGGCTCCTCCAGAGGATGACACACCGGTTAGGAAACCAGAGTCTTTCCCAGGCAAAAGCATGAGTTGTGCTAAGGCTGAGCAAACACTCTCCAGTGGGCAGCTCCTCTCCTCCGCCCTGGGGAGCTACTTTTGCACCAGCTCTGCCCTTGCTTTCCTGTCTTCTCTGGATGAGCAGAACGAAACCGTCACAAGGCCCATCGCTCCTACCACTCTCGTGATCACTTCACTGATGTTTAAAAAGAGGATTGTCACCAAATCCATGATAAGGGTTGCAACACAACACTTCATCATTCCTGTGTTGGCCCTATGGTGGTAATTTAAATTGATTTTGTATTCTGTGCTGATTTATGGTGGCTAAATGAATGTAATAAAGCTTCCCAGGTCCTTTTCATGTGTATTATTAATAAAAACATTCACTAAAAGAAATGTGAAAATCTATCTTTGTGAGCTTTACTACTCATTGGTGGCATCTGTTTTTTATTTAACAAGATGACTGAAATGAATGTAACTACAAAAAACTCGAAGAGCCAAATGTGTACATATCATTGCGCAAAAGCGGCGATTTCATCACTCATTGATAATCAGCCCTGATTTATTTGAACAGACTTTGAGGGTCTGACTTCATTTCTCACCCAGGGCTTGAGTTCAGCAGGAGTTTTCCTTAAGCGGGATCTTCAGGATCTGACCCAGACGTATCCATTTGCAACAATATCCACGGGAAAGGGCTTTGTACATTGCAGAGTCAATAAGAAGAATTTAAGTTTGCATTCAGTCACTGTATTCTCTCATTTGACATACCTTTAGGACATTTGCTAAGGGAGTACGAGTATCTTCTGCACTATCTTATAACAAAATGGCCTGTTTATGGGATGACAATGGTTATGGATATGGAAAAACTACCTTTTATCATACATCATGTGTAAAGATCCCATAAAAGATTAAGGAATGAAAATGTCTGAAAGCAAGAGTGTGTGCAGTGCATTATTCAGCACGACAGAAACACGGTGTGCAGGAAAAGAGGAGACTCTTGGGAGACTGGGTTGATTGTTAGTGTCACTAAGAACAACTGATGCTGAAGCTGGCCGGGTCCCTGTTTGTGGTCAGGAAGGATTTAGAAGAGATGCTGCACTTACTATGTACTGCACATAGCTTTGTACGTGAAGTCATCGCCGACACACAAATAGGACAGCGCAAGTGTAAGGTAAATAATCTCTCTCTGTGCCTGGTGGTGGAATACCTACAGTTCAATAAAGAGCAAGGAGTTATCTCCCCCGGATACCGAGATTCCCAGAAAAAGAGCAGGTGCAGCTCTGTTGTGCCAGATGAGGGTCAGATTTAAAGCATGGGCAGGTAAGGGCAAGGCAAATATAACTGCTCCCCCTTTTTCCCTGGCACAGTTATAGCTCAAGCTGAGTCTAGAGACTTTGCTTTTGCACTGATTTCCCCTTGCTCTCCTGCACCAGCGCCTTTCCAGCCTAAGCCCACCCAAATGCCCCACAACATGGGCTGAACGCTTTCCCGGAACAATTTCATGGTGTAACTTGCACAAAATTGTGCTGACCTTGTACTCACGAATAATGAGACAACCATAATGGTACAACCAGGACAAACTTTATGCCAAATTCATCAGTCAGGCAATGGCAGTAACTGAGTGCCGCAGTGAGCGGCTCACCATCTCTAAACAGGGCTAGGAAGCCTGGGCTGATGATGAAGACATTCAGTTAGGATGTGCCCCTCAGTGATTCCCCAGCTATTCCAGCAGCTTTTCCTCATGATGTTTTTTTTCCAGTTCTGCTTAACGTGCAAAAAAATCACAACTCTACGGCTGTGGAACGAACTAGGGCCAGATTCTTAGGAATTTTGGACCTGCAGCCTTCAATGAGCCTTGGGGGAGTAGTCCAGGCTCAGAAGACATCCATCAGGTCCTTACCCCAAATAAATCCTCCACCATCTGCCTCATTCCACACCCTCTGAAGCCAGTGGGAGTCCAAACAGATAATTCAATAGAAATTGGACCAGGACTCACCTAAAAACGCACCTGTTTCTTACCGCATAAAGTGATAAGCTGCAAAGGTTTGTTTTTTAATTGGACACTTAATACCAGCTTTGGCAGGTGATTAAACTGTGATTTACTTCCAAGGGAGATAAGAAGTAAATTTCTAAGGAATTCTGGATAGGTGGTTAACAGCACAGTAATTATACAGAGACATTTTTGGAAGAAACGGGCAAGTTAAGGGAGAATCAGACATAAATAAGGGAGTTATTTTTCTTCCTACACTCAGAAGACTACAGGAGATTAGAAAATGACAAAAAAAAAAAAAAACCAACAAAAAACCCAGAGCAGTGTTTAAGTAGTTACAAAATAAGAGATTCTGAGTGGACATAAAAATTGCCTAACAAATGTTTAATAAGGAGCCAACAAGGGATGTATTTCCACTCCAGCTGAACTAGAAGTGGCCAGTGCTATCAGAACATCAATGTATACAAATCAAACAATGCAGCTTAACTATCTCCCACGGGTAAAATAAAGAGGCATGAAGTGGGGACTTGTCAGTCATTGAGACCTTTATTAATAACAACTGCAGTTTAAGGAGCACGGGTTCTGGTACTTGCAAACAGGAAGCTGCAGCCCTCGAATGAGAAAGCAAACATTTCACTGCCTGTAAAGGAAGATTATATTTCAGAGGGTAAAAAAAAAAAAAGAATCTTTTTGAACCCCACCCCCCCCAAAACTAGAAGACTGAAATGAGGTCCGGGACACTGATGAAGGATTTTTGCCTTTTGAATAATAAAAATATAATATCAACTACTGTATTAAAATTCTGTAACTAGTATTGTGGCAAATATGCAAGGGGGAAAGAGAACAACAGTTCAAGCTGGTCAAAGAATGGGTTTTGTGTGCCACGCTTGCCTGGCTTTACAAGTTTTTGGTATTTTGCAAGGACAAATTAATTTTTCAACTGTATGCTTCTGTTTGGCTGAGGGAGATTATTTCAGGAGTCCTGGTGTTGGTGTCAAGCATAGTTCTCTACGCAGAAAGCGTTTTAAGTACTGGGGTTTGCATAACTCTATGAAGACAAGATGAGGACCAGAATCGTTTACCCCCAACATCCATACACGGACTGGGGGTACTGCTTTGGGCATACATAAGAGTGATTGGAAGTGGCTACTATCTTGGGCTAAATTATCCCCACCAAACCTTCTTTTTCCTCTGGTTTTGCTTGTGTTTCCACAAATCCAAGAGGAAAGATCTACTCTGATGGGTAATTCTGCTTCCGCCCTTTCAGTGCCGTATACCAGCCAAGAATGGAGGACAGTGATCTTGAGCCCGTCCTCTCAGCTCACCTCTGTTGTGTGTGCGTTACAGCAGAGCTCACAGTGTCGCGTCAGTCCGTGAGACCCTGGTACCCCTTCAAGCAATTCCTTTGTCAGCCTGTGGTCTGTTGGGTTTACTGGTAATTGGATCATTTCTACCTTGTTTTTCACAATCCATTGCTAACACGGGTGTTCACTGGGGCGACAGAGACAGACACAATTCCGAGCGGTTTTGTATCTGTCTCCTGGTAGTTCGAAGCCAACCGTTTTTCACATGAAAAATAAATATTTCTTCTTTGTCCTTTCCCTGGGAATACTGAGAAGAGCAGCATCCTGTACGTTTTGTGTAACTAGGTCAAAAGCTGTAGTAATTATATAATAATGGCTCCGAAAGGCAGTATTTCAGGACAAGGTGTTTCAAGGCAACAACTTCAGTCGTAAGAATGACAATGGTATTTATTGCAGGAAATCCCTTGCAAGAAAAGTATCTGCCTATTACAGACAGCAATAAAGTAAAAATTTTGCCTTAGGCATATTTCTTCCTCAGGCAGATCAGTAAATATCTGAGCTGCAGAAACATTAAAATACCTGTAACTAGTAAGAATTTACAGTTCTACAAAAACGTTGTCAACAATATGTATAGGTGCTTTAGAGATAAGAAGGTATTTACCAAAGATTTATGGATTACAGTATTCTGTGACATCGTAAAATGTGGGGAATCTGAGTGCACGACTGTTTGACTGGTCAGCAAAAGAGTCGTCTTAGACTATTAGGCCATGCCATACATCATTCCTAAGGTTATTTCCTTGAAAGGTCTTGGAAAAGGTGTTGTATATCACAAATAGCCTGTGACCTCAGAAGTCAGACTGGGAGCACCTCTTAGTCCATTAGCAGTGGAAGTTAATACCATTTGTTTTTTTCAAAACAAAGTAATTATCTTGAAGTTTGAAATACTTTTTCCAGATTGAAGCCATGACCTCAACATTATGGTAATGTTGGTGTTGGTAATCAGCCTTATTTCTGAGATTAATGATTCATCATGCACTCATTCTAAGTGATTTTCTTGTGTGTTACATATACTCGTTTAAAATGAGTTGAAGGGAGAGTCACCCACACTCATTTACTGCTTTCATGCAGTGTGCTTCTGCTGTTCACTGACCTCTCCGGAGTCAGGAGTTTACCTCCAAATTTCATAGCTATGTAACATACGGTGATCTGAAATGAGGCACACGAGGGACAGTGGTATTGTGGAGCTCACTTTAGCTGCTTTGATATATTGCATTGCCCCAAAAACACGTTAGACTCAATGGTTCAAGATCAGAAAGGCCATAAATAGCAGTGGAAATTATATAGATTAAGTACAGCGAGGTAACTGGGACCTGTACCACTGGAGGTGATGAACCCATTCGTTAAGTTCTCCTTTGTTTCCCCCCGCTTCCTCTCCTTTCCCTTTCTCCTTCCCAAAGGACCTGGCCTGGTTCTATCTGTCATCTTGCGAAGCTTGAGCGGGAACTGGGACACGGATCTCCTGCTGGAACCACAGCCAGGACAGATTGCCTGGGAGTCTTGCCCTAGGTGGGATGGTGGGACAGGGAAGATCAAAAGGGAATGGAAGAGGAAGTTACTGGAGAGACTGATCTGTGCGGAGATTCCAGTGTGGTTTCTCTCTTCTTTTCATGGAAAAGGGCATCGGGAACAAAAGGAATGTCTTTATTGCTGGAAAACATCTGAAAAATGAAGCAGCAGAGAAACCAATTGGCACGGAGGAATTGCAGCAGCCAACGAGAACGGAGGGATTTGCATGTCCAGAGTGAAGCTGCTGGGAAAGAGCTGCAAAGGGATTATGCAAATCCCTGATTGGGTGAGCGGTGGCTGATTGCCAGAGCAGGGGGATGCACACACTGAGCAATGTCTGTACCTGAGCAATGATTATGCAAATTACACACCCACGGCCGGAGTGCAGGGCAATTGGCTAAATGAGAAAAACGGGGGTTACGCACCAGTAAACGCGTGGTGTTCAGCACTCAGGCCATCGCACCGCGCTCGGTACAGAATAAATGCGAGCCTACACCTCTGCCTCCCCTCGCACAGCTCCGCGGGATCCGTCTAACCTTTGGCTACTGGGGTGGCCACCGAGCGTTCCTATCAAGTCGAAGTGAATGTTCGGATGCCCATTCCTGTTTACTGTTGAGCCTGACATCAAAGGGATAAGAAAATGGATGCTCGGATGAAAACTTCTCCGTGTTGCCTGCAGTTTTCTCATCCCAGGGGAATTCGACTGGTTGTCAAAGAAAGGATGCACCTGCGGGTGGGCTCAGCCCTTAACTTTGCACCACGTGTGGGAAAGATCTGGAGGGATGGGAGGTGTTATTAAAATGTCTGTTTTTTAACATGTATCCCAATGCTTTTTTTGGGGTTCAGTGACATCTAGATTTGTAAGAGAATAAAGACATTTCCCTGACATACTTACAATCAAAGTTTAATATTCAGAAGTTTCTTTTTATTCCTTTTTCTTCCAGTGTGTACAATTATGTGCCTATATGTGTGCAGTCCAGCACCATTTCTCAAATCCAGCATAATAATATCTCACTATAATTTAATTTTGCTCAGAACAGTCTTTAATGTTTTCAGGAGCTTCTCACAAAAGGAATCTCATTCCCATGGACACCTAAGCCTGAAACACCTCTTTAATTCTCACTGCAGAATGTCGGAAAGACATGACTCAGAAATCCTGGAAAATACATGAATTATATTGTTCAACTAATTGCAGGGTGGCATTCCCACTCTGCAGTTTCCATAGCTTACTGGCAGATGGATGAATCAGATTCCAAGGTGAGGGGGCCAGTTTAAAAACACTATATAACTGAGGAATAGCTGGACATATCAGAAGAAAAAGAGAAAATTGTTCATCTCCTGTTGTGGCACAACATGAGATCCCACTGAACTTTTTGGCAATGAGTTCAAATACGTAGTGACAGCCGTTCGGTCACAGGAATCAGTTCATCAGTATGTCAGGATTACAAGCCAATTTCCTAGTAGTGAGGAAAAGAGTAAAAAAACCTTCATGAAGTTTTCTCCACTGAATTTTCTCCCTAATTATTCCCCTGGGTGGGCAGAATCCGCTTCTGTATGTAACAGGTTATTGGCGGTATCGACGAATGTTGTTAGTCCTGGGGGACCAATTAGTTTTAACAGAGGCTCCACTGAAAATCAAGGAACAAGGTCAAATATTGTTCCAGTGGAAATCAGTGAGCGATTACATCTGGGGAAAAAAAAAGGGGAAACATATAAATATATGAGGCAGAAAGGGAAACTGAAGCGTGGTCTGTAGGTAGGACAGGGTGCACGAGCCTGGCTGGGGGATGCCCAAGGTTTATTAGTCCCTCCACTTGTAGACCAACTAGTTTATTTTGCTGTATTTATTCTCAAAATTAGCTGCCCAGTGCTAAAAAGATGGATTTTGGAAACCCAAGGGTAAAATGTGGGCAGTTATTCCCAGTCACCACAGGGTGCAGTCAGTCATCCAACCCAGGGAGCTGCGGAGAGTAGAAACTTAGAGGAGAGGTTTTCTGATTAACGCTCCGCTCTCTTTTTAGTAAGCTATGAAACCCTTGAAGAATGGTAAATGACAATAATTGGTAACCCCTGGAATATTTCTAGTCTGCTTTTGTGGAGGTATAGAACAAACACGACTCAATTTGCATGTGGCACTACAGTCATTCCATAAAGGAGTGAGATTTGAAGAGAACGAGTGGCATTTCATATGTGAATTCACTTTCCAAAGAAGTTGCTGCCTCAAATGTTATATAAACACGTGCACGCATACATAAACCTGTTGATCAATATCTGTTGATACAAGAGTTGGTTAAAATGTATTGCTTTTCTGAAAGCCTAAGTGAGATTTCCCACAGACACGTTACATTTTTAATTAAATAGTTAATTCCCTCCTCTCTCTTTTTTTTTTTTCCTTGCTGGTTTCTTTTTCAAATATTTTTTTGGTGACAGAATAGAATAAAAAAAAATAAAAGGCCACAGGAACACTGAAAAAAGAAAGAGCTAGTAAAGGGAAAGAAAAAAAATCCTACTGCCAATCACAATAAATACATCTTTCATGGAAAAAGGGAATACTTTCATAGAAAAAATATTAAATGGTGAGAACTTTGTAAAAAATACTTCAGAGTCAGACAATTCAAAAGTGGAGGTATTTAGAAACCCCATACAGACCAGTGAATACATGCCATCTTTACACAAGGCTAGATTTGCATAGTGATTTATGGCTTCTGGTCAAGGGATCCCAAAGCATTTTCTTAATCTGTTGAGTTAGGAGACCGTTTTTTCTCCACCTGAAATCCATCTAGGTTTGGGTTGAAATGAATTCTGCAAATCTGACCTCCCACAGCACTGCTATGCTATGTCTAAGTGCACAAAGTTGAGGGTAGTTATAAAGGTAGGAGAAATTTTTCTAAGATCAATTCATTTTCTGAGGTCAGAATGAGACTACGGCATTGGAACTGGTACCAGTCTTCCGTAAGAAATACTGAAGGATTTTTATAGGCCTTGCTAACAGGTAAAAATAAATACTGGGCAGGAAAGGGAATGGTGAGATCTTCTAAGAACATCCCTTTGGGCCAGAAGATTGGCTTTAGTTTCCTCTTGGCGTACTGTCACGCTGGAGGATAACATGTTGATACCAATGGGAAACTCCATCCCTTATGCCCTATGGAAATGTCGGTCTTACTGGCAATATCATCTCTGGGTTTGACCTGTGGGACGCCCCCATTTGCTCAGATTTTCTCTCCTGCACACTGGTGTTGCCAGTTTCATTTGTGTAACTAAAGGCAGGATTTGGTCTTGGAGTTTTTTTAATCTAACCTCTATGATTTCCCCCTGCAAGCAAGCAGAGACCAAGGCGAGGAGACAATCCCAGGCTCTGAAGACAGACTTCAGCCCTGCCTGATACGATTCTGCTGTGGGATTTGCTGTGCTCAGCTATGGGACCTGGGGCACTGAGATCACAGGTAGATGACATTACTGCTATTGAGACTTCTTGTCTTACAGAGACAGCTGTACCTGTTTCACAGCTACCACAAATGTGTCCTGAGGGAAAAAACCCCCACACCATTACATCACTGTCAAAATCCAGTTTAAATATACTACTGTCTTTAAAACACAGCATGAGAATTTTTAAAATTTGATCTACAGTTTTAGTGCTTGCAGACTCAGTCTACCAATATAGCTCCCAGGAAATCAGGAAGGGACAAAAAGATGGGGACATTCTGGGACACCTCGCTGAGTTTTCCTGTCCGTTGTCCTGCCAGAGCAGACGGTGTCTGGGTGGGCAATCTAGTTTCTGGACCAAGGGATCTGAGAACTTTGTAAATGCTTTATGCATCTCTTAAGGGTTGCTCTACCTTAATTAAAAAAATTAAAATGATTTCTACCTTCTGCCTGTCACATCATGACTGTAACTGTGGAGCTGCCCCATTCAAGTATCTCTCCCTCGTCTGGAGCCTCCAGCGGGCTGAGCAGGGAAGGCTCATCACGTTGTTTCTCAAGGAGCTGTGGATGACGTTGACTCTCAACCTGCTGCGGAGTTGCTGCAGGGTTTTGGGGACCAGCCGTGGAACTGGGCTGGCCTTATTGATGTGGGGGGCTTTTTTCTAAAAAACATAATTCTGCAGTGCATGGAAATACTAATTATGGTGGTGGGAAGGTCAGCACCTATTCCTTACTATGGAGTGGTGGTGGCCAGCAAGTATTTTTTAAGGATGTTTCAGTCTAAATAATTTGACCTTGTCATCATGAAAGCCTAACAAGCTTGAGATAAAAACCCAGATGTTTCACTTGTTGCAGAACTGGGTTTTTAGCTGGTTTTACACAGAATAGAAGTATTTTTTTCTTCTTTTTCACGGACTTGCTCTATAGCCATCCCACAAAGCTGGGTAAGAAGCAGCTGTCAATGAAGCACTGATTCATGTCAGTTTGCAAAGAACAAAACTGAGAATTTCAACCCTGCTGCAAGAAAGAGGTCATGGAAAGAGGAAAAGACTGCAGCAGAACCAAACTGTGCCCAGAGCCTTCCCCTCCCGTTGAACTCCAGCTCCTGTCCCACTCGTGTTGGTAATGAATGAAAGTTGCTATGAGTCAACGCTGCCTGTGAAATTATTTATACACTGGAGCATCACCGACAAGTGCTGCACTGTCTCAGCTGGTGATCCCTGTTCAGCTCCTCATGGGCAGGTGTCCCAGTCACATAAACCACCACGACAATTGAAGTTAATTGGCACCCTTGTTGCAGTCTCAAAGGGGAGGCTAAAGCTTTAATGGGCATTGAGAGCAAATTATTCCCATATGCCTCAAGGTGGTCCCTCCAGAGCTGTGCCGAGACTCACAGGCAGACCAGTGTTAGACGCCTGAACTGCTGCCACTTGTGATGGGTTTGCTTTACTGGCAGTTTTAAAGAGGACAAGGACAAAAGGGAGAACTGAGAAACCTAGGACATCCAGGGAAGTAAAAGAACAGCATGCTGCTTCTCAAGGATGCCTTGGAACTGAAGCAAAAATATATTTTCCTGGATGAATGTGAGGCAAAATGGGTGAATTCTTCACATACGTAAATTGGTGAATGTCTTGACTTCATGGCAGTAACCATAACCAGGTCACGTAAATGTACAGCTTAACACTAAATACTGACATTTTTTGAGAGCTCAGTGATTTCACCAGCTACTTATCGATGTAATACAGATTTTATTGTCACCTTAAATGAGCAAGTGTTAAATATCTATATTAATTTGTGATGGAACCTGTTTAAAATCAAAGTAACAAAACATTCCATAGAGGAAGAGTTTAGTTCTGAAACTCCCTGGCTCCTTTTTCTTTGCATTTATTATGATTTATCCTAAGTGTGAATAACAAGCATTTTTTTGTGGGCTGCAGGATTTTAGAAATAATAAAAGAATGCTTTGGAAATGTGTCATCTCCTCACAGTTATAACTCAGCAGCGCAGGAGGCAAGATTTCCCAGTGCTAACTACTCTCTCGTTAGCTAGCTATCTTTGTGTCCAAAACAATTTATTTTCAGATTGACTATAAAAGCAAGGCATCACATAATTGTCTGGCTATAAAATATGTAAAGTATTGCACTACTGGGGCTCATTAGCAAAAGCATAGATGCTTTTTAGTAATCCATAAGGTGATAGTTGTTAATGAATGTTGCAAATTATTCTACTAACTACCTCAAGATTAATAATAGATATGTCTGCTGCAACAAACAAGCCTCAAATCTCTGGAGAAAACTGGAGAAAGTGGATAATGACTAGAATAAGAGCACAACAGATACTCTCATATTTGTAGTTTTGATCCTATCAACTGAATGGTGGTTATGGTTTGTGTTATGTCTGGTGTAAACACTTCTTGGAGCAAGCTTCTGGGTTAAGAATAGGACACACAGCCTGGGTTGTGGATAGGAAGCGAAACTGATTTTTAGCTTTGACTCGTGGGTTTAGTGCTGCCTAACTTCGGTAGTGTTAAGCATCTTTACAAGACTTGAAACCTTACAGAAGTTCAGGCATCTCTGTGGATCCACCCGCTTCAAAGGAACCTGAAAACAAGTACTGTATTTAGGTGCCTATATTCTGGGTAATTGACAAGGATTCTCATAGTTTTAGTTTTAGTTAAGCCTCTAGCTCATCGCGGTATGTCCAACTCAGCAAAGGAAGTCTAGAGGATGGGCAGTGTTTTGAGCTGCAATATGTTAACTGCTCTAGTCATGAGAATAATTAAAAATTGAACAAATATGTCGGTGGTAAGCAGAACTGGACATCTCCCAAACCCTTAAATCATACCTCTACAAGTTTGTTTCTCTGAGACACACATCATGCTGTTGGTTAACCTTTGCTGTTGACCAGGTTTTGGAGGATGGCGTGCAATGCATCATTCCCATTTGCACAGGCAACAGGTTTCACTAGGGCAGAGATATCCCAGTGTCCATTTTGACTGGATCTGTGTATTAGTAGAAGAACAAGTGGATCTAGAAGATCTCATGTGAGTCACTGAGACCAGTGCTGGCTGTTGTGGACAACCATGAAATATGCAGTCATAGAATCACAGAATGTGTTGGGTTGGAAGGGACCTTTAAAGGCATCTAGTCCAACCCCCCTGCAGTGAGCAGGGACATCTTCAACTAGATCAGATTGCTCGATATCAATATGTGCCCAATCCAGTGGTCCCTGACAGTCTTTTGAATCTAACCAAATGTAACCAAACTGGCTTCTGTGGGGTGTAGCGAGTACGAAGCCATGCTTCTTGCTTAGAAATGCTTTGTAAAGGTGCACCATCACTGACCTAGGCTTGCTCCGATCCTCATCGAATCCATGGGAACACCCTCAATTGACTCCTTTCAGCTTTGGATCAGTTTTCTCCCCTGGCAAATGAAGGCCTGACGATTCTCAAGCCCCTTACAAAGCCCGTCAAATGGCATGTAATTCTGCCAAAATCTATGGTGATTTCTGAAGAGGAGGAGGTTCTCTGCAAAGAAGAACCACACAGTTTTGTTTTTCCTTCAGATGCAAGAAGGTAAATGTCAAAAGACTCCTGGGATGCTTTCTGCTGCTCCACCCGCACTTCAGCAATGATTAAAAATATTCTGTCAACGGCAATCTGACACAGCACAATGATCTCAAATCGTAGATAAAATTATTCAAAGACAATGATTCATAACTTGCCTAGTATGCAGAACAAGCAAAAAAGGCAATTTAATTTGAACATGTAAGCACACCCCAGTCCCTGCACAGTATCCCTCCAAATGGATAAGTTCTCTATTAGTTTCTGCTTATATTAAAAAGAATTCCCAGATGGTCCTGTTTAAACAATGTCTAAATAAATACTTTCCCGATCATTTCATAAGTTGCTATAGCGCCTCAAGAAGCCCAGCGAGCACGCTCACGGCTGTACGTTTGGAAGTGAATGGTGCAATTGTTATAACACAGTGTTGTGCTGGTCTTTCTACATTTGGAGCTCCCGCTGGTCCGAAAGATGTGTTGATTCAAAATATGTGTCTTCCACATTCAGGATTGATTTTTCAGTGCTTTGTCTGCTTCCTGACAGGGAGCTGTGGAGTCTGAGGCCCTGATAATTTGTTTTTCAGGCAGCCTGACCTCCTGCACGTAGCACTGGGTGCTTTGCAGGGACCCGCCACTGTCTTGTAGGTTCACCTGAGATACATCGTACCCCATACTTCATACCTTGCTTTCTCCATCTGTCAGATTAGGGCACGAGATGTAGTTTTCCGCTGTAAAACTCTGAAGCTTGTAGAGGAGAGGATCTGCCGTTACACAGGCTCCAAATCATTGTTACACATCATTTAACTCATTGTTTGCCTTGGATGGCCAGATAGAAAAGCAGTGTCAAACCCTTTGGATTTGACCCTGAACTGCTGAAATGACTCCACATATCAGATATTTCTCAGCACTAGTTAAATAAAAAAGCAAACAAAAAAACCCCCAGCCAACTTTCTTTAATTAATCCTTATGAAAACTTGATTTCTAAAGGAAACTTCCCTATCCTGACAAGGCTCTAGAGAACTTCACAGTATAAAATGACATAATAAAATTCAAAGTCAAAACCAAATATGAACATTTACCAGAAGTTCAAAAAACATTTAAATTATAAGAATTCAGTGGTTAAAACCATAGGGAGCTTACTGTTCACACACTACTGAAAGCAAAATAAAAAGGGCACTTCTTTATTTAAAAGTGTGAGTACTTGTTATTTTTAAGTAGGATTAAGTATCTGGCCTTCCAATTACACAATGGAAAATCCCTTTTTTATTGGTAAGATTTTAATTAAGTACCTTGATTTCTATAAACGGGAGCTTCATTTGACACTTGTGGCCAACTTTGAATAAGTGCTAATAGAAACTGAGTAAATTCTGCTGAACTACGTAACGCTGAGTGCCGCTCAAAGAGAAATCAGCCTCCAATTTCAATTCCTTTAGTGAAAGTCTGAAATAAGCACATTGAAGTCAATGTTGCACTGGTAGAAATCAGAGCAAGAACTGAGCCATGCTTAGGCGTACATTAGTTTGTGCACGGTATTGAGATATTGTATTGGTGGATACTATGGAAACGTACATCAAAATGAAAATAGTTTTAAAGCCCTGTTACATGCAGATGGCTTGTAAAGGAGTAAAGAGGTGAAAGCCTTTCCTCCTGTGAAGTTTTTTAGCCGTGTATCTTGCTTTCTGGCAAGAAAGCCTATGGGGGAAAATAAATACATTGCCACTTACACAGGAACCAGTGGGAAAAAAGAGGTCATCTTGCATATCTACCTTCAGAGATGGTTTGTTGCCTTAGATTTGCAGGCTCCCATACTTCTTTTCTTAGCCCTGTGTTTAAAATACAAGGTCTCTGAAGTAAAAGCAATAAGCATCGGTACGTATGTTGATACATTTATTTTGTTAAACTATCCTGATGATAGAACTTGGATATATTGAGACATTAACCTAATGAGAAATTCTCACTGTGTCTTCATTAGGCAAAAATGTGTAAATTAGATATTTACAGAACACTGATTCCTATGCATCTAGTAAATGATGACATATGCCTCTGGGATAGATGGCTTTTCATATTTTTATATTATATATTATAACAGAAAGATGTAGCTAAAGAAGCATTTAACAAATCCCGAAGCTTTGTTTACATTTATAGTTTTTTAATTACACTGAAGGATACTTCACAGTATGAAGAGTTTTCACTTTTCAGTCGTTGAGCAGCGTCGCTATTATATCATAAATGCGAAAACTACAGAGAGTTATATGAGGATGTGTCTTTTATTAACACAAAATGTTGTTTCTTTGTTGCTTATTTCTCCTCTGAGTTTGATGGAACATGCACATACATGGGGTAAAGTTCCTCTCACCTGGTTTTAGCTACTTGAGATACGGAAACCGTCATTTGAGGTATTTGTCTGGATGGAGTGTGAACTCCTCTGTGACTATCGCAGTCAACAACGAAGAATAAGGTGCTATTCATCTGACTGTTTTAGATTTCTTTGATAGGATGAATTGATCTTGCAGTGCCCATTTCCTCCCCTCCAATTATAAAGAAAAGTGAGACAATTGTCTTGAATCTAGATATCTACTTTTAACTTTCAAGAAGTTCCATGGACTTTAATGGGAGGAATTGTTCAACTTAATTTAGAGCCTAATGTATGCCTTTGTAATAATTTCTATTTTCCCAGCACTTAGATTGCATTCCCATATGCCAGTGTCATCCTTTTTCATCCCTCCCCCACCATATACATCCTGTGGATTCTGCATCCATCCTCCTCCTATGTTTCGTAGCAGCATCCCTTCCCTCCCAGATGGCTCTTCATCATGTATACAGCTTTAATGAACTATATCCTAAGGTGGCTTGGAGGAAGATTTCCTATGAGGTTTGGGGAAAAAAAAAAAAAGAGATAAGAAAAGTTCTTTTAGAAACTGGCAGCTCACAAACTTCACTGGGCACAAGTACTGTTTTATCGCAACCAAAATTGCAATGGGGATCCTTAGAAATAAGTTATTTACTGTTGCAGCAATTGTAAAGTGTTGTTGATAGTTCCAAGTAATACATTTAGGGAAAAGTGCAAATGGTAATAAAACCAGGTTGCTCATATAATAAGGATACTGTTCGTGCAATTTTCTGGACGATATATGTTTGATGAGGAAAGCAAGTGACATCCTGTTATTTACAATAAATAACATATTCAGTGAAATGTGCCTATTTCCTGCTTTCTGACTGTCTCTTATCAGACTTAAAAAACTTCATTTTTCCTTCCTAAGAGCTTTTGTGCTGCTTTCCTTTTTTTTGGTGAAAAGATGTCGCTGAAATGATGTGATAATCAATGTCTGAGGTATGTGATTAATTGTGATTAGTTACCTGTATCATACAGCATGGCTTTTAATCCCCAAAGGAATAAATTTTGCTCTTGGGATCAGGAGGAGAAACTCTCTGGGGACTGACATCTCATTGCTAGATGGGAAACAAAAGAGAAGAAACGGGAATATTTTAGGAAACTGTTTTCCAACCAATCTTTTATCTAATGAGTATTTCTAGTGTTACTTAGTGGCACAGATTAATTTCATTTTTTCCTGTGACCTTTACACAAAATAACTGGGTGTATGCGATTTCTGGACAGGGAAAGATGGAAAACACTCTCCCTAGTGTTCAGTCAGAAGGTGTTTTCTCAAGTCCTGGTGCACTGGAGGTAGAGAGGGAGCAAGGGAAGCATGGTACACAGAGGCACGGGATTCCCCGCTTGGGAATTATTCGTAATGAAGTTGACTAATCAGTGCAAATCAAACTGAAAATCCACGGACTATGGGATACCAGTGATGTCTGCAGCACTCCTGAACCTGTCCTAATCAAAAGTCAGACTGAGGGAAGATGAAACAGATTTGAACTAAAATGAAAGACAAAAGCCCATTTTTTCTAAGCAATAATCCATCTCGATGAAACCAGAGTGATCACACGAACGAAGCATGTGCACAAGGGCGAGCTCACTACAGCGATCTAAATGGAGTGTGGGTGTCTCCAATGGTCATTAGAGCTTCTCTTTGCATATTAGCCTTCATTTCTATCACACCTGTATTTAAAGCTTTGAGCAGGTATTGACAAAAATCTGAATATATTGCACCGCTGCTGCCTAATTACAGTGGTGACAGCAGAAGACAAAGGATATACATGAGATCCGAGCAAGGTGTTAAATCATAATAACGTGCGTTCACACCATGTCCCATTCCTATATACGGAATGAAAAAATCCCGCTAATTAAGGTTGCTTTGTTAGACTGATAGGTAATTACTAGAGCAAAACTTGTAACCTCCCAGCCCTTAGCAGTAAAAGGTCAAAAATAATGGTGCAGTCCTTTATAAATCTATGAGGAACGGCCAAGGAATACCAAGTAACTTAACACAGAGGAATTTTAAGTTTCTATACACACTCTTTAATGCTTCTTAAAGAGCGCTGCTTAGATTCATATTTCTTTCAGCTTACAGGACATTCTGAATTTAATCTCCCTCTAGCCACTAGTCTACAATGATTTCAGCTGTGGGTCACACAAGTTAAACCTGATAACCGCTCCATTGCAGCCCTTCTGCTTTAGAGGTCAATGAAAAGTTTCTCAGGAGGCATCATTCAAAAATAATATCTACTTTTACACGAGAGATTTAAGTTAGAGTTTGATTTCCTCTGTCCTTTGACTTCGAGACTTTTCTTTGATTAAAATGTAGAGGAGTGCTAAATGCTGAAAGCCCGCTGGAGAGCACATCTCTCTTAAAGAGCCACCATCACCACAGAGCTCGTGTCTATAATATGAACCAGGATTTTGTTGGTCCAACAAGAAATAAACATTGCAGACAACTGCTAGGAAAAACTGGTGACATTAGGGGGCCTATTAACACTCCGTCAAATTAACAATATATTTCTAATTCCCTTGAGTGTCATATGTGTTTTTCTTATAATATTGGCTGATTCTCTCCTGCATTAATGAGGTGGACTGCTGCCAAAAATATGCAAATGGAAATCCAGTGGACCTGCTTTTGTAAATTCAGATATCTAGGAATTCGCACTTAAATGAGAGTTGAAAAACCCCCAACCCAAACCAAACAGTCATTTGGTAGCACATTCTGTGCTGTTAGATTGCTTGCACCACGGCTGGAAAACATCAATATGTAAATACCTTGAACTCTAAACTCCTGAAGTCTGTATTATCTGAGTTTTTACAGTGGAGGTGTCAGGTCCCCTTTAGACTGTCTCCCACATTTAAATACAGATCTGCAATCAAATTACAGAGCTTTCCCTAGGAACCAGCAAGTCATGTAGTTCCCAGATAATGTAGACAAACAATTCACGTTTCCTTGGCTCTTCCACCCTTTCTGAATCTGAAAATTATTTCTGAAGCCGAAAACCACGCTTTAAAGCAGAAGAGAAACACACGCATCTCTACACACGTACAAAAATCGTATTTAATGTAGTAACAGATTGTAATTCTCCTTAGAAACAAAACAAAGCAACAGTAATGCTACAGAAAGCACTGGCGAGCACCACACGAACCTGCGCAGTGGCCCCTACTAAATCTGGGGTTAGGCATTATGACACAGGGTATTGGAAACGACCCCATCCCCGCCTCTCCACAGCCCCTTTTCCATATGTTCCTTATTTCTGGTTACCTTCCAGCCGCCAGATGTTCTTTCCCACTACCACCATCCTGGACCTGCAGACCCTTTTTCTGGGCAGAAATAATAGCATGCAGATTTCAGGAATATTTGCCTTTATTTGATGCTATTCTTGTCCCACCCTTGCCATGGCTCCAATCTCTCTGAAAATTGCGTGGTAGATGATCTTCATTTGGAAGTGGCTATACTGGACATATATTCATAGATTTTAAAGCCAGCAGGGACCAATATCCCATATTTACTCTGGATTTCTGCATGAGAATATTCTAGATTTTAGCTAGTGATGCTGGTGTTGAGTCCAACAGGCAAGAACGTGCCTTCTAGCCCTATACTGCTGATTGTCTGCAGGCTGATGGGCAGACTCGTTCAAACGGATCAGGACTAAAACTTAACCCTTCTTCCACTAGAATCTCGGATATTTTATTAAATGTGAGCAGAGAGGGCCCTTGCCCAGCTCACTCCCTATGACTCCAAGCAGATACAGATCCCCAGCTTTTTTCTGTTATTCCCAACAGCTACCTTAGTATTCTTAACATATGAAGAGAAGGGAGAAATTTTCAGATAATAAAGCAATTCTCAGTCTCTCCATTTAGTTAAAAAAAGATTCCAGTTTCTGGAGACTATCATTTGCTTTCTTCTGCTCTTATGCAGTAGGATCCAAATCATGTTCATTTTTAATGAAAGGTTAATGTAAATCATATGAAAAGTCATACAGTGTTTCCCTGAAGTGTACATGCTAAATTACCATTCAGGAATTCATACCTTTCACCAGAAAAAAAAAAAAAAACAACCCAAAGTTTCATTCCTATTTGAGACAAGTGGTTGTGATATAAATCCAAACCAAGGAATCTAAAATAAAAAGATGGAAGAGGTGAAGTTATATTTTTATCCCATTTAGGTACTCAAGCGGCAGCTAAATCTGTAATAGGGTTTACAAAAGCATGTAAGTGATAATCTGTGACTTTAGGAAAGAAAATGCTTTAAAGATTGTCTCAGTATAGGTGGTGGTTCTCCTTTAAAAGGATTGCCAGCCTTGTCCAAGTGCTCACTCTGCTCTGCATTTCTGAAGACTCCAAAATCCAACCACAGGAGCAGTTTTATCAAGGCTTGCATAGTTTCACGTTTTCAGTAAACAGATCTATGGGGCCCAGCTGGAGCTGGGGTATATCTTTACATGATTTTTTTGTGGGGATAGAATGCAAACTCCACAACAAAAGTAAGAAATACTGTTTGAGGAAGGAAAATCTAGCAAGTGAAATAGCTAGTTAGACGAGGTGCAGTTTAGGCCAGTTGAATATCAATTGCACAACTGTAGATTGTAAAATCAAATTGACTTATTGCACAGCACCTGATTCCAGTGGCTTCACACTAAGGATGCGTTCATTTACTGACAGTGCGCTTTGTATTCAAGAACACTGAGAAAATCTTTTATGTTTGTCGCATGCCTGGCCATAAGCAAGCCCTGACCTCGTCTTACAATAACTCATCAGAAATCCACAAAGCAGCAAAACACAACTGTTGGGGTAGAATCTCACAGAGGGGTTGAGCTCTACCCAAAAGGAAAATTTAGACCATGCGTTTCCTGTATGACATGAATCTGGTAATTACCTTTCTTGCTGCTTTGCGTGAGATTCTGGTACCTGTTATAGCAGTTTTCTGGGTGTTATTTTAGTCATCTTCCCTTTGTGACTAGAAATCTTTTTCTCTTTTTGACTGCATTAAGCTACACTTTAAATGACCTCCCTACCTGCCTTGACTACTGTAACCATTGAGTACTTGCAAGCAGGTACCCAGAGCTCTTCAACCTTTTAAATGTGTTCTGTGATGAACCTTAAGCCGTGACACTTGCAGATATTTTTCAAACCTTTTTAGATCATCATCACTAACTTCTGAAGGCATTTAGTCTGAAATAAGAGCTTTTCCTTGCTGACTCATCTCCTTGTGTTCTGCCCACTGGATGCCCCAGGAGAAGTGTAATGGCTATGTGTGCCTGCAGGTGATGAAACCCACCGAAATGGCTTTCGAATGATGATTAAACTATTCAAACCACCAGAAGATAAAACTGGCTCTCGAGGAGGGACAATTACAGACCCACAAGCTGAAGTGAAACCAAAAGGGAATAGAGAAAATGACTTGCAAAAAAATGTTTTTCTGTTCTGCAAATACCCATTTCCCCACTCGGTCTCCTCGAATCTGCCTGCCCCCCGTGCAAGGGCCTCTGCTTGCTAGAGAAGCTGATACCTGAGTTTCTCCTCCAAGGGAACACAGCAGAGGCCCCAAAAACTCTTCCTGAAGGACACAATGGTGGGCTCATGAAGCCAGATGCTGCCTTCCCCTTCCTTCATCATCTCATGGCTGTTGGTGAATTTGGGGAAGCTGGGTCAGAGGAGAAAACATAACTTTTGAACGTTTTTTATATCTTTGAAAGAATTCACTCTCTGAATCTTCTCTTTTGCTGTGCATCCGGTGCCTTGGCCATACTGTGCATGTTTAACTGTTTTATTGGCCCATAATGGCATGAGAAAACAGTTATAAAATGGTACCTGCTTAGAATCTGAGGACACAAACAACACATGCTTGTAGAGTAAACAGTATGTTTCCTATAGATGTGAAGTTTGCTCTCACCTACATAGTGCTGCGTGGCTGCTGATCTCCAGAGCTTTCAGGCATTATAGCGCAGAGCCAGTGTAACGGGGTAAGGGATGATACAAAGAAATAGAGTGATTTTGAGCAAAAGATCGTAGGTGGTTGGGGTACTCGGCACTGAGGTCCTTCAGGAACGAGTAGTTGGAGAGTGAGAAGTTCAGCTGACCTGTGGGGAAAGGAGCGAATGCAGTGATGGAGACAATGAGTCCATGGATCGTAGAGGGACCGTGGAGAAGTTTGGGTGGAGTGGTGATGCCACTTCTCACAGACAATGAGAGGTGTCTTATTTTCACACTCACAAGGGAGGAATCTGGACAGTTTTTGCGTGCATGTGCATACAGATGCTTGTCATAAGCATCGTATCATTTCATGATAGGCACAGAATTTCAGTAACGCTCCTCAGACACAGAGAAGACCTAAACTGAAAGCAAGAATTCTTGTATATCTGTTTTTTTCCCCCTCCTTTTATACGACTCTGGGGACCAGTTCCTGGCTCACATACCTCTGAGCTACCTCTGTGCTTCACAGCTTCTCAGTATGTTCAGGGTGTCGCCAGGCTCCTGGAGTAACAGCAGCTTCGAGACCACCTTGAATTTTTATTTACTCCCTGAGGACTGTGGAAAATGGAGAACTCAAATAGTACAAGCCACATTATCCACAGCCCTGGTGCCCCTCCCTGTCCTCTAATATGCCCAGTGATGGAGCGGAGGCACTACCGAACTTGTTAAAGAATCCCAAAGATCTATAAAAATCATCGCATGAGACGTCTACGTGGCCATTTGAGGTTTTGAGTCTCTTGTTTGCTGCTGGCCTCGGGCAAAAAGGCTACACTGAAATAGATTATACTATAGTTCTGTAATATCATCTCAAGAATACCTGTGTAACTATATAAATATACCAGGTTAAAATACAAGATTACATTAAGAACTGAATATTGGAAATAAAACAAAAGTGACTGTATCCCGAATTAGCACAGTGGTATCAGGATCTGATATTATGCCTTTGCCTACTACTGTGAATTAAACAGGAAATATAGTTTAATTTGGTGTATGCTTGTAAATAAACAACATGATGTAGATTTCATCATGCTCATTTTGTGGAAAATTACTCCACTTATTGTTTTGATTTTTTTTTTTTTTTTGGTTACAAGAGCTTATGATATCAAATCTTCTGTTTATCTGAGTGATTTTTTCCTGAATGTTAAAAAAAAAATATGTATTGTGCAGCCTAACATCCATATCTCTGATTCTGGGAGCATCCCTGTTGTTTGCTGCACACAACACGGTTGTAACAAAGACATTTATGCTTTTGGAATCTGAAGCATGAAGTCGTTCTAAATCTGTGCCCACAGGTAACAATTACTTCACTCATTAATAGATCTCCCTAGTCTTTCATAAAACAACTTTGAAAAGGTCTCTTGGGACAGAGTTGGGAAGTGTGTTTTATGATCATTAATATGGTACTGCTTTGGAAATAGCTAGTTTAGCTGGTTTAGCCCCAAAGCTAAATTATTTGCGCAAACCCAGCAGGTTGCAATGACAGGGAGTGGACTAACGCCAGCCTCAGTGGGCCTTCTTCATGCACTGGAGGGCTGAATCACATTTTATTCTTTGACATCAGCAAGTCATAACTAAGAGAAAGGGACATAGCAAGGCTAGAAATGAATAATTCATGTAGGGCATTCAACAGGATATGAGAAATACAAGATCAAAATGTAAAACCTCGCGGCAATTTTGTGTGCACGTGTATTCGGGAAATTTGCAGATTATTGTTTTAGCTAAAAACAATCATTAAGATAATTTATCAATAACAGTTCAGCATATTCAAGGCTGGCAGTCGAATGCAGCCATAGTGTAAGGAGTCAGGTCTTCATTGAAGTACCCACAGCTTGGCTTACCTTCATGTGAAAGTGATGAATTTTGGTCTCTGGATCTGTCGTACTACAGTTAAGTACTCTTTCCATAAATAATTGATAAATTTGTATAAAGATCTTTGGATTGCTAACGACACTGCTGCAGAATGAAAAATGCCCCGCAGGGAGATCTAGATGATTAACTAAACTCTACGACCACTTCACACAGTATTCAGTTCATAAAAAATGCAGGAGTGTTGATCAGTCTGCAATGGGTGATGAGAAAAGCATTAAATGTAAAGATCTAAGGCCTGTAAAACAGGAGCCTGTCCTTTGGATCCCATGGGTTCCCAAGTTTACCACAAGCCAGTTAAAAATTACCATTCTTTCCTATGAAAAAACCAACATGAATACCCTCAAAATGTTGCTAAAAGGGTGTTTCTTACACCCTAGGGTGCTGTGGAAGGTGAACCGTCCTTTCAAAGTAGAGAGAAGAAAAATACTGGTTGCACTGACTGAGATTTTTGCAAGGTGCCCAGACTTTTGCTGGGACTTTGCCATGAAAATTCCTGAGGAAACATATGTCATCAAGGAATGCGAGGGAAAATTCAAGATAAAGAAGGTAGCTGGCTTGCCCCAGAGTGTTTGCAGCACATGTCAAAGTTGTGTACCTCAGGTACTGTGCTTACTTGGGGTACCAAAAAGATCTGTCGCTGTGTTATATCATCACTCAGAGATGCCACTCAGGCTGGTTTTTAGGAAAACAAACTTCATTTTAGACACCTCAATCAATTTCCCTGTTGTGGCTTTTCCCCTTCAGGCCAAAGCATCCCAATTTCAGTACTAATTATTCTTATTACAAAAGTCCCTTAGGTCCTGCTCAGACTGCTGTGCTTGGGGCTGTGCTAAAGCAGAACTGGAAACACTCCCAGCACCAAAGAATTTACAATTAATTTAGGCAGGATGCAACAAGTGGGTACGTGAGACAATAATTAAGGTGAAGGGATTGGAGAGGAAACCAGTAATAGCACATGTGGTCACACTGATTAGCTCCACACAGCCTGGTGGTTTAGAGTCAACTGCTATTTTACTTTTTTTTTTTAATCCTAAAATAGAAAAAAATAAAATAGATGATACAACTGTGATTTAGAGTTTAGGCGGTCACCTTCTTTCTAAATTCTGAAAGGTGTGGCTTGCAAAACTCAACAACTGTATTTACCAAAGTGTCAGTTGAATTCTTCATTTCAGGAAGAGAGGTGGCCGAGGCTGGGTAAGCTCAAAGGACTCTGGTATGATCTGATAAAGTGTTATCGGGGCACCACTCTTCAGGCTAATAAGATACTTTTTGTTAACAGCTTTGTAAGTTACTCTTCTCCCAGGGAGGCTTGGGTAAAAGTTTAGACCCACTTAAATGCAGCCTAGAAGGACAAAAATCTCAAAAACCAGTTAAGCTTAGTGAGGAACCTTAGCATAAATCACATTATTGTGAACCTATCCAAAACGAAGTTTTTGATTTTCTCCCGCTGGCACTGGGACCAAAACTTTTACTGGCTTGAATGGTGTAGCACCAAGATCTCTTGTCTACTCAAGTGATGTCACACAAATATCCTTTCTCAGCGGTAATTTAAGTCATGTCAGGCGAGGAGTAGACCTTTGGCCAATGTAAACTGGCATGGAGCTAGGATAGTTGAGACCATCTGCAGATGTGCCAAGGGAGAAATTTGCTCATTGGTTTCATGGGAATTGGGGTGGACAATACCACAGAAAGAGAAAACAAGGGATGGTGAAGGCACGTGTTTGCAATATCCCAGCTGCAGGGGAAATGGCACATTAGTTTTTAATTTTTAGAGAGAAGGTGTCATCCTGTAGTCATCAAGATAGGTTATTTGTAAAAGAGATGGAAAAGCGAAACAAGCTCTGAGAAAATATGGCCCCATGGAATCTGCTAAAACTAAGAAAAGTGATCTGCAAGAAACTGGAAGATGAAAGCCCTATTTATGACTGCTGCCTGATATAATTTAATGTAGCAAATAACAAACACTCAGACTGAATATATGAGAGTAGAAACAGTGCAGGTATTAATATATCTGGTCTTCCCACAGATTGGCAAGCAGCCTAAATCCACTGCTACCTGAAATTATGCCAACCTGTTCAGCACATCTGAATTTAAAACTAATCTCTTATTTACAATCAAAGCATCTACAAAGCTGGCGCTTGTAATGGGTTTTATTATACTGCATTAAAGATTGTTGTTGAAATTTGCATTTCCAATGGCCAATTAGTATATTTATTTATTAGAATTTAGTCATGCTATTTCTAGTAAATGAAATGTAGTGCCTAAGAACATAAATAGGATTATTAGCTACATTCCCCTCTTTCCTCTTTTATGGGCTTCATTATTTTTGCAGAAATGCCAGGATTTTTTTTTTTTCTGTGAAAAATTAAGTTTGCATGAAAACTTGCCCACTCTCAAAAGCTGTGATGACATTCAGCGTGATTGCAAGTTATACCACATTAAAAAAGACGTTTCTCTGAGAGCAGTGGTTAAAACCCAGACGCCTACGTTTATTTACATTTGCAATGCTTGTGCCATGTGTATAGTGATACAGCGAGCTGCTAACTTTTGGAATGAAAATAACTTGTGTCTGTGTTGAATGTCACAGGAAATTGTAGCACTGATTAATAGGCAAAGAATACATAATTAGAAAAAAAGTTGCTCCTTGTAAAACTGCTGCGCGTGTTTAAATTCTCAGTCATTTTTCCAAGAATGAGCAGGTTAAAATAAATAGATGGATCACGTAATGAAATTTGCTCTCCCCTTTAACGTAAGCCTTCAGGTTTCAGGATAACATTGTTCCTCAACAAGTTATTTAAAACAGAGGGTAGAATATTTCCATTATTACCTGGTTTATTAAGCTTCCAAATATGAAGAAAAAATTCTGTGTTCTGTTTTGCCTCAAAATTACAGTTAATATGAATTAAATGAGAGCCTAAGTGACTAGAGAGTAGAAGCTTTTAATTAAAGCTTTGGAAAGTGTTCCTTCCTATTTTCATTGGTTACAAGTCTGCAAATAACAAAAATTGGGGTAACAAATGAAAGTGGTGAGAATCATGAGATCCTGCTCCAGACTGGAAAATTCTTGAAGTTTAGGACTTTTTTTTCAGCTCACCGTGTCTCTTGCCTCTTGCAACGTCTCCTTCCCCGGAGCTTTAGAAATGAAGCATTTGGCAAGCTTTTCAAACATGAACGAAATGTAACAATATGTAGAGATGAGACTAACTGGGTCTTTTTCTCAGGTGGATGTACTAAGGTCAATGTCTTAATCTCCAAAACCTAGAAAAAACTGTGTTATCATGGTAGATTTGTGGGCCTTGATGCTGATCAGAAGTCCCTCTCTTAATAACGCCTTCAAAACATGTGGACCTATTCCAGGAAGATTTCGACATCTGACAAAAGCTTCTTGGAACTGTTAGTGTTTTGTCATTCCTTAAGCATATGGAGGCTGGGGAAATATTATTTACGTAAATTGATTTGTGATATACTCGTAAGGAACTACTTTAACTAGAAATAGTTAAGCTGGTTGTTAAAAGAAAGGAGAAACTAATACACTTCTGCGTACTTATAATTTGAGGTGGTTGAGATTGCTTTTTGGCAGAAAGAAAGTGAAGGTTTGATATGATGGATGGCAGTTTTAAACAGAGATCTCTTTTTACATCTATTTTATAATGACAGTATATTTTCACTGATGCTAAACTGAAAAACCAACTTCACAAAAGTCTACAGCTGTGAACGGCATCAAGAATATAATGTACTCTCTGCAAATCAGCGTTCTCTTTCTTCCTTTTTTATTGTAATCAGGAAGGAGGGTCTTGCTTGAATTCAAGCATCAGGCCACCTTTGCTGGGTAATTCAGTTTGTTGTTTCTCCATAGCAGCCAGGTTGAAACCAGAGCAGCACTGCCTTTTCTTACCTAATCAGGCTCTTCAGTCACTTCAGGGAAGTATTAGAGAAAATGACATTTGACCACTAAGAAGTGCTTCTCTGCTTCACTCTATATATCACTATGAGCCAAAAAATGATGAAGGACAACTCTTACTTATGTTCAAAACCAGATTTTTTATTTAAATGAGATCTCACTTTTAGCATGCATACTCAAAACCGTTTACTTGCAAATGGAAGCTGAAGTCATTTAGTCATGAAAACAACCAGAGAGAACACAATCCAGCAAAGCCACCTTCAGATTTCAAGATGATGTTCAAGTGGATCATCATGAGAGAAATCTTTGGAGTTCAAAGCACTAAGCAAGTGCTTTGCTCCTGACAACCGTTACTCACGCGTTTGCCAATCATTTCATTGCATAGATCTGAACATAGACGGGACTCTGCTGGTAAAGCTCTGACAAAATCATCCAGGATGCCCTTCACGTTGGCTGCCAGAGCTTCCAGGTGACTCCTGGAGATGTTTCCTGTGGTCATTATGAGCTGCTTCGGAGAAGAGTCCTATCAAGACAACAAACCTCCTACTTACTGTCACTGAATGTGCACCGTCTATGTAAACCTTGATGCACTTTCCATACTTCACGTAATTTCCTTGTGACTTTAAGTGCACTGGCACTGCCAGCTTGGTAAGCAGTGACAAAACCCCTTCCAGCACCTCACTTTGCAATGCTCATCACGCACACAGGCAAGTTGGTGACAGCAACAGTGACAGTAGACTCTTCTCACTGCAAAGTAGAAGCTTATTTTGAACATCTTGCCCCAGTCAGAGTGGCGTTGTCTGAGGCAGGTATTAAACCAGGCCTCTTCTCTGAATTTCCATTCATTTTTGCTGACAGTCTGTTTTTCCTTGCAGGTACAAACAAGTCTTCTGTGAGAAAGCAAAGTTTTCTGGCTTTTGGAAATATGGTAACTCGAATGAGAAGACTCATTTAAAGATTACAGCATTCACTTAAGTGGACAAATAGATACTTTCCTCTTTCATTGTCCGCTCGCTGACTTAAAGCTCTTTTGTCTTTGAAATGATTCAAGCTCATAAAGATGTTCATCAGGCTACAGGAAGGCTTTGTAACATGAAGCACAAAATCATTAACAACTTAAATCTGAATTAATTTCACCTGAACTTGGGCTATATCTACCCCGTCCTTTTTCCAGGTCTGCTACAGGTTGGCTTTTAGTTTCCTTCTGGGTCGTACAGATGTCACCTGCCTCTCTATATTCAGTGCGTGTTGGCAGCTTATCATTGTTGAATGATACCAAAGCATTTTGTCACCTCGCAGTTGTGTTTGAGCTCAGGCTTCACACTTCGCCTCTGAAGTTACGGACCCACTGCCACGCCTGAAGCCACAGCCAGTCTGGATGAGGAAACACGTGACTGGTGGAAAACTGGTAATTATTTTGTAAAATATTATTATGCAACAGCCAACACAAGATCAGTGGAGAGGGAGTATCCTGTTCTTCCCATACCACATCGGTGCCAGCCTGAAAACAGTGCGAATGGCCGGAATTAATAACATTTAAATGTTAATATGCACCCAGATGCTCCCTGTGCATCTGAGCCTGGCAAGGAGAAGACAACAACCGAAGCAGGAAGCTGCTAATGCACTCACATCTGGCCTTGCTTGTCTTGTCTCCCCACCCAGCTGAGAACTTCGTGAAGCTTTTGGAAATACTTGGAAATTTTCAAGCAAAGGCTTCTAAGTACCCTAGGGGCTCGCCAGTGCCGTAGGGTTTCTCTAGATATGGAGTGTTTTGAACCCTGCCATGCTGAGCTGTCTCCCTTCTCAAACCCCTCGGCAGTAGTCCCTTTGGTTCTTAGGAACCACAGATGAAAAACCATGGAGCACAGATCCTTGTTGTTCATGTGGAATCGCTGTGGTTTTAGGTAGATCCCTTTGGATGTAATTGTGAGGCTTTCTTGTTTAGCAGGGCTGAAGGAGCTGGTGGTGTGAAGAATGGAAAAAATTGTAGAGGACGTGTCTGCTGGTACTGACCCACCAGTCCCTCTCATGCTTCCCTCTATGGTCCTTTCCTACCTGCAATTTCACAACGGCTTCTCCATTAGCAGGGAGCTGGTGGGGACCTTGTTGAAGGTTTTCCCGCCGGTGATTGCAGGAATACCTATGTGCATCCTGTGTGGTTTCTTCCCATACTGCATTCACACAGCATTAAATCCGCTTCTGGGCTTCCCGTGGGCAAGGCATTCACCCCGAAATTTCATTTCCATTGACTGGTCTTAGAGTATTACTGACATGGGTCATGAAATGGGAAGAATCACAGCAGAGAGAAGACACTGACTGGATTTTTACAACGTGGGTGACGAAGCACTGGCCCAGGTTGCCCAAAGAGGGGGTCAATGCCCCATCCCTGGAGACATTCAAGACCAGGCTGGATGAGGCTCTGAGCAACCCAGTCTAATCAAAGATGTCCCTGCTCATTGCAGGGGGGGTTGGACCACATGACCTTTAAAGGCCCATTCCAACACAACACATTCTATGATTCTATGATTTATCTACTTTACAATTTTCCTGTCCCTTGCCTGGAACCACCTGTCTGTTTCTGGGTATGTTTTCCTTTCTTACTTTCAGAGCTTCGCCTAATACTTTTCTGGTCAGGGTAGTATCAATTTAGAAAAAAGTTAAGGTTTCATACATCTAAGGAGATTGAGGTAAAAGTGTGTGTTAGTGAGGAGAAAGGTAACTCTTCTGAAATGGGGTTCTTTAGGGCTTGGGGACAGGAGAATTGAAAAACATTGGATTTGTGGCTAAGAGAAGTTTGGGGATCTCAGTGCTAGGTGACTCTTGTGGAGCTAGAGGAGACTGCAGATGTGAGGGACTTAGAACCAGCAGAAGTTATGATCACCTCTGGCGTCCTCCCCTTTTGGGTATCATTAACCCCGACTCCAGGTCCAAAACACATGCACAGACACACAAGCAGACACAGAGACATGCACACACAACTGCTCTTCATTTTCTTTGCTGCTGTCAAAAATATAGTCTTATCCCTGATTATTTCTTGGCCAACTTGTAACATTGTTCTCATCCCTAAAGATACAGCAGTTTCCCCTTATTTCAGTCCATCTGTCAATGAACATTTGCATTCATTTAACAGCCTAGTGTATCCGATTTGGACAGGAATGTTGGACCAAAGGTGGGAGAGATTTAATTTTGCCAGAAACTATCTCACTTTAGTCCATGTTAGCAAGATCCCATAAGACCTTTTTTAAGTGGCAGCTATTTACCCGACAGTAATTTCATAAAATTCAAAGGAACTGTATTAAAACCAGATAATTTTCCAGTTCAGGGTAGGTCCTTCAGATGGAGTTGTCAATTTTACTGTAGACAGACGCCAGTGGAAAACTAAAGGAAACAGACACGATTCTCAAATTCTTCTATACCTCCCTTCGGGCAGTTATGCGCATTCCTTGTGGAAACTTCTCTGTTGCAAAAAAAATAAAAAGAGGGAGAAAAGCTACTTGTTTTTTCAATGCCATTTAAAAAATACTGTGAGTACTGTTTTATACTCCTATATAAAACAAAACCACACAGAGTACTTACATGGAATATTAAGACAAAACTTCTAGTGCTGTAGATTTTGAAGTCTAAGATTAAGTTTATTCAGTGCATGAACATTTTCATATCCTACACACAGGTATTATTGATGTTCAACTGCAGATCTGAAGAGGCTGAGTAGTCACAGGCATAACTTCATTATCTTTCTCCCCCTTTTTTGTCTCATTCCTGTTATATGATTATTAAAAAGAATACATTTGATTGTATGTCTCAACATATTTTAGGCGGTACAGATGATTTCAGAGTTATAAACAATGATTTTACAAGAACATATGCTCTACTTGAGGAAAGTAGAGTTAAAAACCCCTGGAGTTTCTTTATAGCATAGAGTTCATCATCTGAAATATTATATGCAAAGAACAACTGTCTATCTTCTTCCGACGCAAGTGTAACTTTAAAGGTTGGAACTCTCATTTTTAACTTCTCTAATTCTGAACAATAGGTGTGGACTACAACAGTCAAATTTAAATTTTTGGTCAGTTATTTAAAATTTAACATAAACTGTTACTAACTCCTTATTTCCCCTTGTGCCAAGAAAGGGCTTTAATCTACACCTTGCATTCACACTGGAAATGTAGAGGTGCTTATTTATGATGGGGATATATGCCTTGAGTCTGATGCCACCTCTGCTAATACTTTCATAAAATATTATTGCAGAAATTTTGAAATCTTTTATTCTTGTTAACATTGTGGTTATGACTGCAAACCAAATAAAAATCACGTTAGGCCTTATTCAAATGCAGAGGAGCAGACAGTCTACCTCCAAAGAATTTACAAATAAATTAAGTTCAAGGTAGAGTCAAGAAAACTAGGTTCTCTGTGTTAGCATTTACAAATACCTGTATGAAATTACTTTGACTGAGTTTCTGTATTTTGAAAAATTTTGCTGGTTCACCATCAAATGGCATGTATATAACTGCTGATTTATTCTGTTTCAAAGCAGGTTGTTTACCAGTTTTTCCCAATATGAGGTGAGATTTAATAGTCCATAAATCTCCAACTTGCCTGGCTTTTTATGAAGAGTAGACATTTTATAGTGACTTTCTAGACTTCATAAATGGTTGCTAAATTTTTAAAGGCCTGTTGATTTGTAGAGGATCCTCCCTGTCACATTCTTCTAATCATAGAATTCCAGTTAATAAATTGTGTCAACACAGAGAATAGTTCTTCCAGATGAATTAGAAAATGAAGACCATAGAGTGAATAGCTTGTTGCTCAGGAATCTGCAAAAATCTTGTTGAAGACTGTATTCAAACTCTTGGTAGACTAGGTCTCTCTTTTTAATATTGATTTCTTTTTTTTAAGCCAAGTTTGGGGAGGAATTTTACAGCTTTAGAACTCTGTGAACTTTTAAGGAACTGATTTATTTAACAATGCTTGTTACTCACCCTACATAGAGAGATAAATTGTGGTGAAGACAGGAGAAGCTCCAAACAGAAATCCCAACTCTAAACTCAGACAAAAAAATTAAATCTCTTTACTGCAGCTGCCTGACAAAAGCTGTGAAACTGTAACCTTTGAATATTTCAAAACATCTGCATTAGGTCAAGACTTGAAAGTCTAGTTCCTCTTTATTTGAATCATGTTGGGTAACTTGTGGAAATTTCGAGCTATTCTACAACAACCGTTGCTAATATGTATTTTCACATGAATTTCTGTAATATTTCTTTAATTTCCAATTGAAATTTCCGTGCCTCAGATCTTTGGATTGAAGGTATCAATGTTCTTATATCATCCCATGTTTATGTGCTTTATAGTTTATAAGAAGCAATATTTCTCTCTGTAATGAAACCCAGCAATAGAGTGTTAGAATTACTCATGTAGAAGTGCCCGATTCAATGGTTATGGTGCAGTATAGGTGGCTGCTATAAGATACTGTGGGTTTTTTGTAAAACTGATGTTTAGAAAGAGACTTTCTGGGGAAAAATAAGACATGAGGAAGCGTAACTGGTAGTTGTTTGTGTGAATTTGGAATCCATTTCATGCAGAGTCAAATGTTTGTTGTTTTTTTTTCCTCTAAATGTGATGTTTATAAAGTCTGTTTTCCTTTATTTTTTTCTTAAAACATGGCCTTTCAAATGTCATCATTTTACTGTGATAACCTCTACCGTGACGCAGAGGCACTGCCATCTTTGGAATCCTTTGAATCTCACCTGGCATAATTTGCCACAGATAACTAAACGATGGCAATTTATGCTAGCTAAGCATTTCTATCAAGGTTTGTTTCTTTCTGTTATTTAAGATAAAATCAAAACTATCATGTGTTTTGAAAAGCAGTATTTACGCCATTCATGAATTGCTTCTACTAAACATAGGAAGATATGCTGTTCAATTGGATAATACACATAGAATCCTCTGGACTGTCAATCGGATAATACACATAGAATCTTCTGGACTATCAGATTGGCTGAGGGTTTTACAATTTGATTCATGTACGTTAATGCGCATAATTCCTCATTTTGTTCTTTTTTGGATGCTACTGACATGCACGTGTTATGATTTTCACTATACTACCTAGGATGCGTAATCAAGCAGTTTCCATAGCAAGTTTTTCAGCTCTATCGCAGTTGCTGGTTTCTTTGCATTGTCTAACTTGCTTTCACTGTCTACAGTCTATATTATCTTTTCTTTTTTGGTATAATTTATCTTTGGAAATTAGCGTATCCTCCTGATTTTTAATGGCAAGTCGCTTCTTTGAGATATCACTTTGACCTCCTGTTGACAAGCTTGGCACTGTAGGTAACACAATACTCGCAAGACTGGAGCTTCCCATGGCAGCCATCGCTAAGCTCATGAGACTGTGTCATGATTCTTTTGGACCTACTCAGCTAGCAGAAGGTATTACGGAAAACCAATATTTTGACCAGCCAGCTGTACCAGAAAAACTCTGCAAGATTACCAAAATTTATGAATCTTTGTAAAATGGGGTTTTAAAATTATTTCTTTCTTAAGGTTTTGACTGTGTATTAGTTTTCTTGTAATAATATAGATACACATGTGAACATACAACACAAATATCTTGATAATTGCCTAATCAATTGTTATTAATTATGTCATTTTTACACCTGCAAAAAGTTGGAGTGAGGAAGCCATGAGTGAAAGATTTTATGATTCCTAAAAATAACTTTTACAAAAGGATTTTTAATGAACCCCTTGCATGAATTTTAGGCAACAGTGTACACCAGTGCCATGTCTGTTGGCAGGTTGATCTACAATATCCAAAGAATTTGGGAAAAGAAAAAATCTCTTAGGCATATGAGCCCCAAATTATAAAATAATTTTGCTTCAGATGTTTGATCCAGATTAACTCATGGCAGCTGGCTTGTAAATGTATTAAGTGGACAGAGGCATAGTGAACGTCCTTCAAGATGAATTTCTTGTCATCTTTTCTTGTGAAAAGAGGTTTATCCCATCCCTTCAAAATCTGTAGGGTATCCTATTTTTTTAGTCTCAAAAATATATTTGGTTTTCTTTGAAGATGAATAAAACTGAGATGCTATTATATTCAGTTCCTACTTTGCAGCATCCAGAAATTCCTTTGCTATTAATATGCCAGAGAAACAGATTTCTTTGATTTTTTTCAGTTTAGAAGATCAAAAGCTGTCAGAAATTGTTTCAAAAGAAAAATAAATCTTTGAGAAGTTGGATTTGAAATAATGAGTCTCCAGCATGTTGCATATACGGTACTTAGAACTGTTTAATGGACGATGTTGCTATAATTGTGGGGTTTGCCTTTTTACAAATATCACTCACCTAGAAGATATTTCAATATTAGTTTTGCTTTTTCTGAAAGTAATTATTAGGAAATTGGATATTAATGGCATTCCTCTTTATAACTTCTTGCAAATACTTAATCGGGTAAAAGAAAAAAGCAACACACGTTTAGACTAAGAAGAAAAACTCTCAAAAAGAATTTGGAAGTCTGCAGGGGCTTTTGTCTTTTGTAAAAGCTTTTCTTTTTTTTTTCATTAATTTTTTTGTATTTAGGGAAACTGATCATCACGCAGACATGAAACAGCACTTTGTTGTTGCTTTATTTGCTGCGGAAGCATCGTGCCCTGCCTGGTGTGGTTTGCGGTTGAGAGTCTTTGTACTTACCACCCATCAGAGAGGATTGCGCCAGCTCTAATGTGTGCACAAAGGCCTTGCTGTGTCAGAGAATCATACAGACATTAAAACTTGGAAGCCTTGGTTTGTATTAACGTCATCAAGAAACCCAGACTGATTTGGTTTCTATCAATAACATCAAGAAACGTGATGTGAAGCTATCTGTCCTGTAAGGGCTGAAAGAGCAAGTAGTAAAAAAGGAGCTGAAACAAGACGATTAAATATTGATAAACACTCGAGCCATTTGGAAATAGCCTTGGATGCGTACAGGCTAGCCTGCAGCTAAAGATTAAGATGTCATTGTGGCTTTCAACTTTTTCATCAGTAAAGCTCTAAATCAATTCTAAACCTATAACCCATCTCTATTATTCTACATTTACAACAGCCTATTGGGAACAATAGACACCAATTCATCACCGAGAAAATGTCTAATGATTGTGCTGGCAAATAAATAAGTCAAACATGCTTTTTTGGAAGGGGAGTGAATATACTTTTACTTCCAAATTAAAATATTTAGTGCTTTATAAAGCAGTTGCTATTTAAACTGCCAATAATGTTTAACATGAATTTACTCACCACTGCCTATCCTCATACTGTATAATTTATAACACTAAGCCCTTTCAATACTCCAAAATGCCAGATAAACTTTTCTCATTTGCTCTTAATTTGGTCACGCAGGATAATACCAACATCTGAAGGCTCTTTAAACTGCTTTTTAAAATGCATTCCTGAAAGCACCACCAATGCCACCTCTGCTCCTTGTCATCTTCCATAATTATTTCCAATCCAAAGCGGTCCTTAATGCGCTTATTAATCTGGCATTCTCCTCAGTGTGAAGCACATTCAGCTCTATTAATTTTTAAAAACCCTTTTTTATGGGGGACTGCAGATGCTTGGCTATTACTGAAAAGCTATTAGAAGTTAACACCTTTCTCTCCCCAGGGACTGGCATCATCCTATGCTTCCAAATGCCACCCTATTTTACATTATCAGCTGCTAAGACTAAGTATTAAAGACTTTTTTTTTTTTCTTACTTCTGAACTGTTAATGCTATTATTAGCTAATGGCAGAGTTCTGTATAGCGTAAAGATACATATACTCTCTCATGTCTACAGCATATGGGGTTTTATTTATCTGCCTTTGAACAATGAAGCTCTTCATTCCCACTATCCATTAGACGAAAACTCACAGGTAAATAACCACTAATCTTATTTCCAGAGCCTGAGATTATTTTTGCCTTTTCTCGACTTGGATATGACAATCAGGCCAATATTTAGAAGAAAAAAAGGTGAAAGAAATGAAGCCATCACCCATCAAACCACAATCTGGCTTGCTTTGTAAGGAGCTCTCTCTCTTTTAGAGTGTCTTTGTCTTTGTGAAACACAAACCTTCCCTGAAGGACTGGGAGCTAAAAGCGCTGAAAAAATATTACAGAATGTGATTCCTGAGCTGGTAGCAAATATTAGAATTGACAGGGTTTTTCATTTTCTGAAAGAGCTTTAAGTCCCAGCTATTCATCTCAGGATCCAGCTGCTGTTGTGAGAACAGGACAGAGTTCAGTCTCAAGGATGGGCTCGTCTGTTCGTGGCTACAGGGAGTTTTTAAGAAGCAAACCGCTGAGATACGATGGAGAGGTGTGTAAGCCCACATCTGTATTCTGTAATTGCAGCACTTGTGGTGAAATCCACCCTCCTGCTAATTCTCACTCAGAATCTCAGCTTTTAACTGAGTAATGCACAAGGAGTAGAAACCAGTCCAGCACTGGCTCTTCTGACCATTTTGAGCTGTGATGACCAAAGACAATAAACCGACATAGCGTAGCTTGAAAATGCTTGGATTGTGCATGCTAACCCAAAAGGTACTATCAAAGGAAATAGTATTCTCCAAATTCTCCAAAGCTGTGGAACAAGTGTCTCCACAAAACTGCAGAATGTTTCACAGCAACATAAAATTTATGCCCAACCTGTCATGGGTGGTAAAGGAGCAAGAACCTGGACATTGGTACAGCCATCGATGAGGTTTCTTGTCTCAAAGTCCGGACATTGTAAAGGCTGGAGGGGAGAGAGGGTCTTCCCAAAATTCTGGCAGGTGTTATGAAGGGAGTTACTTGCCACAATTTCAATAAAATTTGAAATTTAGCTGTTATCTATTAACATTTTTACTCATTAGCAACTGAAGGACTCAGTGAAGACCAGGGCATAGCTCATAGCTGCTGCAGACAAAGGAGAAAGAGTCCTTTCCTACAAAACTTTATACTTTCTCTTTGTATAAATACGTATAACACACAGAGAACAGACCAGTTTAAGATGTTGGTTAATATATGGTCTGCATGTGGGGCTGGTCAGCAGCGAAAACTTGCTGTGGCCCTTGCGAAACGAGAGTTGACAGTAGATGTATATCCCATCCACACGGAAAGAATTCCCAATGGTCTTTTATTAGCATTAATGCCATCTTTACTAGTGTCTTGAGAAAAGCAAAGATTACATCAGCTTCATGCATAAACCAGGGAAAAACCTAACTTCTGGCAGGATCTGCCTCAGAAAGATGTCCAAAATTGGGCAGAGATGAGGATTCGCCTGGAGTGGCAGGATGCAGGGCAGGAGGATGCGCAGCACAGTGCTTGGTGCCCCCAGCCACTGCAGATGGGGAGTGTAACAAGTGCCCCAGCACCCAGGAGAACTTTTTCCTGCCATTTTCCACCTTGGCAGCTTTATTGTTGGACTCTAGTCACAGATGGACACAGTGGAAAAGTAGCTCAGAAGCACCTTGCCTCTCTGCTGTGTGGAGGAGAACATGACCAGAGTGGAGAATGGAGCTCCCAGTCTGCAGGACAGCCGTTTGGACACTCCTCGTGAGAACCAAAATAACTTTAAAGGATAGACCTGTCTTTGTCTACAAATCACAATGGCCCTTCTTTGGAAGGCTGCCAAGATATCCTAATGTATCCTACTTCAACATTTGCCGTGGTGTGTGCCTAGGCTTTTGATTACTTTCACCTTTTCCTTTGTTATTTTATAAGGCATTCGTGCAAAATCCAAGCTGCCAGTTTCTGTCCTTCCAGATTTATGGAAGCACGTCACTGTGTTCAAATAACAATGCTGGAAAATAAAGTGGAAACAATGACACTAGAGAAAATTATGATTGAATTATGCTTTAAAACACACAATGACAAAGCTGGGACACTCTGACCTGAGCTAGTGTCAGCCTGAAGAAAAAGCCAGGAGGAGCGGCGGCTGCTTTAACTGAGAATTTGCCGGCAGTTTTTTGTTTCGCCGACAAAAGTAAACCTGATGCTGAGCACTTGAAGCATCCCAGCCAGGTCTGTGGATGTTTAAGTAATGCAGAATAGAGACATTGATGTTACTTCCATTTTTTTTAACCAAGAAAAGCCATTAAATTTTTTTAAAAAAAGTCTTTCAGAAAAAAAAAATGTTAGGAAATTTGTGTTGAGTACAAGCCTCAGCTCCACCTTAAATGCGTGTCCTCTTTCACTGTGCAACATTACTAATGTTCCAAAGACTGGAAAGCTCTTTGGAAGATTAGGAAGAGATGCGATTAGTTGGTCCTCTTAAATGCATATTATATGCTCAACAGACCTGAACTGCTCCCATAGCGTCACTTCAGCCCATCCCACAATTGCCTTATTAGTGAATGAGCTTTTCCATTAATGAAGTGGTTTTCCTCTATTATTTTGTTGAACCATATCCCCTTCTAGAAATCAGGAACTGTGTATAAAAAGTCACAATCCCACTATATGGTAACTCTGACTGGGATGTCCTATTGTCATTTCTAACTGTCCGTGCAAGCCCAGAGCAAAGCACAGATGGAACCTCTGGTCCAGCCAAGGATAACTGGCTCAAGGAGAGCATTTGAGAGTTGATCTAAACCTGGTGAGGTTTGGAGGTGTCCCAGAACGTCCTTGGATGTTGCTCAGTCCCCAGGTGCTCAGGCTGTGTGTGGGGTACACCGTGTACAGCCGTGGCAGTGGGCTGTGCATGCTCATTTCCCCCTTTGCCCAACCCATCCCGTGTCCAGGAGGGCATGAACACTTTGATGCTTTCCTTTTCTGAAAATACTTTGGGCCAAAACAATGTCTAAATACAGGATTCTTTGCAAACATGGCACCACGCACGCTACTGGGAACAAACTTTTTCACAGGGCTTGATGTAACAGGACAAGGGATAATGGTTTGAAACTAAAAGAGGGAAGATTCAAAGTAGATATCAGGAAGAAATTTTTTATGCTGAGGGTGGTGAAACACTAGCCCAGATTGCCCAGAGAGGTGGTCGATGCCCCATCCCTGGAAACACTCAAGGTCAGGTAGGATGGGGCTCTGAGCAACCTGATCTAGTTGAAGATGTCCTGGCTCACTGCAGGGGGGTTGGACTAGATGGCCTTTAAAGGTCCCTTCCAACTTAAAATATTCTATGATTCTATGATTTCTTCTCCCTGCAAAGCAGCTTTGGGGGAGATGCATGTCAGAGATGCTCCAGGGACCCCCCTTCCCAAGGATGTTCAAATTTTGACTTGAAAAAACTCATTAACTCCAAGAAATCTGGGGGGGGGCTTTGTGCTGATTAAATTATTTGCCCAGTCCTATTGAACGCTGAATAAATGTAGTCATTCAAATGCTGGATAAGTTGTAAAGGCACTTTTTCCTCTCTAAAGGTGTAATTCTTTTGCATGAGATTTAGACAGCAGATATTGACAGAAGAATAGATAATAGATAATTGATGTCAAAGGCTGAATAAGAAAGTTGTCGATCAGCCAGAGTATAAGCTATCTCTCTATGTAAAGTAACATAAAGTAATGATGATTTATTGCTTGAAAAAGTTGGTAGATTGAAAAAAATTCTTTGGAATTGCTGGTGAATGCAGATTGATCTTCCTAAAGAACTCTACCCAGACCTATTTCTCTTCCAAAAGAATACTGCTGGTTCTAATTATATGTATTTTACAAAAATTGCATTTCTAAAAAGTTATACCGTTAGAACACCAAACATCACATTTTTAATACTCATGGAAAGAGGAATCTTTTCAGTTGTCTAATTTGATACAGTGAAGAGATAAGAAAAGATGTGATTTGGCTTTTCAATATCCTTCAGGTGCACTGCATTACACAACCTATAGCTGCTTCGCCTATTAAACCCTATGGAAATACAATAAAATGATTTGTAAAAATAGCAATAGTCTCTAAGGTATGCTTCTCTGACTGAAAGATTAGTATTTGCAGGGGTAAAAAATTAGTATTGGAGGAAAGGTGAGCTATTTGAAAGGTATTTCCTTAATATCAGGAGAGCATCCAGTTTAGAAGTACTTCCCTTAAGTTTCATTTAGACACCTCTCAAATTGGAAATCTGCTTTGAGTCCAGCAAAGAATCTCGTGATCTTTCCAAAGAGTCCCCTTGGAAATCCATTGAGCACAAAGCAACAGGGGTATAGATTACACTTCACAGGGATCCATCTACGTAGAAAAGAAAGCTCAATATATTCTTCAACTTCGATTCTGGATGTCTTCCAGAGTCATAAAAACAGCATCCCATCATCTGTGCCTTTTCTAATTTTTTTCCTCTTATCCTTATGAAAAAGACCTTCCCAGCGATGGTGACATCTTTCTATCCTGAACTCTATGAGATTCTTTCCTGACTAAACCACCTTTTTTGTGTTACTAGATTCTTATGCTGTTTTCACAGACTGTATTTACAACTCCTAATATTGTTTAGTTTATGGTACCCTTGAATTTCATATATACATTCAAAGGTGCTTGAAAGAAAGCACAGTACCTAAAATAGCTTGCACCGCTGCCCTAAAATATTAATCACTAGTGTAACTCCATAAGAGTTACATCAGGCATGAGTTTAACCCTACTTTTTGTTTTAAATCAAAAGAAATTGATTTCTTTAGCAAACACACCCTAAACCACAGGATCAAAGGCAGCTGAAGCACTATAAAACCTCTTATTTCTTTCCTCCCCCTTCCACCTTCCCAAAAAGCTACAGGGCAGCCTGTAAACTGGCTTTTTAAGCACACCAGTTTGGAAGCAGCTGATTCTGCCAACAGCAGTGCTCAGCTGTGAGCAATGATGTCACTGGTTAACACTTCACAGCCTGCAAGCTGCCCCTACACTTCATCTTCTCTCTCTCTTCCTCCGGATCAAATGAAGTGCTGGTAGGTCTCCACGGAAGGTAATGAACTTAAAGAAATGTTTGTGGCTCAGCGTGCATCTAGAAGAAATGTATTGTTTTTAATAAGATCAAGTTAGACTTGCCTTCATGTTACCTGTTCTGCGGAGAAAAAGAAACTAGAAATTAGAATATTTCTTGGAAATGGAAGAACCTTCATGGGTAAATAATTCATGGAATACATCTTGGTATCCCAATATATTTTTGAGAAATGGGTTATAAAAAGTTGTATAGGGAAATATTGTACGGACAGAAATTGGAAGGTTAGTGATTTTGGAGGAAAAATTGCGTTCAGAGAAATGGTATTCAGAGAAAAATTGAACTGGTGATATTTAATGTTTTATAGTATTGCATAAGCAAGTCCAAACCCCAAGATTTCCAGGGAATATTGCTTTAAAGTTCCCACATATTGTTTCCATCGTTGTGGTTGAGAAAAGTGTTTCTATGGTTAGGAAGTGTGCTTTCATGGCATTTTTGTTTTCAGATTTTCATTAAAAACTTTATTCTAATAGAGTATAACAGAAACAAAGAGAGACTTGGAAAGTGTAGACGTCAACACTTTAACAGATACAGAAAATATGCAAACTTTTGAATCAACAGTAGACATTAAAAAATTCAGAAGCTTAAAATGAGTAGTGCAAGGGTGTAAAAACAAAATCAACAAGAGTCAAGAGTGTCCGTGTCTTGATGCTATGCAAATGCTCGCACTTGTTTACAGCTCCGGGCTGTTTACAGACAGTCCGTGTCCTCTGCCAGAGCTCAGAGCTGGCAGACACCTGATCTGAGAGCTGTGCAGCAGCGCTGCCACGATGCTGTCCCCAAACTGACGCTGTCTGCCCCTTCCCACCACCCCTGGTGAGTGAGATGGGGAGACAACATGGAGGTAACGTGCTGTGAAGCCGCTGGACCGGAGCTCTGGGCTCTACCGGCTCCGGCAAGACTCACCTCTTTCCATGGCTTGGACACAGCCATAGCCCGCCTGTGCCCCAAGCACCGGCTGAGCAAGGCATCAAAACGGGTCCTGTAGAAGGTGCCGTTTGACATGCCGGAGGCTGTTGTGTGGGGAAGGAGGTGCAGTCTGCCCTGGTGGGACCCTGCTCTCAGCGTCGACGCTTTTTGTGGAGGCAGAGCAAGAAAAGACTCGGTGCTGTTGTGAGATGGACATCAGAGGCTCACTGTATTCTTCATTTTCCTGCCCCAAAGCTGCCTTGTTTGTTTCAGGTGTTAATAGGTCTCTGCTGGGCTCTGCGTGGTTAGCTCCAAGATGAGGACCTGGAGGGTCAGGCTTGTGTCCCCTTTCCTGCACGGCATCCCCTGTTCCTGCTCCCATTTGCCGGGCAGGGGGAGGCTGGTGCAGGTCCCAGCTCTGAAGTCCTACCCCTTGAGGTACAGAGGTGCTAGGAGGTCACTAGCAAGAGACTGGCCATCTCTGTTCGCTTTTCCTTGCCAAAAATACAAGATGTTTTCCCTGCTCAAGGGTGAGATGCCCTCACCACAGACTGAAGGCTTTCTCATTTGGCGCTTCCTGTTCAATGCATCTGCCTGTGTGCTTTCCCGGGGATTTCGGACTGACGGTGAAGGATCAGAGATTTACCCTGGGTTCTCAGTCGCCCACGCTTGCAGGGGCAAGTTAAAGCTCCACGTTTCTTCTCTTCGAGCAGCCCTTAATTCCGAAGGTGTGCCATTGTTCTGCGAGCAGGTTCAGCAGACAGACCTTACTGTGAGTTAATTTAAAAAGGCAAAGAGAAATCTAGCAAGACGCTTGTCAGTGTCACGCACCGAAATGCCGCTACGCTGCGTGATTCATGGGACCTGTGCTAGAACGCACAATGTAGCTCTGCCTCGTTATGTTGGAGCCATAGTCAAGCCCTTTCTGGGATCTCAATTCCATTTTATATCCCCTGTGGTTGTGCACAAATTTCACAGTTGAATAAATAGATTTTGGTGATGATTACTTGGAACCTTAGGGGTTAACAGTGTTCTTAGCCTTTTCCCTAATTGGTGTTTACTCTCCTGATGCCTCTCCATGTGCATGCTATAAAATATTCCCCAGAAAGAGTTTTGCCTATTGCCAAGACATTATGCTTTGCACTAGATGAAATTCCTTGACAGAAAGCTATGACTTGCACCTGTTGTAGTGCTGTGATAAAACCCTGTGAAATAATACACCAGCTACAGAGCGGAGACACCAGACCGTGAAATGTTCTCCACTACCCGTCCGGCAACCTACATGCTCAAAGAAGGCTCTGCTCAATCAGCAAGGCAAATGTGTTTGGATAATGGCTAGATTCCACACAAGATTTTAGCCCTTGAGTCTACACCACCGAAGGGGAGATCCTCATGGGGAAGAGTTGACCTGGATATAACATACGGAGGGGAAGGGGAGGCAGATGCAGATGCAGAATTTATGCTTTGGCATTTCTGTGCTATATCGTGAATCTGAAGAAGTGGATTGTGGAGAACTCAGAAAAACTACCAGTTTACTTCTACCTGAGATGACTGAATCGGTCAGTTCCAAATAAAAACCTTCCCACGCCTTGTAGCAGTTTACCCCACTTGCAATACAGACACAAATCACAGCTCAGGGTCCCACAGCTGTGAAGCCATAAATCCCTGCTGGTATTTCTGCAGCTTGCGTCTCTTGTTTGTGCTGAGAAGGGATTTTAGCTTCCAAGAGATGTCTCCTCCCCCTCAAGGTCATTGACACTTAGACCAGCAACATCTTTAATGCTCTCTGTACCCTACAAAACTGGAATCTGAACTGGGGCTAGAAGTCAAAGCCTAATCCTGATTCTCATAGTATGGAAGGACATGACTTTGTTGAGGGGCTGGTTATGGCCAACAGCTCTTGACGAGCACCTCTGGGGTCCTCTACCTGCGCTCAGATAACAGGGAGGTCCAAAACCAGTGCAGGGATCTGAATAGGTGGATAATGCTTGGTTTTAGTGTTGTAAATCTATTGGACAAGGAGGCTTTCTTCCAGAGTTTGCAATTACAATGCAAACAATGATTTTACAATGATTTTGCCTGCTTCGCAGTTTTTAGAAAAAGTGGCAATGATCCAGCTGGTAAGGTCCTAAATAATGACATAAGGGGACCACTTAGTTCTGTCAGGAGGTGAAGCATTGTGAGGTGTCAATTGGAAGGTGACCACACCAGCTGTGAAACAGAGATTTCGCCCCTCCTCCGAATTAACCTGTGCTCACTTATCACACGGTAAACTTGCATCTGAAATTCAGCAACATCAGAGGCATTGTCTGGCTGCTCAATTCTCTTTAAATGTACGGGTGCAAGATATTTCTGCACAAGTAAAACCATTTCTTACAAGCTAAACTGTGTAAGAAGGAAAATAGTATTTATGTGTTTATTTGTGATTTATTCAATGATAATTTTATTCAAATATAAGCACGTACATAATATGTCAATGTACTTGATGTGTCTATTATAAGTGATGTAACCCATCCGCAGACTCTACCTCTTTTCATATTAAACCTCATGTCTAACTTCCATGTTAACCCCCTCTACTTGCTTCTCTAAGAGCACTCTTATAATTCGGAAGAATACAGCTTCAAGATTTACATTAAAGAAGGAGAAAAGAACGCAAAGATTTAACAAATGTACACGGTTTCAAGTTTAAGAATATGCCCTAAACAAGATTGATTGAGTATTTTCCAACAAGGCTTTTTTGACAGAAAGCTGGGTTTGGTTGAATGATTTCCCTTTAACTTCTCCACCCCCTCTCCCCCCAGCAATATCTGCTTTCCATGGAATTTTACTTTGTTGAAAAATTGAACATCCCTCCACTCTTCAGATTCAGAATCTGTTTAAAAATGATGTGCTGTCAGTTATAATTGTCGCTGGGGGCTTTGTACTTCCTTTTACTCTTTGGCTTTGGGCTAGTTTCACTTTGTGGGACTCCTTGGATGCAGGTGAGCAAGAGGCACAAATCCAGAGCAGGAAAGGAAATCATCTCGTTCTCCCTGCATCTTCCACCTACCCTTGCCTTTTATTTCCCAGTCTTGCTCCCTGTTTCCTCGTCTCTCACGTCGCACAACGGCAGTTTCCCACTCACACTGCCTTCTAGCAGTGGGGGGATCACCAAGAGCAAAACCGATTTCTTGGCTCGCTGGGAACTCCAAAGCAAACAAGCCAAAAATCATTGTTTAAAAACTGTGTAAATAAAAGGATATTCTGAGTTTTTGTTTCTGAAATTCTGAGAGACTGAATAAACAAACTCTTTCTGGATAAAAGTATTTCACTTGGCCAGATGGGTCACAATTATTCTGGATGTGCATGAGGTTTTTCATATTGAATTTCAACACTTATTTTTCAATAAAAGTGAAGGAAACTTTGCAATTAAAAATGGATTCAAGTAGAAAAACATCCGAAATGTCATTTTGGAAGTTGTTACAGTAAATTTGGCTTTTTCAAATACTTTTTTTCACCAGAAGACTTCAGTGAAAGAGGACAAAATTTGTAGATGCCTCTATCCCTGCCTCTTTACCTTGACTAATAAAGCAAAGCTTCAGAAAACCTATTTTTTTCTGGTTTTATTGGCACACAGGGGACAGGCAGACTCTTTGTTCTCCTTTACACTGCTTGGTGTCATGGTTGACATGGCAGGGCAGGTGAAAATGGGATGGAGAGTCTGCTAAAGACATGCAGAAGATGCTGGCAGACCTACAGTAACATAAAAAATGGGGCACAGAGATGATCTTATTTATACCAGTGTATATATTGGGCAGTTTAGGGCCCTTGAGCTGCAAAGATTAGAAGCTCTTTCCCCTAAGTTTCATGTTTCATCGTGCACCTCTTGAGAAGCAGTGCAAGCCCCTGCCCATCAAGGTTTAAAATATAAATAGTTGAGGCCTAAGACAAATACTACTGAAATTAATAGGGAAGCCTTAGCTAACACATATGTGCTTTGGCTAATGCTTAGAGAAAGTAGCCAGGTAATTGTCATGGTGAATTAGGTCTCATATAAATCATATAAATTAAGCAAATAAGCACAGCATTGTATAGATAGTAGCTCTCACCTGGAGGTTCAGCTTCACCCCATGAGTGTGTTGAAGCTTCGCAGTCATGCTGTAGAGAAAGTGGCCATAAAAACGCACCTCAAGGACATACGTGATGTCAATTTTGTGATGGAAACATCTATTCTCTAAGAGGCTAATTCAGCTTTCCATCCTCTATCCTTTCAGGCTCCTAGAAAGTCTCTATTTTCTCTAGCATCAGGTAATTAGATAAATAAATAGCCATTAGAACGCAGAAGGAGATGGCTACCCATTTAATTAATACAGAGGTTAGTGTGATGTGTTGCTTGAGTATGTGAGTTTGTTTGGCTTCAAATCTTGGGTTATATCTGTTCCATGTACCCAAAATATGAAAGACTGAAGGAATGGAATCAGATGACAGGAGTTGCTCCAGCTAGTAGGCCAACAGTGTAAATTGTGCACCATTAAAAGTGGAGTATGGACTGCTTTTGGATCTCAGCATGCATTCCTCATACCTTTCATTCTATTTGTACTTGAGTCTGGGACTAAATTTCAGGCTCCCTGAAGTCAATGGGAATTTTGATCAAACTCATCTTTAGCTGAACTAATTTGCAGGGTTCAGCATCAAAAACTGTAGCCCACAATTTCAGCTAAGCTTTTTTGTAACGTTATTATAAATGGCTATTTATAAAAGCTGAGTGAAAAAGAATACATCTTTGTTGGTTGTCAAACTTGCCTCATAATACAGACTTTCGGGCCAGACCAGAACTATATTATCTCCAGTGAGATAAAAGCGGAACCTTTTTCTCATGGCTTTTGAGAAATGGAGATTGAGCATTTATGTGTCTTGACATTTCATATAGAAATGTCATAATTTTGCTATATATTAATTTGGTTGATATTACTTTGAAGGAACTTTTAACTATTCTTCGAAGGCTTGGTACTTTTGTATCAAGTATCAGTTTATATTTGGGACTTCCCTACGGTATTACCAGAATTTACAGCTAACCTAAAACATTCAGTCATAACCCTTTAAAAGGATGGCTCCTATTTAAAAATCTGGCCGTATTGTGATTTTACCAGGATGAAATGAAAGATGTTAAACTATTCCAGGGTGGATTTCATAATTGCATCTCTTTATATCAGGCTAGTGATTTTCATTAGCTTAATAAAAAGATATTTTAGCACTTGAATACTTTCCAGAAACTGTTTAACGGATTATCAAAAGCAGCTCAATTATGGCAAAACCAATGGCGAGATTCAATATAAACATCAAATGAACCTGATCTTATATTGCTAGGAATCAAATTCCTGGAAGAGCAGTACCACAAGTATGTTAGTCACTATAGCGATGCCCAAATTCCACATGATGATATGCATATGTTCCATTGTGAAGAAAATTTTAACTTTGGTCATGAATACTTCTCCATGGTCATGCTTAAAGCACATTGAATTACACATTGACCCACAGGCATGTTAAAAAGAGGAATTCTTTTAAAGAAAAAAGCTATAGTACACAGGTTCTAAAAATGTGGCAGAGATAGGATTTATAAAGTCTAGTCCTCTCTACAATTTGGTTTCATAAGAAAGAGGAAACTCACTCAATGTAGGACGGAAAACCGAAAAACTTAGATGCACTCCTGGACTGTCTGTCCTGGACATGTTCAGAGCTTTATCCAGTGCTGGCCTCCCAGTTGTCCTGGTCCAACACCCACTGGAGTTTGCTGAAGCTCCTCTGTCCCTGTGCATGAACTTCTCCAAAATAAATGTCACAGCCCGAGATTTCTGTGCCGCATAGAGAGCAGATGGATGCAGCACACAACCATGGGTCTAGGCTGCAGAGGGTGGGCATGATCATGTAGTGTGGGCACGATCCTGTAGCATAAGCACACCCAAACTGGTGGGTAGTAAATGCTGTGCTGAATGGATTCAGTGGTAATGTTCTCAGTAACTTCAACAGAGGCCACGAATTTGTCCAAGAATCGTTTTTTTTGAACTAGACACTCTTTTAAAACTACCATAACAGACCCATCCTCCAAGGCCACATGGTCAGTTGGTTTAAGGCTGCTGATTAATATAATTCAATATTCTGCAACTAGATACCTGACTGAGAAGGACAAACTGGCCAAAAGAGAACCAAACTGCCTTTTTGCCATACAGTTTACATAAAGGGAACTACTGGTTTAAGGATGTGACTCTCATTTTCCCATGCTCTTTCAAAGAGTTACCCAAAGATAGTCCCCACTCATTCAGTCCCGAGACAGACGCATATTGCAGTGATATTATTGATTTGCAGACTAACATTTCCGATAAAACTGATTTTCATATATCTCATCAACAGAGCAAATTTCCCATTTGCTGTAAATGTCAAAGATTTATACATTAACAAATCTTGTATTTTTGAATTTTTCATAAGGGGAATTTTAAATTACGCTGAGATGCTTTTCACATCTCAGACTTGATCTTAAGTGCAGGAATATATTTTTAATTAGCCTTGTTTTGTGTTTTCTGGATGAGTGACGTGGTACAGCAGCTATTTAAGGTGTGACTAAATAGCGAGAATGGAAATGCACAAACTATGACTCACTTTCAAAAAAAAATATTAGATGTCTGACATATGACCTAAAATTAGCCCAAAAATTTCCTGGCCAGGGACCTTATATGCCATATTTAAAGCTGAAAATATTTTATTGTGATTTGTAGCAGTGGGAGTGGAAGCCTGGATTTATAATGGAAACAATCCTACCCACAGTTATGGTAGAGTATAATAATTATATTATATTATACAAGCAGAGTATAATAACTATATTCTATCACATTTGGTTTTCCTGTTTTTTCAGGAAAGGTGAGGGAGAAGGGATGTGTACAGAAAGAAATGTATAATTTGTGGAAGATTTGGAGACCCTTATTTTCCCATGTATAGCAGGCTGTCAGGCTGATTTTTAATCAAACTGACTCTATATTTGCTTCCTCAAGACATTTTTAGAATCTTCACAGCCATTTGATTTCTGAAAGGATCAACTTCCCTGGGATGCCGCTTTTGTCAAAATTGAGATTTTAAAGTTACTCTAAAGAATCTGATTCCCCTGTGTGAGTGGAGTGACCTGGTCTGCCATCAAATTAACACGGAGTGCTCAAGGGGCTGTAATGATCATACTGGAGTGATGCCTTTCCTGACATATGTATATGCTGCTGCAGAGGAAATTTGCTCTCTATCAGCCTCCAAAGAGACGTCTTTCGGCTGAATAAATTTCTAAATTAAACACATAGAACCTCGAAGCATGCCTCTTCCTTCATTTTGTGGTTCTGATGCACGTTACCTCAAACCAAACCCCCAAATGTGAGTTGTACAGTTTTAGAGAAATTTATCAACATCACTTTATAACAACCACATGTATAATCAGGGCATAGGCGGAGTTGCTTTAACAGTTTTATATCATTTAGCCTATATCTTACTGGGACTTAGAGGATTCTGTGTTCCATTAGAAGCAGAACCATTCTGGTAAGTGCAGGTAGAGGTGGATCCTATGTCATATTCTTTGAGCATGTGCTAAGAAATGTACATCAACAATTAATACCTTTAAATCCTTGAAGTACTAAACCACCAACACGTTATTTTCTACACAATATAATTTTCTTGCAATAAAAATAAGATAAACTTTCACTTTTCTTCTCCTTTTTGAGAGTTTCTTCCACCCACATATTCGACTAGATATTTTGTCACTGTCCTGATGTTCACTGTAATATGTTTCATATATATTTTTCTCCAGTTGTTTCACTTCTAGTGCCTTGTATTCACTTTATTGTGAATTTTTTTTCTTCAAGTAAAAAAAAATTGTCAACATTTTACCGTTTCCTACCTCAGATGGCCAGTGATTCATGGAGATCACATACATCACTTGTGTTACCCAACACAAGAATTTGTGTCCCATTTGTCTGAGAACAAAGTTATTATCTCACAATTCACATCAGAATTCCTCTGCAGCCTCCATAATCCTTTAGTTTGCTCCAGTTCTGGTTTAGTCTCGGTTCTCTTGATTTTTGTAATGAAAATATGCCACATCATAATAGTGTGAGATAACCTCATAATCTTTCTCAAAATATTTCTCCTCTCTGTGCCTCTAGAGTTTTACTTGCTGTAACTTGTACTGTTGTCCCAGTTTTAGAGGTGGGAAACTAAGGTTGTATTGAAGTTTCCCAGTCAAGTTGCAAAAATCAGCGTCAAGGCTACTTTGCACTGACCGTAGAGAGAACCAGAACTTGGCAGTATTAGAGACTGCGGTGTCTAAATAACCCATTGCTCTCTTGAACCAAGGTAGATGCCTAAGACTGCTGCAGGCTGAATAAGAGTTACAGAGGCAAAATATTCGTCTTCATACTAAAAGCTGAACCCCCAAACACTCAAATGCAGTGGGACTTCTAACTTCGGTTGTCCAGTGTGCCATTTGGTTTGAGATAGCACTGCTTGGTCCTTACTCCTGTCATCCATGGCAGCTGGAGTGCCACTGAGCAGCCAAGCCACTCTCCCACAAGCAGAGACGTCCCTTTGGTGAAGATCTAGCTAAAATGAGCTGTCCAGGCCTCTGTCCCATGGCAGAAAAAGGAATTTCTTCAAGGACCCACAAGTCTCAGGGTGGTATCATAGCTGTTGCACCAACTCTTCACACAGTGAAACCAATTCTCAGTGCTGAACTGCGGTGATTGATTCTTCATCCCTCCATCTCAGTGATGTTTTACAATTGGATGTGAAAACAGTCATCTCTTGTTGTTCTGGCTTATTTCTCTTTACCTTCTTGCCCTTGCTAGTGTGTTTTCACTGGACCAAGTCTTCGGAGTGTCTTGGATCTTGCAGCTCAAGAGTAAAGACAGTACAGGTGTGAGGGTATACGTACTTGCCTAATGCACACAGACATGTTGGAGCTTCAGTAGAGCTCAGACCTTCATCCAGATACAGCCTGGTGTCTGTGTAGCTATCCTAGCACTTCCTAACATCTCAGAAAAGCCTACGTGAGTTCCAGACCAGGTCTGGATGTTCCTCTGCTGACTACCTGACCAGCTCTGACCATAACAATGTGCTCCACAGGGCAGAAAGCAGGGATAAAACACATCCTTCTCCTTGCTTCCCATCCATGTCAGACCTGGCTGGGACACTCGAGTGACAGAGGGAGGGAAAGCCACAGGATGGGGTGTTTTCCCATGCGGTTCACCATGCATGCTGCTGTGGGCTGCAGTCTCTACCCAAGCTGCACCTCATTCTAATTTTGCAACCACTTTCCTGGATATCTTCCTTGGATGCCTGCTTAGGTTGTTCCAGATTCTTCTAGTGGATTCAGTCCAGGACTATTATCTTGAAAAAAATAAAGTATTTAGGGAAAACAAGAGGAATTTAGACCAGTCAGTGTAAATATGTGATGTAGGTACATAATGAAATACTGTGGGTATCCTTGAGTGAGAGCAGATCAATGACAATATCCTTCAGGAGAAGGGAGCTTAGAAGAATCAAAGCCCAAGCTGTGCACACAGCTTTGATGGGTTTTAAGACGGGCAGTCCCACCCCAGTTCTGAATGTGCCGTGGGAGTAAAACCCTTGTCTTTAACTAACAATGTGCTGTTTCTCAGTCCCAAGTTACGATAAAGGCTTAGTTTAGCAACTTCAGAAATGGAACTGTTGAAATCTGTAGAGGTGCTGCACTGGTTTGTACACATGTGCCTGCACTTTGCCAGCACTCTCTCTATATAAATGATTCCCAGATTTCCAATTGTATTTTGTTTATAGACACGTTTTGCTTATTGTAAATTGCATATGGTTTTACCTCTAACCTTGGGTCTGATCCTTTCACAAAGAATTTGGCCAAGGAAAAGACTAGATGATCCACTATTTGTTAGCAGTTCATTATATATGTATGTATGTGTCTGTGAATAGATATAGATATATATCCGTGGGACTGATACTGGGAGGTGCTGAGCTCTCTTAATCTCTTGTGAAGTCAACAGGAGTTGCGGGCACTCAGCACTTCCCAAAGGTGGTCAGAAAATATCAGTTTTGGGCAACCTCTTGCTCAAGTTTTTCCTGTCTAAAGTACAAAAGAAAAAAAAAAAAGAAAAAAAGAAAAGCTTCTCGGAGCTTTCCTTAAATGCTGGCACCTTAGAGATTGTAACTATTTATGTTTTAGCACTTTTTCACAGGCAATATGTGTTGCATGTTTTTTGTTGGAGTTTTAAGGATCAGATTGATGAAGGAGAGTTCAGAGCCAGACGTACAGTATAAGAGACAAAGGTTTAGTAATGAGTTCAAAATTTACAAAACACAGAAGCAAATATGGCTTTAATACATGATGTGACCCTTTATAAGGCTTGAAATTACTCTTCAAAAATCATTCTGGCTTGACTTCAGAGCCGAGTGGATTGTGGGATACCACAGATTGACTTTGAGTAGTGGGTTGGTATTGCAGGAATTTTTTAATTTCCTGTAACTCACAACAATTTTCTTCCAGTTAGACCTTATCCTGCTGCAGTGTATTTACTGAACAATTTAGTACAGTGTATAAGCCAGATCAGAGGCACACGCATGCACTCATACACATACACACACACACAGACTGAGGAAAATTAAAGTATTAATAGCAAAATTTAAAACTATTAAAAGAGAAGGGTTCGGTGCGATGATGGTTACGTTTTTATGTGTGCAATACATTTAATATCTAACTGGTGATGTAGGGAGGAAGAAGAAACTTTGGGCTGAAACATATTTTTTCTGTTTTTAAGCAAATAAAAATGGTTCAAGTTGCATTAATGAATGGAAAATAATTTGGCAAATACCGGTTATTATTGTTTGTAGCAACCTTTTAATTAGTCTTCAAATACATTTTCAAAACATCCCCAAAGATACCCAATTTGCATGATTTAAAAAAAAAAAAGAAAAAATGTGCCTGAAACTGACAAAGCTGCTTATGTATTTATTAACAGTAAAACAGCACTAAAAGGATCCCTGCAGTTCAAGGGGAGAAATATTTCATGCCACAGAACTCCATGTGCTCATTTCATTTCAGTTGTCTCCCAGGTATTGCGGGGCAATTAATACAACATATTTGAATATAAAAAATACAACCCAGAAGGTCTGTTATGAGATAACTCAACACCCCCCCCCCCCCAACACAAAGAGCAAAAAAAAATTAANACACAAATGGTAGCAATATATTAAGGTCACTGGAACTTCTACCTGCTGTTGATTTAAAAAAGCCTGTTGTTGTCAAAGGTCGATTGCAGCATATAGGCACATATACATATATTGTTAAAAAGAATGTATCATTGTAGTAATGTACATTTACCAAGAGACTTAATAATGTTTATAAGCGATTTATATAGACACACATAAACACACAATGCCTATGTATGTGAATGTATGGCATGCTTTACTCCTTATCTAAAATCTACTAATGTCCAAGAAAAGCCTTTGCAATAATTGTAACTGGATTTCTACGGGGCCTGGAAGAAATGGGAAGAGTGAGCGAAACACCTATATGTTGTGATTAAAATATGATTGCATTACCATAATATTGGAAGGAGAATGACTGAGAAGGAAGAAAAAATACACCATCTTTTGAAAACTTTCACAAAATTGGTGATATTAACAATGTTACCTGGCTGTACAAATGAAAAATCAAAAGGTAGAAAAGAGGAGTCCAAGATTCCCCCAAGTAAAATAATTAAATGTTTCTTTGACTTCTGGATGCCAAATAGGAAGAGATCATAACCCCTAGCATTTTAGAAAGCAGGATGTATGATGGGATTTATTAGTAGATACAGAGTAAATAGCATTTATTAAATTTCAAGGTAACTTTATTTTCTGTTACCTACCAATGGAGAAGTCTCTTTTGAAATAACACTCATTAGAAATTGAAGGTTATACTGGCAAAACAGACTTGAATCCTTCAAAAATAGCCCCTAGTAAAAGTCATAGAAAGATCTGAAGCTAAGCCTATGACAAAAAAAAAAAAAAAAAGAAACTTAATATGCAGGCAAACTTTTTAATATGTGAGCCAGACACAGAAATATTGGTACTCTTTGAAATGAGCAAGAATTTGATGAAACACTAAAGGGTTTCCTATATTTTATTTTATTGGACAGCAACAAGTAACTCAATGAAAAAATATCTTGTGATAGCTGAATGCTTCTCAGTGTCAGCTCAGTACTTTAACAAGCTTATTTCCTTACAAGACGGACATGTTCCCGAGTGACATGAGTTGTGTGTAAATTGCACCCTCAGTTCTTCACCTAAACCCCAGCTGGAGTTCTTCTATTGACTTAGCGGGGCTTTGGATCAGGCTCCAAAATAATGAAGGGACAAATCCGTTGAAGTCTTTATTTATGTCTAGATTGTTTTCTCTCATCAAAGATTCCCCTGAGGCTCTTCCTTCTGCATTCTCCTACGGAGAGTTTGCGCCTCCCCGTAAATCAAGCTACATCCCCACTCCCTGGAATCTTATAGATGAAATTGGGATTTGGCTCTTTTCTGATCCCTGGGACTCCCTCACAACTGCTCAGATTCCTCTTAATTCTTGGAGGTGCTGAATTAAAGTGGATTCTTGCCTGTGCAAGTATTGCCATAACTCAAAGATCAGAGTGTCTACGTGGAAAGGGCGAATTCAGAAAAAAAGTCTTTAGCCCCAGTAGTGCCGAACAAAACGGGAAAAATGTCTGAAGGGCTGTTTCTGCCTCCTTTGGGACACAGGTAATATCCCAATAAAGTCTTTGGACCTGTCTTGACTTTTCCCTAAACTTGGAAGGCCAGGTACCTTCACTTCCCAAGACAAACGCTGTTTCACCATTAGAGTGGGAGAAAATAATCTCCCATCTACCTGGCCACAGAAATCCTGGTATTTGTTGCATCCAGGCTGGATTATGCTCTTTGGGTGTGCATTAAACGGGTATTTATCCTGCTCCAGGCTATGGTCCCTATGTCCTTTCAGAAGTACAAGGTCACTGTCCGGTGGGTTCCAGTTTTAGGCTGTGGTCCTAATCTCTTAAGGTCTTAGCAAATCATCCCAAAATCACGTAGAGTGTAAGGTGAATACATATCTAGCAATCCTTTTGACAAATGCATCCCTTTGGAGACAAAAAAATATCATGAAGCACCTGAGATCTGGGGACAGTGCTTTCTAAAAGGTCAAATTTATGGGGTAAATTAATTTTAAAAATCAGGTAAATCCAAATTCTAAATATTTTTAGAAAATATTTCAGGACTTTGTTCTTTCAGAGGATATTTTTATCGTAGAGGGTTGGCACAGTACTGAATCTCCCTCTAGTATTTGCCAAAAAGACTGAGTTTATCTCCCTTTCTCCGCGTTGCTGCTGTATTTGTTCAAGGAGGAGGAAATGTAGGAAAGATGTAGTTATTAATTTTGCAGGGAAAGCACTATGATACCACAGTGGTGTATAATACATGGCTTGGGAATTTCCCGGAGCTAGCTTTCTTTTAGTCTTGCTTGGATACATTCTTCTTCCACATGCGAGTTTCCTATGGACAGTCTCATATAAATCTGCTCCTTAAAGTAGAGCCCATATTTACATTGTACCTGTGTGATATGACATATGTGCAACACAAGCTTTAAAAAATCATATCTGGCAAAATCTTGTGCGCTGTGATTTTAGCAATCTTCGCATGAGCAACTCGGCGTATCCGAAAGACAAATGAAAACGAGGGAAAGGACTGTCAAACAGAGAAAGACCAGAACGTCAAGCTTCAAAAGGGGGGCTGGTCTTCTGCATAAGGCCCCGCATAAGCAATCAGGCAATCTGGATTCAATTCCCTGCCTTTCCACAAATCTTTGGCGAAAGTAGGAATAATGCTTTTTTTTTTTTTTCACCGATGCTCTTCATGAGATATTCCAAAGCATACGCGTTGTTCCCTGCTCTTCTCCAGCAGCGAAAATGCGGGAGTATTATCAGCCATGCTAACAAGTCAATTTGACAGGTCGCTGTTGGGCGAATATGCTGCTCCTGATGACAAGTGCACCAGTTCGTGGCTTTTGGAAGGTTTTCTCCGCAGAGCATTTGGTTACAATCATCTCCTTTGAGTTACTTAATCGGTATCTCCTGTCTACTTAGGCAGCAGTGCCAGGGCAGGGGAATGAAAGGATGTAGAAATAGATGACCGAAAGGGATGACAATTCGTACTTATCAAGCTGTATATTTAGTCCTGAGGAGTCCCCAGAACTGGGGAGGGTCAGCTTCGTAATCACATTGTGCTGCGAGTCTGATTATTTTAAGCAAGCTCTTTCAGCCGGTGGCAGGTTCACAGTCAGGGGACAACGGGAGCAGAGGCTGCTTCACATTGCTTACATACCAGTGATGCCAATTTATGAATTCTTCTATAAATCTCTGGAGATACGAACCATCTGTAAAGAATAAAAAGACAACAACATTTATGCGTTTGGTTACACATAAGAGGAGTGAATGCGTTTTGTTTAGGCAATTCCCATGAATTCCAGTCTCAAGAATCACTGACAGCATGTCTTGTTTATGAGCTTTCAATAATGATGGCAAAGCGGAGTTTCCAGATAGCTATACAAAAACATAGATTAATAAGCCACTGCCTTCCAGTTTGTTTTTGTTACTGTGCCTTCTAAAGGGACAAGTTACACCCTATTTGAATACGCTAATGGCTGAGCAGAAATAAAAGAGCTTATCTGCTAATTTAATTTTATCTTCTACATCAAAAGCAGTTATTATAGGAGCATCAGTTAAGTCATAATGATATGTTTTTGCTTCTTGAAACTCCTTTATTAAAGAAGGAATAAACAATGTGGTACGCGACGGACTTAGGGTATTTTCCAGGTCTTTTATCTTTGTTTGACCTTGGTGGTTATGTCTACAAAATATATCACAGGATTAGGCCTGAGAAAATTTGAATTTGTCATTTTTAGTGATACTTAGAAGAATTTTCCAATGTACGGGTACTATTCTTCAATGCTTTGCCAGGTTCCAGGGACGTAACCTATATTTTACTCCTCAGAATGACTTACTACCATGTCTAAATGGAAAAAGACGGCCTGTCATCTGCTTGACGAGGAATCAGTGTTACCACATGGTCTTTTCTTAAACCCAGAAAGACACAAAAAGAAAGAGGAGGGAACAAACCCCCAGCATTTATGCTGAGGTTAAAATGACTTGTAGTGAACACATTTCTAGAGCAGTGTTTGCTTACCCTGAGCTGGAGCAGAAGTTCCGGATTGCTTCAGTGATATCAATGTACTTTAAAAGAAACCCTTTTATAGGAAATCCTGGATCATAGCAAAATTTTTCTCTTCTCAGGGCAAGTTTCTCCTAGCCTGACTTGCAGGAATGCACCCCTCGGCTTTGCTACATGCGGAAAAGAAGGCACCACTATTTCTCTGAAGAGAAAAAGCCTGAATTATTTGGCCTTACAATTATTTTCCCTTGGTTTTCATCTATGTTCAATACAGACTTGCCCTTATACCAACAACTTGCAATTATACAGCTGCATTGGTGGTAGCACCGCTGGGATTTCTACCAGGTTGTCTTGCCATGCAGGTTAAGACACTTGAAGCAAGGCTTTTTTTTTTTTAAACTTTGCCTTAGCTCTGTGTAACCGCTATGATTACTCTCTGCAAATGACACTTTCCTGCTGCAAAAGAAGACTGCTTGTTATTTATCCTGTTCTCAGCTCAGGAAGACAGGGAATAAAGGGTGGGTGTCAGGAGGATGGGGCCAGGCTCTTTTCAGTGGTGCCCAGGGACAGGACAAGAGGGAACGGGCACAAACTTGAGCACAGGAAGTTCCACCTAAACCTGAGGAGGAACTTCTTTACCTTGAGGGTGGCAGAGCCCTGGCCCAGGCTGCCCAGGGAGGTGGGGGAGTCTCCGTCTCTGGAGACATCCCAAACCCGCCTGGAGGCGTTCCTGTGCCCCCTGCTCTGGGTGACCCTGCTCTGGCAGGGGGTGGGACTGGGGGATCTCCAGAGGGCCCTTCCCACCCTGTGATTCTGTGATTCTGTTTCTATGAATAAGCTCAGAGATCAGTGTGTACGATCACACGCAAACCTTGAAGACTCTATGTAGACTTCAGCTTTCTGTGGTATGTAGGGTAAATTCCCATTAATCCATAGAGCTGTGTGGCTTGCATTTTGGTAGCTTTCTGATCCTTTTGGTTGAGAAGCACTTACTTAGGTCTAAGTTACTCTGGAGACTAATCTCATGACTTAGGCAAGGACAATTAAAACCACTGATGCGAAGACGGATTGTGAAGGCGAGGATATCCACTGGGGTATAGGTGTCAGGCCATGAGAAAAGCAGCAGAACGGAGTCTTTGCTGTAAGGAATGACCTGAAAATCCAAGGCCATTAATGTGAATTTGAGATCAGCTTTCCCTGGCTTTACCGAGGAAGGCTATAAAAAGGACAAAATGCTCCAGGCCACGTAAGAGTGCAGATGTTAATGAAAACAAAAATCAGAAGTTGAAGCATAACCAATTTAATGCCTGTCCGAACTTGTACATGAGATATCCACTTGCAAGGCATGCGGCGAGAGCCTGTGACCTCATTTCCCCTGGCACTCGGGTAGAAAGTGCTATTTTCTCGTGCCATCACACAGTAACCGGAAGCTTTTCTTTCCAAGTGATAACTTGCCAGATGCAAGTTATTTCCCAGTAATGCAGGCGGTAACATGTGTTGCCACTGCAGTTTGAAATGTCCATTAATTTAACAGTAAATCCCTTATCCCTGTAAAATGAAAACACCATATTCTACATGGACGGAGAAGAGCGTATAACTCTGCTTTTCAGATGTTAGAGCCTCCAGTGGACAATTGTTCACCAATTTCAATTTACACAGCTGGCTGTCTCATCCTGAAAAGATGCCTTAGGACTGAGAAAGCATGGAAAGTAAATTACCATCTCATTCCAAACAACATCATATCCCTCTCCCCCAGGCTAAAATTGAGGTATGTTAATACAACAATGTTAGGAAGTCAGCCCTGCTTCTGTTGGCACAACATTTGACCTATGTAAAGAGGCCAGAATTTTCCGAATCTGTAGAAATGAGGTTTTGTAGATACCAGATACCTTTTTGTCTTACCCAAAAACGATTATGAAGAAGGGACTGAGATATTCAAAGCAATGAGAGGTTTCACTGCCATTGGAGTAAAAATTAAAACAACCCCGTCTTGCAGAGTTAAAACAAGCAAACAGAAAATGAAGGGGTTTCTGCTTTATGCTAAAAAAAATAAGCACATTGAAGATTCTTTTCCCAAGTATTGACAATTTTTCATGTCCATGTAACACAACAGCGGAAAATACTAAATGTAAGACAGTCCAAATATATTTCTGACATTATCAACAATTGCAAGGGAATAATCTGACTCAGCAAGTTCATTATCGGTAAGGACACTTAAGCATGTTGAGTTTATAAATTTGATAATGCTTGGTTTATGTGTTTGATTACGGAGTTAAATTATAGCTCTCAATAATTAGCCCAATTAATGCTCACTCTACTACTGTGCTGAAAATACTAACAAAACACACAGACAAATGTTAAATCATGAGCTACGTACGAGAGCGAGAGGGAGATGGGAGCTGTGGCAGAATCCCCCCAGCCCAACACTACTCTTTTTCATCCTTGCTTCACTTATTTCTGTTAGATTATTTTAACATTTGTGAATTGTTTTCCAGAGCTACGGCACAATGGCAAAGAGTCTGGAATTGATATAGTCCCGAGAAATATTGTAAAGTAATACAATTTTTCTATTAAATTTTGATGCTTAGCAAAACTTCGGAATCCATTTAGAACTATGTTTTTCTAAATGATCAGAACTGTTTTCCTTCTTCCTGAAAGGAGCATGAGTCAAATAAACAATACCAAGGAGGATGCTATTCCAAGGCGTGTTAGAAGCTAACCCTCATATCCTATGAAAAGTTAAATGCTACTGCGAGGCTAACTCCCCTCTGCCTTTGAAAATCTCCTCCTAAATTCGTATCTTGAGGCATAACATGAGCTATATCACCATAGACTAATAGGTCTCAATTCTCAAGCAGACTTTACCAGAAGTGAAAGGACCTTTATTTTTTTCGGAGCGGCGTAAACAGAGGTCAGGTGATGGCTGCACAGATAAGTGCAGTTCAATATGGTCTCCTCAGGTGTGGGAATTAGCAGCCATCCAGCCCCCAAAGTCCTCTCCCTGTCCGGCTGTAGGCTGAGTTGGGGCTGCCATGGCAGAACCGTGCAGAGAGATGTGCAAAATTAATCTCATCGGGATGAGGCGGAGAGAGCATGATTAGCTGGGCTTGTGCTGAGAACACATCTCCTGGGAAGGAAAACCACTTTGGTTCTGCCCTCAGCCCCTGTGGTTTATGGTAAGGTCTTACGGAATACCATCTCCACAAATCCCTGGGAGGGGGATCCAAGAGTGTCCCCCACTCCTGCCCCCTCTAACCACCAGGTTACTGTTCAAGGAGCTGGTGTGAAGAGGCAGCAGGCACCGCCATCGTAAATCCAAGGGGCCACAAGGCTATTTTGCGGCCGTATCTGGGTCCAGCCTGGGCTACAGGGGCTGTGGGGTAGTTCTGTGGGTGCCGAGAGCTACAACCCAAAGCATGTGTGAGGGCTGAGTTCAGCTGCAAGGCACCTCGGGAGTTTGGTTACTTCCAGGATTAAGCAGGCAGCGGGTGAGTCCTCTTTCTAATCACAGTTTTGGACTTTGTAGTCTCAGTCGTACCTAGGTCCTGCTGTGGACACGTAAGCCATGTGGCTGTTGCTTATGATTCCTGCCGAACACATGGGCGGAGGCCTCTCTCATTCAGCTGTGATCGGCCTCTTCCAGACTCCCATGAAAGCGTGAAAAGCGAAGTTATTCATGCACAATAAGGCGTGATCGTTATCGCGATTTGTTTCTGCAAATGTTGTTAAAACAAGGCAATATCTGAAGCTCCACAAAAGATGCGCCTTTCTCATGCAAAGTATAACATTCCTAGCGAGTCGAATGCTGTGTCAGAACTGGGTAAACCAGAATATTCCCAACATTTTAATGCATATGCACAGTCCTCCGGTATGAGGGGTATGTTTATTAGCCAAGGAGAGTGCTATCAACAAAATCCAATAACTCCTGTGGTTTACCATCATCCTTTTTGCAAATGAGGTATTCATTTAAAAACTGTCATTAGCTATAGAAAGGTTGAATTTATATTGCTTTTTTGCTTATATTCAAACCACCTCCTCCCGAAGGAATTTTTTTTTAGTCATCTGCAAAACCTTGCCCACATTTGTATTGCTATGTAAATAACATTATAACAAGCAGAACCCTGTAACCAAAGACTGAGGCTTAAACCAAAGAATCAGTTATTGGGAGATATAGAACAGCTTAAATTTTAAGACTACCCTCTTGAGATATCTGTCTGTTTCTAGAGTCTCTCTCTCTCTGGCTCTAAAAGACGTTTTATGAGCAGAATTTGCAGAACACAGGAAAAAAAGTAACGAACGAAGGAGGTCCTATGGCCTGACATTGGTGCAAAGTTCAAAAGGAGATTATACAAATCCAGAATGTGGCTACTCTAGAGACCATATTACTAATCTTTCCACTTAGATAATCTTTTGTTTTCCAAAACCAGATTTTAACAGTCCTCAGAAGAACTAAGTATTTTATATGATGCAGAAAGTCTTATAACCAAGAAGGAGAGAAAGTCAGGAGGTGAGGAATACATCAGAAAACCTTCTGCGTGAGACTGTGAAACAGATGTAAGCAGTTAGGACAAATTCTGCCTGGGCTTAGGCGGCTGCTGTGCAAACCAGCCCGTTATGACCTAGGTGACTTCTCGATTGCGTGGTACTTGATTGTACAGACATCCATTCAATGATCATGGTAAGCAGAGATCAAACCGCGCAGAGCTATCCATTTCTTCCCTCATAATAGTAACAAGAGAAATGAAGACAAATGCAAAACGTATGAGGATCTTGGAGCAGAACTTCAGAATTGCTTTTCATTTTCAGCTGCTCAAAGAAATCCTTGGGCTTTGCATGGTCTTTAGGGCATAGGACAGCTTTGGTGGTGGGTTTTTTTTTTTGGTGCAATTAAGGGATTTCACACAGGGCACTAGTTCTTTCCTTTAATAAGTGAGTGTAAGAGGAAAGGACTTCCAATCACATAAGACTACAGTAGTCCACATGGAAGTTAAATTATTTATGTAAGTTATTTGGGGATTTTGTGACCCTCTTTACATGCTGATACCTGTCCTACCATTAACTGCTAACCTTCCAGCTCAAGAATGCTCACGTCCAGCATTCTCTACTTCTCCCAGTTCTGTGATATCCTGACCCAGAATATTGTTACCACCATTCAAGTTTGGTGGAAGCAATAAACACGCAGGTGGCTTCAAATCATGCCTCAGAGCTGGGACAAGTGATTCAGTCTAGGAGTCTCTGAGCTCAGGGCAGTGACAAGTGCTTTTGCTGTGGCTTTCCAGGGAGTCACTTTGCAGCCGTAAATCATGAACTGCCATAGGGATATAGTGAAGCAGCATTTGAGGATGATGTGCTCTGTTATGATGAAGAAAAGCTTAAAGAATAAAGCTGGGATGGGGCAGCTGCAAGCAAAGGAAGGAATTGTACGTCGGAATGAAGGAAAAAGGCATGGGAAGTATTTTGAAAAGTAGATGGTGGAAATCAGGTCAAAAGACTTCTCTGATTCACCCAGGAGAAGGTGTGTCAGTGTTGGAACAATGATAAATTGCTTTTAGAGGTCATCCTGTATGTCCAGATCTTGTTTAAATCGTGTCAGCTTGATTTGCCTTGGATTTGCCATTCCATGGTTTGGAATATTTAATTTGAAATCAGTATGGTCCCCAGCTGTTCAAAGTCTTTATGAGTACCCACAGGTATACCCAAGTTGACACTCAATTGGGTATTATATGCTGAAAAGCATCATTACACCTCCCAGGCAACTTTAACTTGACATTTCTCAACATTAGAAAGCTTACATTTACTTCACATTTCAACACAGCTTCTTGGCATGCATTTTATTATTTTCTTTCAAGATTAAAAAAGAAAAAAACTCTAGAAATTGTCAGTTCCATGTCTGTCTCAGTCACCTTTGTTTTAATGACTACCCTCTCATCCTTGCACAGCTGTCCCAAACTCTCTGTCCCTGCCTCTGCAGCTCCCACCTCTTCCTCCTTTCCTTTGTGGCTCTGAATGTTTTGCCTTGAACTTCGGAGTGCCTGGGCCAGGCACTCAGTGGTGAGCATGCAGGACAGCTGGCTCTGTGGTCTGCTCTCCAGTGATGGGTCCCTGCCTATTTTTTAGCACCTCAGAGCCAACAGGCAAGGGGATGTTCTGCTCAGTGGTGGGGTGGAAGACACCTTGCAGAGGTGAAACACATAGCGGCTAAAATCTAAATCTGCACTAAGTGTTTGTGGCTTTTTGAAGGCTGGGAACGTGTCCCAAATAGGCATGTATTTTCTCAAGGGACAGTAAAAGGTGCTTTGCATCTTTACCTTCACTTTCTCTAAATTTCATGCTGTGCTCCAAACCATAGAATCACAGAACCATAGAATGTGTTGGGTTGGAAGGGACCTTCAAAGGTCATCTAGTCCAACCCCCCTGCAATGAGCAGGGACATCTTCAACTAGATCAGGTTGCTCAGAGCCTCATCCAGCCTGGCCTTGAATGTCTCCAGGGATGGGGCCTCCACCCCCTCTCTGGGCAACCTGGGCCAGTGTCTCACCACCCTCAGTGTAAAGAACTTCTTCCTAATGTCTGATCTAAACCTGCCCTGCTCAAATTTATAACCAGTGCCCCTTGTCCTGTCGCTACATGCCCTTGCAAATGTCCCTCCCCAAAACCCATAAACCAGAAACCATATGAGGGCATCTTTGCCCTCCATCTGATGTGAATGGTGGTGGCTGGAATAAATAGGGTATTATCTAGAAGCAGGTGCACAGCACACATAATTTCAATCCAAATAGTTCAAATCCACCAAAGTTAAAAAAAAAACCCCAAGAAAATAGCAAACCTAAAAAAGAGTTTCTTACATTAGGAATTGCCAGGTTGTCTCAACAAAAGGTGGCTAGCCCAAACTCCAGTGTTAGAATATGCACATATATAGTGTTCTAGGGACAAATACTGTCAAACCATTATCTGTGTACAGTGAATGAAATTCAGTAAAGTCAAATGAACCCATCCATCCATCCTTGCAGATTTTTAAATTTTATACACTAATTTCCGTGTTTCTCTTTGACACTGAATTTTCAGGAGGAGAATTAATTCAGAGAACTGGCTCAATATAAAATTTAATCATAGCTTTTTCAGTAAGTGTGTAATTTTTTTAAAAGAAATAAAAAATGATGTGATCTACATTTTTGATTAAACAGGCAAAATGCTTATAGGCTTCATTCTGATAGAGCCTTGATTCCTTAAGCAACACATTATGAGATGTTAATTAAATGACAGTAACGTGTAACATAGCTCACGCTTTTAATTTATTCAGGCTTCATATTTCTCCACAGTGAAGGGATATTCTCACCTCAAGAGCAAAGCAGCTCTGTGAGCGGCGGAGCTGATGAAACCTGGTTTCCTCTAAGACTTCTGACCGTGGGCTGAGTTCAGCCCTGCGGATCCGTGGGGAAGGTCCAGCTACCTTCCCTGGCGTGGGGCACGGATGCTGGAGTGGGGATTTGCTCAGACAGTGCATTCTGGCTCTGCTGCTTGGGGAATTGTGCTCATTGAGGGTTTCTGGACATTTAGAAATGCCAGACCTCGCTGAATCGGTGCAGATCAGATGCACACAAGACATACAGAAGGTCTGACCTGCTCCGGAGGCAGGGACCTATTGGATTTTCAGGGCATTTAACACACTGCCAGTGGCAGAGGCAGGTCACAGGAGAACATGTCTATTTTACTGGATGCAAATGCAGCACAAGAACCCTCAGCCAATTCCTGATGGTGCTCACCCCATGATTTTTTCTGGTATTTTCTATGTAGAAAGAGGGGAGCCCTACCAGCACATTCCTCCATCAAGTACAACCCTGGTGTTCAGGCTGGTCTGCATCCCGCCCTCTACACTCAGCATCCTCTGGATCCCTCAGCTAGCAGAACATACTTTCCGTGTCACTTCTACTCTGCTGACAGGTGAGCTTGAACTGAGCAGCGACTTCAAAATTCCCAAGGGATCATTGAAAGAGAGGCAAGAAGAGAACACATGGAGATCAGGAAATCGCTTTTTTGTGTGCAAGCCAAACTAAGAACTTACTTCTCTGGTTTTAAACTGAGATAAGGAAACATGTTTTCCTACCTTATTTATGCCAGCTTTATTCTGTACGTTCAATAGCATTTTGGGGTACTCTGCCTACCCACAGCTGAACTCCTGAAACCCAGTCATTTCAGCACTGGTGATACAGGGAGATTTTGAAGTCCAGCCTCCCATCAGCAGCACTGGGATTCAGTGTCCTTTGTTAAGGGGTGACCCCTCCCTCCTTTATCTTAGGTGACTTAGACCCTATTCTTGCGGGCATTAGGTAGGATGCTACTCCTTTTGAATTTTACAGGGAGTGATCATGAATAATCGTGCCGATGTTCAGCATCACTCACCACTAGCCAGGGCAGCGAGGACCCGAGCCGGTGGAGGTCTCTGACCACATCTCAGATGAAACGTGGAGCTCCATCTGCTCAGGTTCTTTCTCATGCCCATACTAGGGGAAGAAAAAAAGCAAACCCAAACAATCCCGCTGTCCCCTGAAGTGTAAACACCAAGAAAGGCAAACTGTCATCCCTGAACCTACTTTTAAAGTGATTTTGGAAACTGAATGCATTTTGTACATTTGAAGGTTAACGTTTAAGGGAACAACACATCCACCAGTTTCAGGAACTGCAGAACTACTTACATTTCATGCTAAAGTCGTCCTTTTAAAACCAGGTCCCAGCATGGGCAACAGCGTTTATTAAAAACGGTGTGAACGCAACATGAAAATGGGAGCACGGTGCTGAACAGATCAAGTGATACGCTCAGTGCAGGGAAATATATTCTCGGTGTTATACAGAACAGAAATCCAGACAGAAACCAAAATGAAATCCTTGGGTAGTCTATGGCCGTTTAAAAGAAATGTTCTCTTCTTGGAAGCAATGCCATGTATTAGGTTGGTTGTTAATCTAAATTTAAATGTCCTTAATTATGCTAATTTTTTTTCCTGGCAGATAATTAAAAAGAAGATTTTTAATGAGTTAGATGTCTTAAGATCCTAGAGCGAAGGAAATAAAGGGAGAGGCTGATAGAAAAGCTAAATAAAACAAACCTCAGACCTGTGATGCATTCAGTTCCACATTCCCCCTGCCATTTAATGGGCAGCTTAATTTCCTTGTATCATCATTTGACATCATCTCCAACTATGTGCGTCCATTGTAATTTACTTTTATTTTTGATTAGAAGCAATTTGGGGCAGAAACAACGTTTTTTTCCTCTGTGTGCAGACCAAGGGAGCCCTGGGGTAGAGCTCGCACATTAGTACTCTACAGGAGAAATAATGCCAGAGACTTGTTCCTGCAGACGAAATCCTGACCCACTTTGGAACTGATCACTCTACAGTACTTTCATCCTTCCTCGCCAACGTTGTTTTTAAAAGACTTGGTCTCTGACCTATTTTCACACTGATTTCTGCGCTAGTGAGGCTTTTATCCTTTAAATTGTTGGGTACTTGTTTATGTAAATACAGCCTAAATTTTGCTAACCAAACAAGATTCAGCATTTTTGTTGGCAAGAGGCTGTTTTTGTGTTAGAAACTGAGCTGCATGCAATAGAAACATTAACTTCAAGTCTAATATACCTTTCTGCATTTTTTTTTGCAGCTGGGACTGAGGTGGAGATATTGAAACTAAGGAAAAAATGTATTTGCAGCCTGGGAAATAGCAAACTGACATGAGGAAACAACCTCCTGTAGAGTCTCTAAGCCACGGTTTGAGGGAAACTTTTAATCACAGACACAAGCGGAGGAGAAGTTTCAGGGCAGGGCTTTGGGTCGTAGCTTTGCTTCAGCTGGTTCTGGAGAAAGCAGGTAGAAATTTCCAGTAAAACCACGCAAAACACTGGGATAAGCGTAACCTGGGCACCCTGAGAAGCGGACACGTGCTGTCTCAGCCCGGTTATCAGCAGCACAGATAATCCTCCTTACAAAAGCCGCTACCTCAATAGGTGCTGGTAGCCCCTGCTGTCTTCTTCATTAAGGGGCTAACGACTATGTGATTATGAAAACTAAACACTCACTTATCCCTAGGTGAAGTTCAACTGGGTTACAACGGCAAAGGGCGGCCGGCGGAGGAAGCATCGCTATTGTACTTGCTCTCCGGACTTCATCCCGCGGTACTGTTAACCCAGCACTTTTCCCGGCGCTAATCCCTAATTCAGCAAAACACCGCAGCCCCCACTTAACTGGGGTCTGAATTCATTTGGAGAGGAGGGAAAGCGGAAGGAAAAAATAAAGCTATGAAATCTATTGAAATTTTTTTCTCAGCGGTGGTTTTTAGGCGCTGGATTGCTGCATGTAAATAAATGTATTGCTCACACAGCTAGTTGCTAATCAGCTAATTGTGTGTATATGCACACAGATATATAGATGCACTCCCACACATATATATATTTTGCCTTCTGAAAGATGAACCAAACGTAAGTTGCGCAGGGATCTCCTTAGGTGCAAGTTTTGTGCAGGTTAAGTTAGCTAGAAATGAAAAAGACCACTAAATAAATAAAAAACTGGCTTTGTTCCGTTGTATCTCCAGCAGGGATACGACTGTTCATTATGAATAGGGGCTGAAGGCTTCACTGCTCTGTAGTTTATAAATACTAATGAGTGACATATTGAGAAAAATTGTACCTACAAAAGCAAAGTCTTCTGCCATGCAAATCAGGCCCCAATTCCCCACAGATAAGGATCTTTTTGATGGAACACATGCAAAATCTACAGCTCTTAATTCTTTCATTAGTATTCCAGGCAGACGATTGCCAAATAACAGGGAAAACTGTCTGAATTGCTGTGTCTGAAACCTAATATTGATTTGTTTAATAGTGTCAGGAAGTCAAAATTCACAAATCTCCTGTCGATTGTTTATGAGGCAGTTAGCACAGAATTGGATGCCCCTGCTTAATTAATAACTCATTACTGAAATTTGATTATATGCTTGAATGGTTTAAATGGGCTCTAATTCAGTATCTGCAAAGCAGTGTTGCAACAAAGTAAAATGGATCTAAAAGCTTGTTTTTTAACACTATTGCCGCCTGTATTTCACGATCTCCATTGGTGACGAATATGTTGACATAGTTGCCAGGGCAGACCTCGTAGTACATTAACAATTGACACAAAAACGTGTTGTTCTAATGATGTTATGAACTGAACCCCAGCTAAATCGGAGGGATATTTTAAGAGAAATGAACACTGATTTGAAAAGAAGGAGCTCTACGTGTAATTTTTCTAGCATGTGATTAATTTATTGCCAATGGAAGCAAGGAGAACAAAGCTATTTCTACCACAGACCTTTATTCAGAAGCGTCTTAGGGATTCAGGTCTGTATGTCCAGGGGGTATGAACCTCAGCCTTAAATGCCGTTGAAACTCCTGCCCACCATATTTTGTGCTGTTTCTGGCACTTTCTCATCTCTGCTACTCGTGGGGGGAAGAAACATTCCAGGTGTAATTTTGAAGTTCTGAACCTCACTGAATGAACCTTTCCCCATTCCCAGCATCTGACCCAAATAACAGGAGGGATTTCCCCCTCCTCTTTCTTCTCTTTGAGAAATCAGAAGAAAATAGATATAAAATATAGATTTGTGCACATTTTTGAGATAGAAAGAACCAGCATGTGCTATATCTAAGGGTTTGGTAATCAGGGCACTTGGTTTTGGCAACACTGGAAATCCCCAAGGTTTGTTAACTATAAAAAAGAATTATTATTTTGTTGGAATATTGAAAGTGTGTTTGTCTTTGTCTTTGCTGTAACTTATCTGTTAAAAAGAAAACTGGCCTGCAGGTATGCTCTTTGCTGTGAGAAAGACCCGAGCGTGTGCTTAAACATGTTATTGGATGGCAAGCTGGGGCTTTGGTCAAGGAGCTGAAGCTGTAGCACGCTGGTCAGGCAACTCTCCTTGTGTGGCTTCTTTTTCCTTCTCCTGGTGTTACCTTCAGTGCGTGCAATGGTGACCGACGGACCTTCGGTGCTCAAGTTCTCGTGCACATCCTTCACATCTGACACTCTGGGGGGTTGTTGGGTCTGCAGGGGATTTCCTTTCTTGCAGGATGAACTCCACCAGCTTCCACCGAGCTCCTGCCTCAGACAGCGCTCACTCCCCGCAGGACGGACCCACGCGCCAGGGTGACTAATGCATATATCATGAATAATGATTAGCAAATAGCTGAAAGCGAAGAGTTCACAGGCAACCTGTTGTCAGAATATTATGTGCCCAGACTCTTCTACCAAGTTCAAGATGCTCATTTAGCCAAGAGCACTAAAAAATTAATAATTAATAAGATTCAAGCAGATATGTTCAACCAGCTCTGGCAGGAGAAATCAGTAAAGTGCTCTGGGAAAAGCCGCTCTCATGAGAATTCCAGGTGTGGTTGGCCTTAATGAAAAGGTTTGTGTAATTGGAGCAGTTTTAAAGCATCCTAGAAGGGGAAGACCGAACTGGTCAAAACTGGCCCTGGAGGCAAGAGCTTGACCCATGGCAGTAATAAATGGCACCATTTCTCTGAAGTCTGTGAAGCTAAGGATTTCAGCTCAGATCCTCAAAGCAGCGTAATCCTTCAATCAATAAAATATACTTCTCTAAATATCCCCGAGGAACTGGACCTTGGAACTTGGACCTTGATCCTCATGATGTGTTAACACCTGCTCAGGATATGTCTTTTTGGATGCTTCTATAAAGAATAGCTTTATAAGGACTTGCAAACTGTTGCAGCTGGACTCAGTACCTCTCAGATCAATAATCAGACCTCTATGATAAGCAAACAGAAATGTCCTGAGGTGTGTGTATATATGTCTCAACAGACATTGAGTGGCAATTTTAATTGAAATAAAACTGGCTGAAGTACATAAGTGCAAAATGTTACTCAATACGTTAACTGAATCTTAATGTTTGGGCACTTTGAGGGCCAAAAAAGGCAGCAAATGACTCCAGGTTTGCCTCAAACTGTCTGTAATCTTGTGCAGTGAGGTTCTGGTCCAGGTGCTGTGTGGGCAGTGACGGTGATGGAGCTCCCGGGTATAAACTGCACTGACATTAGCGCCACAGCCTCATGTGTCCGTCTCTGAACGTGAAAACAATAGTATGTCTTACATTATAAAATTGCCAAGTATTTATTAAGCTTTTTTCTCTCAGAGCCTTTCCTGCAGGCCTAGTGTGAGCAGGGGAAGGGACTTCTGATGTCTTTGTTCCGAAAAGGTATCAACCCTGGTAGATTTAGCAAAAACACTGTAGAAAAGCAGAGGAAAAATCCCCAGTCTGAGTTTTGTCCCTTTCATGAGGTCCTTCCAGCCTTGGGACTGGGAAATGCCGCCGGGTTAACCTGCTGTCCTCTGACAGAGAGCACCGTACTCTGTTCCTGCTGGTTTTCTTCCAGCTATTTCAGGTCATCTGCAGCCTTTGAAAATGGTTGTGTATTTATCATAAGCAGAGCCCGTCAACTTTGAATCAGCAGATGTATTTTTAAAAAAAAGAATATAATCCTTACACTATCCATATGTTTGATTTTTTTTAAAGGCTGTCATTTTTCTGCCTGTTACCGACAGGTTTTAGCAACATCCCAGATAGACTTTTTCAATTTGAGTTTCTTATAACTTGAACATAATTATAATTGTTTAGCATGTAGACTGCTTTAACAGTTTAAGATGAAGATTATTTTAAATTTCCACTCTTACATAACCGAGCATATTATCAGCCTTAAACTGTGAGATAGTTATTAATGATAAAAAACAATAAGTAATGCCATCAGGAGTTCATTTTTCAAGCAAAAAGGAATTGCAGTATATTTTCATGCATGCAGCCACTAACAACGTTGTCGTTCACGGGTCTGCTAACTTATTCCAGTGATGGGTAAATTTTACAATTAATTTGAGTTAAATGATTAAGCCTGGGCAACTAAGAACATTTTTGAACCACCATTAAAGGCAAAAAAATACCTTTTAAGCAATGTTTTAACTTGCGCTGAATGGCAGTCTCGGGAAGAATGCTGGTTTCTTTCTGCTGTGGGCCGATTTGTCAAACTGCTATTAAGAATTTTCAGTTATTAAAAGAAAAAAAATATGGAGTGAACCTTTATTTTTTTTCCTCTAATTTATTACGCTTGATTACGCAGCTGGAATGGGAAGGTAGCTGCTGTTTGTAGTTAAATAACTCCTCACAATTTCTTAAAGAAATGATCTTCAAAGCTTTAATGGGTCAGTGGCTCAAGTACAAAGGAAAGATTGATTTTCATACTCCCACTCTTTGTTCCCAAAGTTTAAAACAGACACGTTCTGGTAAATTAGTTTGTCTATGTTATTAATGGAAGAACTTATTAAACTCCCATAAATACATGGTGGTATCTTACTTAAAACACAGAATGCATTTGCTTTGAAAAAAATACATGCCTGAAAGTAAACAGGGGTGTAATATTTGTATTTGATTTCAGAAATGCCTCAAAAGGCAGCAAGTGGGAGAACTGGGGGTTTGCAAAATATATTAGGCATGCATAATGATGAATGGCACAAAGAGCGTAGGCTCGAGTCGATAGAAAATACGTTATTTGCGTTTAATGAAAAGCATTCACATACCGGGCAAGTGGCGAAGCTGTGGGGAGAACGACTACTTTAAGGAAGAAATATTGTCTGGGTGAAATACTTCTTTTATGTGCACGTTCCCTGGCGGAGCGGAGGGAGGTGAAGCTGCTGGTGCAGGACCGATCCTGGGGGTCAGGGCAGGTTTCTATATTGGCGGAAAAGAGAGTTGCTGTGAGAAAGGTTATTCAGCTCCACGCAGGCAGCAGCTCTGCGGCTACACCGTGGGGATGAGGGGAGTGTTCCTCATCCCACGTAAATTGCCCCAGCTCCTTCTGCATCAGCTGCAGGTCTTCTCCTACACAAGCGGAGACACTTCTGATATATTCTCATGGCCTCTGAGGTCACCGAGTTTCCCCCGACGGTCTGCCTGCCTGTGGAAGGATGTCTTACCACACTTAATCACCTTTCCTTTCGCTCATCCAGCAGTGTTTAGTTCTCCCTGTGAATAAATCCCCCACACCTCAGCAGCTCACAGGGGAGGACCGACCCTCAGAAATGTTCCCAGTTGACCCCATCAACAGCTACAGGGGTTACTGTGTCAGGTGGGATCCGGTTAACTAGAAATTCACTACCAAGGCTGCTATGGGTGGTAAAACTGCCCTTTGAACCCGAGTTCATGCCCTTGCTGCCTGCTAACAGAGGGGCAAGCTGCCTGTGCCAGGCTGTGGGGCTACTATCGGTGGGTTGATCAGCTAAACGGAGATGGTCTGCATGCTCCCCACTCCTGCTGGAGGTAGCGGAGCTTAGCTCCTGCTGCTGCTCCTCCTGCTCCTGGTCCTACTGGAGACTCTCCCTAAGTCTCTTGCTGGAGACTTTAGCCTAAATGTCAGAGCTATAGGATTAATTGCAGGAAGACGTGGAGTTTTTACCTGGATGATGATGCTCCATAGATGGCCAATGCAACATGGACTGGGTGGATGTGGTCTTTCCCTCTCCTTGTTTTTTTTTTCCTACTTCACCAGGGAAATGTGAAATGGTCCCCAGTACAGTTTGAGGGGACATCAAATAATTGTACTTACTTAATGCAGCGTGGTCTGGGAGGTGCCGGGTGTCACCAGGGTCCGGCCGGCATCACCCATACATGGATCCAGGGGCAAGGACCACCCAGTGTAGAAACACACTCCTGGTAGAGCACACTGTGGGGGGAGAGGGTCTGAGGTAACATTTTTCTGTCACAGTAGGCTGTTTCCTTCAAATGCAAAAGCTTCACCGGAGTGATTTACACAGCGCTGTGAAATATCAGATTGGAGCATTCCTAGAAAGTCTTTTGGGCTCAGAAGTATTTTGATTTTCTACAAGACATTTTATTTCAACGGCTGTGTATTACACGTTCAAATAATGATCAAAAAGGTCGAAATTCTAACAAATGTGATGAACTAATCGAAATGTTTGAATCTTCTGCTCCCTGTGTGCTTATTCCTCCCTCTCCCTTTACGTTTGTGGAAAATTTCCAGTGTTTTGAATTGGTTCTGGAGCAGAAATGAAAACAAGGCTTCCTCTATTTCTTTAGCAGTATAATCTTGTGGTTCTCCAGGATGATTATCCTGCCCAGTCCCAAAGAGACGGTTCTTTCAGAAACATGACGCTTTCCTACCATCATCCAACCAGTTGTTCCTACCAGAAAGGGCTGAGAGGGGGATTCTGCCTTGCTGCAAGGATGGGGAAATAAATGACAACGTGAGCTCCACGCCAGCTCAGGGGAGAGCGTGCAAACCGAGATGTCTGCCTCCAGTGCAGACCTCACACGGGGCCTCAGGGCACTCATCAAACCATTTTTTCCACTTCCATATTTTTTACTTATGTACGGCCTTTGTAAATCACACCCTACAGGAAAACACATCCCGTATACTGGGGATCCAGTGTTTCATTGCCTCCCAGTGCATTAAAGCTCAGTGTTGAAAGTGATTGTGTTTCCTTGCAACCAATAGTTGGGAGACTGCTACAAATCCTTGCTCCTTTTGGAGATAGGTACCTTCCAGTTCTGAGCCTCCACTTATTTATTCATGACTAGTTTTATACTAATTTCTTCATCTGTAAACACTGTTGTCGAGCTCATAACATCATAGACTCATAGAATGGTTTGGGTTGGAAGGGACATTAAAGATCACCTTGTTCCCCCCCCTGCCCTGGGCAGGGACACCTCCCACCAGCCCAGGCTGCTCTAAGCCCCGTCCAGCCTGGCCTTGAACCCCTCCAGGGATGGGGCAGCCACAGCTCCTCTGGGCAACCTTATCCTTCAGTACTTCAGACAGCAGTCATATACCCTCAACCTCATTTTTTCCAAAGCTGGGCAACTAAGAAAATTTTCATCTTCTGTCATATGATGTGCTCTGTACCAGAGAATAATTTTAGTAATCCTTCTCTGACCCATCCCAGCTTGAATTGGTGTTTCTTAGCAAAGGTGCCTAAATGGCCCTGTCTTTGATATTTGCCTGCTCATCACATATAGTTCGTTATTTAAATAGGACTAGGTTTTGGTTGGGTAAGAGGGTTGTAACAGTAGAGGTGAGTAGGCCACTGAAAATACTCCTCATTTGAGTTAATTTTAGCAATGGATCAGAACAAAACCCCAGGGACTTTGACAGAGAGGATACAGACTCCAAGTTTTTCCTCTACAATGGGCTGATTATGGAACTTCACATCAATGGGCTTGAGGGATCTGAAATCTGATCTCTGTCTGGGCTCATTTCTAGTTAACATGAATTATACCAAGAGCTACACTTTCATGATAAAGGGGAAGGAAAAATAACATGGAAAAAAAAAATGGGCTGCAAATGCCATAAAAAAAAAGTTTCCAAAATGATAGCAGCCACCTGCACTAATGATACTGAAATAAAACGCACAAGCCCGGCATTGTATTGTAAAATACGTGCAATTAAAACCACCTCATGGCTGCTTGTTAGGACAGTCAGAAACAGAAATTTGCAGGCATAGTTACTAAACAATCTTTCACCGTATCATTGATTGTAAAAGCTCATAAATGGAAATTGGAGCTCATGTCATTTCACACAACCGTGTGACAGCAAGCAGACTCCTCTACCTGCTTGGGACCACAGGCTGGGGAGGACCATGCTGCTTTCTGAAGGAATGATGACAAGACACTTCATGCCATTCGTTTTTGGTGGAACTCCGCATTGAAGTGACTCTGTTGCAATCACTGACGAGGACATGCCAAATAGACGTCTCTTTCAGGCCTCAGCAGACCCATGGAATGGCTCGTGTGCACCTTGTGCTTTGTTCAGCCCGCTGGACAACACCGGGACATGGGAAGGACAAGTGCAGAGCTGGCAAGCGGCGTGTTTGCATGAGCAACCCCCTGCCAGGTCGCTGGTGAGAGCAGGGAAGGCTGGTTTAAGCGTGGCACAAGTTTTGCTTGACCAGTAACGAAATTCTCTCCAGCCTTTGCCCTGAAATCCGGGTGTCACCAAATCCCCCATCCTCAGGGGGCCTCCTCAGCCTGAACTTCCTCATTTTCAAGCCCTCGGGATTATCTACAAGCAAGGGAAGGCAATGACACGCTCAGGCGGCACCACAATGGAAAGAGGTGCAGAAAGCAACTCAGGCAGCCTGCTCTTCCAGTGGCTTTAGCTTCTGGTGTCTCTTATCCAGCCGCCACAGGAACACCCCACTGTGCCATCCCTGACCATTGAGCCCCACTCGCCACCCGGGTGAGTATGGGGCAACTTTTTTGCAGCCAACAGTGAGCTGGCTCTTTTGTTTCCCTGACCATTTTCAGCATCTGCTTTGGCTCTGCTGATTTGCAGAGTGGGCAGGGGCCGAGGGGAGACCCCTCTGGGGGGTGACAGTCACCCGGGCACCGGGGCTCCCCCAGGAAAATCTGGAGAGGACAGGAACCAAGGGAGTGTTTGTCCCTTTGGCTCCCAAGCGCTTAGTGGTAAAACGAGAGAGCATTTCCCGGCTCTGACACCCAGAGGAATGCACTTTGCTATTGCACGTTCGCTGGGCACTGTCTAAGGGAGCCGTGGGCAGACAGAAAAGGAGAGGAAAAATCTTTCTGGAGCATTTTCGCCTTTTTACCAACAGAGGGATTTGAGAGCCTTTCTCCATCTGCAGTCTCTGGCAACGACGTAGCCATAGGAAACTAAGGATGTGTGTGTACAGTAGAAATGGCCCTGTGGATGCTGTGTCGTATGCAGCCAATGGTTTTACATGCTGCACGTTTTCCAGGAGATGCTCTCAGAAACACAGGCTGAGAAACCTCTTCCAAGGCACCAGAGAGATGGATCCACTGCTGGAATGAAAGTGATCATCTGCTTAACAGCTCAGAGCTACACACACACCAATTTTGGGTCAGGAAGTCAAAAATAATGTAATGGCAGATTGAATTTAAATTGTATGGGGGTTATAAGTAAGCAGAATATTATTGTGGTGCCTGGGTTAATGTTTTCGTCTTTTGGAAAGCACTGTGGGATCATTAATATATGTAAGTTGTTAGGCAGGCGTTGGTTTTATATCTCATGTGTAAGGAAAAGCTTCCAAAAAGGCATTGGCTTTTAACCACAGGCTCTGGAGAGAGATAAGATGCCAGTTGCGGCTGAACCAGCCTTGCTCTTCTAGCACAGGCTGTTTCCCCCAGCGACTGCATATCCGAGGCTCTTCCATCCGCATTTCTGATCCGACCCACCGTAGTCCTCACTTGTAATCAGTTCATTTCTCCCCATATCCCTTTCTTGTCTCCCAAATGTTTTAAAATGGCAATAATCACACAGCTTGCTTGCTTGCTTTCAACCGCGCTGGAGAAATGGCTTTATTAATGCCGTGACTGTAACGCCGCGTGTGTGTGAGCACGCCCGTGCATGTGTGCGGAGCTCTGACGAGATTACAGCCGGAGATGGTCTGACTACAGGCTACATCCTATTTAGGCTTCTGCAAAGCTCAGAAAGAGAAATCTCCCTTTTGTCTTTGAAGCATGAATGGATGCTGAGCTTTCAGCAGTCTGTAAGCTGCCGCAATCCCTCTGAAAAATAACAGCAACTTTTAAATTAATGATTTACTGTTAAAACAAGAGATAGAAAAAATATGTCGCTCTCTGCACTCCCCTCTCCCCCTTCACCCAGCTGAACTGTACATGGATATTGGATCTCTTTTGTTGGCAGAAATTCTAGTAATCTCTAAAGGACGTGCTTTTTCTGCCTTCTCAGGCTACCTCACTGAAGAGAATTCCAAAGATTTCTGGAAAAGCTTTTTAACGTCGGCAGCAGAGCTCCCCTCCTCATGCCCCTTCCCCCCAGTATCATTATAATTTACAGGATTCATATGACCATGTAACTACTTTGTGATTACAGGGAAAATACTTTACAAATACATAATAATTACAAGTACACGCAGATTACTTAGTAAATACATCTGAAGTAAGAAAATAGTTCAAAGATTAATTGTCCCTTAACTCGCAGTGTTTAAATGATTTTCCCCCAAATGTACAAATATATTTGTAGCGACTTCAAGGCTGGCAGAGAAGGGGTTATGATGGTTCTGATCTGAGAGGAAAAAATGAAATTTGACAGGCATGGATTATTTAAAGCATGCAGATGTGAGCCATATAACCACTACACTTTGATGCAAATCATAGAGGAAAGCGCAGGAGGGATGGCCTGTACAGAGAAGTAGTGGACAAAGTTAGGATTTCCTGCCATCGACTTGAAATTTAAACAAATAATCATTTAATGGCAGCGCAGCATTACATTCCTTGTTGCATGCATTAATGTCAGCATCTGGGACCAAGATTTTGACAATTCTATTAAAATGCTTCACCATTCCCTATCTAACACCTGTTAGCTCTAATTTTCTTTCCTGAGACGTACATCAGTAGACAGTGTAGATTCCAAATCATTTATCACTTTTAAAGTGCTTCCATATGAGCTTTTTGGGGGGCTTATCTTGGCCTTCGAAAAACCTTTTCTGAGCGTATTAAAATTCAGTACTTAGAGGGGGAAAAAAGTGTAGACATCAATGTTTCATAGCATTCATGTCTGGTAATTATTAGCCTAAATTATGGCTCGCACATGACTTGACAAAGTGGACCACGCATTTAAAAAAGCTGCTCGCTAGACATGCAGCGCTCAATATGTTCCAAGTTATTGAGATGTCAGTCAGTAATCATAAAGCAAACACCCCTCACTGAAAGGACCCCGCTAAGAGGGCTATGAGACCTGGGGGACTACCTAAAAATGTCAGAAATGTTACAGTCTCAATGAATGACATCAGCAAGGGAACATGTGTTTAAAAGCACGCGCAATTAGCTAACACAATAAAATGCAAATCCTGGAACACGACAGACACAAGGAGCAGGACCTGGGAAGAGGCATGTAAAAACAAATCAGCTCTGCAGAATGAGAAAACATTCATATATATGTATATAAATATATAGGAAAGGTGAAAAACAATCGCATTGGTGTTTTATAGCTGTGCATTGTGGAAAGAGGAGGAATTGTGTTATATCCTTTATCTACCTGCACATAATAGGCTTGCTTATCATTATGTGTGTTAAATCCCTCCCTGTGTTGCTCCTATCATGCAAAACAAGGTGTACTGTGAATTAATGCAGTGTTTGTAATCTCTCACCTTTCACAACGCTGACCATAAGTTAATGAGCTTGCAGAGCGGTGAGTGTTATGGACAGTATTTCGGAAGTATTTGCCTTTGCAATGCAATATCCTTATACGAGAGATAAGGCCCAACCTATTCCCACTAACCTATATGGGAATCCTGCTGCTGGTTTGGGTGGGTGAAATAGAGGGGCCACATGCAGTATTTACACCGAGGGCCGTATTTACACCGTATTTACACTGTGACAGTGCAGGGTGATGCGATGGAAGGTGGCGTCCAGGAGAGCAAACATGGGCATTTCAGGCTGGACTGTCTGATTTTTTTTTTTTTTTAAATACAAATTTTGCTTTTATTGTCTGAATGTGAACCGCGGGGACGAGCCAGCCTCGAAAAACTTTTGGACCTCTTTGGAGCCATTTGGGAAACCGGACCTCATCTCTCTGCATTTTTTAAAGGCACGTGCAAGACGCACACAAACAAATAGAAGGAAACAACGCCCATAAAGCAGCTGGCAGCAACTAGAAATGTATACATCCACGGACAGTATAAAAATGTCCATCAGCGCACAGAGACGCACCTTTACCTTCACATGTCTGCTGTTTACTAAATAACATTTCAGCACAGTTTTCATCTTATACGGAAAGTGTTTGAAACTTGGAATAAGTGCACTTAATTAAAGGAAGGCTGTGAAAATGTGCACTAATCTGATATGACTAATAGCAAAGTGCATGAAATTGCTAATTAGAATTTCATTAAAGGTGCTGCTTTATCAGACTGCGAATATCACAACCTTTAAAATTCTTTCAGGAAAGCTTAATTCCTTTTCAAACAGAAATATTCTTTAAAGACATTTGAATTGTTCTGAAGGAATTTGTAGCTTAGGCTGAAACATAAAATGTTGCCAATATTCCACGGGAGTAATATTTGAATAAAAATATGTATCAGGTACTTTCTTTCATCAGGCAGATGAATAATTTTTTTTGAAAATATTATTATTCAAATAATACAATCAGCTAAGAAAAATAAAGTTTAATCTTTAGATTATTTCAAACATGATTTGTTTTTATGCCTATACTGTAATATTTGATATGTTTTTGCTTTAAAGGAGGAAAGAGAAAAGAGCTTGCTTCAAAAGTAATGTACGAACAATAAAAAATACAGCTAGGAATGTAATTTTACAAAAATACATAAGGTTTTGGATGTCCAGAAAGAGGAAATTATTTGTCTACTTTGATTTTAAAAAAATACTTCAAACCCTAAAATTCTTTGAGAAGCATCTTCTAAAATCTCAATATATATATCAGAAATTAAATAAATATAAATAACAGAAATTAAAAAATAAAATCTGTTTTTTTAGGGTATTGTTGAAGAACCCCCGCAACTTTGCACAAATCCCTATATTTCAATACTCAGCTAAAATATTCATTCACTTTACCTCTTTTTTCCTCCTTGCTAAGTCTCAAAGCTTACTCCTTTTTATTTATTTTATTGCCCCTCGCCTCTCTTGGCTGATGACAGATTTTCCCCCTTCTCAGATTTATTGTTAATTTTGGAATCACACTCCGTTGCTGGGAATTTTAGTTGCAGCCGAGCAACTACCTTTTTCCCAGGCACCCCCTAGGATTTGCGTCCCTCTCATTGCGATGGATGGGGCACTTCTGGGCCCTGGCGACCTCCTTAATTGCAGCAAAGCTCCTGTTACACTGCGAGGACGCGGCAGCAAAGCTCACCTGCCTTTCAAGTTCTCTTTTCCTGGGAAAAGAGCTACTTTCCATCAGTTTTTGGCCCCTGAATCTTTGGAAATGCCCTTATCTACCTAAGACCTGATCCTGAGAGCAGGTTCTCCGTGCCAGCAAAGGACTTTCAATCTCCAGGTCCGTAGTGAATTCATACAGATTGGACTTTCGACAAAATTCTCATTTATTCATGTGTCACACTGCAATTTTGGGGCCAGCAACAGGCAGTTTTGCTGGCATAAACAGAGCAGGATTGGGACTTAAATAGCTTTGTTCCTTTTTTCCTTGAAATTTAAGTTTACCGGCATAGGTAAGTAATATAAGGCTTTCAGCAAAACTCAAAATCACTGAAACAGCTGGTTTATATGTATTAAAAAAATATCCATCAAGGCTCTCCATTTGTGGACTGCACTTATTGCTATTAATACTAGCAAAAAAAAAAAAAGGGATGTACTTTTGCTGGAATTAAGTATTCAGAGCACATTTTTAGAAACTCAAATTAAAAACTAATCAATGCAAATTTACATGACAAAAAGATTCTTGGAAATGGATAAAGAGTGAACAGAAGAATCTTTACTTAGGAGATAGTATATTATTACTTTGAGCATTTTTAAAAATCACATGGCAATTACAGTTTGGTGTGATTTCAGCTCTTGTTATAGGTATTTTCGTGCCAGTAGGTATTTTATCAGTTGGACAAAGCAACACATAAAAGTCATTTCAGCTTTCTTCATAAATATGCCAACTTTCTTTATGTACATTTGCTTTCTACAATAAATACATTGATAAAAAATCAGTCTAGACTCAAATAAATGAAAATTATGCTTATTAAATCTAATGTCTGGTGTCAAAAGTGAGGTGTCAATCTTACCTATCTTACTTCTGAGCAAGGCAAACAAAGCTGCTAATTATAATATTTAAGTTTAAATATAGAATTATTGTTCAAATATAGGAAACAATGGCATGGTTGTTCTTTCCACAGCTATATGATTAAGACTACTTATGTCTCATTTTATGCAAAATAAATGACACATGATTGTGATTTAATTCACGCTAAGTTAATGTCTACAGGGATTTATGACAAGAAAAGCAATAACAATCCATACCTTGTTACTTGTCAATAACTGCATTCAGAACAGTGGGGAGTAGGGTGAAATAAATAATTGCTCGGAAAAAAAACCCCACGCATACGCCAAAGGAGTAGCGTGCAATAATTTACATCGCGTTAATCTAAGGCTGCTGCTTGCAATACAGTGAGTGTTACAAATTAATGTAGTTCTGTACTATTCTGCCTTATTTTATTCTCCCTTTTATAATGCCACCGCTCCCAGATTCAACGTGCCTCGATCCCCACTGCCGGCAACGAGATTAACGCGCTCCATAAACATGACGAGCTGCATTTAGTAAACTGTTTGCTGAGCAAAGATAAGATGCTGACATTTACAATTTCATTCTTCAGAAATTATAAGAGGGATCGGTTTTGGTGCGCAAAGGAAAACAAGAGCAGGAAGAGGCTCTGGTCCTTCCCCCTTCCCGCAGGGAGGTGAGGAGAAGCCAGGCGTGCGTGGTTTCCAGCTGGCAGCCGGTGTCGGCAGGGGACTGGCGAGGGTGGAGTTGGGGGTTGGCTTCCTACATGACCACAACGCTCCAACGTGGGCAGGGGGGCATCCCCACCACCCCTCTGGTTTTGGCCGTGCAATGTAATAACAGGAAAGTCTCCACGTGTCTAGTTCGAAGGGGGTTCAGCTCCTCGGTTGGAGGGAGGCAGCTGTCACCAGCGTGCGGTGGGGATCCACGGGACTGGCCCCGAGCACCTCGCCTGGCACGCCACACGGCCGGTGTAAATGCAAACTACTGATTTTTGGGAAGGAGATTAAAAGCTGTATAACTGCTTGGCTGGGTCGTTCACCCCGTGTTGACTGTGGAGCACGACGTGAAGCTCTTTCCAGGTTTAAAAGGAGAATTTGTTTGAAGGTTGACCTTAGTGGGTTGAATGATGCTGAATCTNGTAGTAGTAGTAGTAGTAATAATATACTAAGTAAAAAAATTAATAAAGCTCATTGTAATGACAGGACGAGGGGTAATGGTTTCAAACTGAAAGAAAGGAGATTTAGATTAGACATTAGGAAGAAATCCTTTACTGTGAGGGTAGTGAGGCACTGGAACAAGGATTTGAAGTTGNACCTTAGTGGGTTGAATGATGCTGAATCTGGCTCGGGGTAAAGAAGCCAGATTTGTTTGCAGGATTTACAGAGTTTGCACTGGTCTGACAGAAAGTTGTCTGCTTAACCCCAAGGAGTTAATGCCGCGGCCACGGTACCAATTTCTGCAGCTCTGTGCAGCTCCGCTCAGCAATGTTGAGGAGTTCTGTTCCTTTGCCATATTTATTTGGTGGTTGGCCTGGCAGACAAAAATCACAAATAAACGTGTCTGCTTGTGCCAGGTAATACCTTTTCATTACCCAGCTTCCTCTCACTAGATATTGCTGGGAGTCAGCAACTCATTAATAACAAATANCCCTTCCAACCTGAACCATTCTAGAATTCCATACGTAAACTCTCATATAATAGTCAGATACACACTGCGTGACGATTTCAAAATGGTGACCATTACAAGGTCCAAGAAAACACTACTCAGTTGGGCCTCATCTCTTAAAATAAATGTAAGTGTGGCTTTGGATTGGAGCTGCACACCTTCTGAGGGCCTGAGAGTTTTCGTTCCTGTGCTTCACCACAAGGCCGGTCAGAAAAGATCAGAGATTTCTTGTTCTTCTCTGCAGTGGCAGAAGCATTTAATCTGCTAATTATGTTTATAGTGAGGCAATATTCCTACATTTAGTGTTAGAAGCGGTGGCCAGTGACATAGAACTGGTGAAGCAATGAGAAAGACGAAATAAGCAGTACCAACCATAAGCTTTGTGAGGCCTCATGGGTTATTCTCAAGTCCTTTGAAAATCTTGCTTTGTTTTTCCCTTTATCTTATGTGTTCCTTTTCAGCCTCCCTCTGTGCCTTGTCTTAGATTTGCTCCTTTGTCTGTTCTGCCTCTGTGTCTCTTTCCCTCTTGCTTTTACACTTTTTTCAACATCATCTTATTAATCATCCACTACCTTTGTTTGACTCTATCTCAGGTCTGATGGTTTCCTCCTGTGCAAATCCAACACCCTTTTTCTTTTCTCCTCTTCCTTAGTCCTTGCCACATTTAAGGATTTCCTATTCTCTTCCTTGCATAAACATCTCACTGCACAAATACCTGCTAAAACTCATGAAAATATTGATGTTGCTCAAGTTCACTGAATGAGTCACTTCCCCTGTTGCCTTTGGACATCTCCAGACAAACCTCTTTTGCCAGTTTGCGTGTAAAAAGCGAAGCAGCCTAGTGTTTGTGGAAGAAAAGCAAAGAGAAGACAACTTCTTTTCTCCACCTTTTGCTGCATATAGCTTGATACTCCAGCTCTGCACACAAATTGCCAAAATCTGGATTGTTTTATCCTAACTTTTATAGGTAATCCTGAAAGCCTACCTAATCAATTGAAGATCATAAAATATTAGACTTAATACTGCAAAGTGCTGCTTTATAATTCACATAACAAGCTCCTAAATAATTCAAATGGCAAACATATCCTGCTACTCAGTGATGGGAGGTTGTTTAGATCAGCCGGAGAATGTCAACACATGCCACATCTCGTGGATCTACCACGTTTCAGGAACCCTATTAAGTTAATTGCTGGTTTCTGACAGCAGAGAGCATGCTGGGAGCAGGGTGATCTTTATTAGCCTTTCGGGCATTTGCAAACATCAGCCATTTTGCCCCTACTTGTATATACCAAGCACGGCATGGAGAATGTAAATCAAATTGTGAGACAACAATCGGTGTTGGCACCACCTTTGCATTGGATTCATTTGTCAATTAAAATAAAGGTTCTAATGTCAATTGTTTTGCCTGTAAGATTTATGCATAATACCATATACGTATATATATTGCAAAACTCTAAGAGGAGCAATCAAGCAATTACATCATTTTGCACTGCATTTGTAACGCACGTAAAAAGGTAATCAAACTGTGGTGCCTCACATCTTCCTGATGGAAGTACTTTGAAGGCTATAAATAGACAAGAAGCTTCAGAGTAAATTAGCAACACAATATAATTTTCATTAGGTACCTGCCTTGTAGTATTGATGTGCACAGGTGCTCTTTGTGTATGTTTTAGACCAATGTTTTGATTTCTAAATACCCCAAACACCCTTTTGTTCAGCATTTTCATTTTCTGGCTCTATTTTCTAACTACCTACCAATTTCAAAGAGTCCTAGGAGAGAAAGAGGAGGAGGAATAAGAAAGGGTCACTAAAATCATTTGAAATGAAGTTCTATCCATCCATTTCTGGCCTGATCCAAGCCCCCCTGAAGTAATTTAAGAGGTTTGAAGATACTTTTGTGGTCTTTGGCTCACACATATACCTCTATTAATTCTGTATATTATGGACCACCTAGTTTTCTGCTGGTGTGTCAGCTCCAGCATAATCATACCAGCTAAAGATCTTATTGAGGTTCAAACACATAACACAAAATAAAGGAAAGTGAAATTATTTAGCTATATAAATCAGGAAACACTTCTATTATCAACAAAACTGTATCCTTTAATCACAGAATCAACTTGTCAAACAGAGCGTAGATAAAAAATAAGAGTTACATTCAAGTGTGTTGTAAATATAATGCTAAGCTCAGTTACTCTCCAGAAATCAGCTTGCGTAAAAAGAAAAAAGCAGTATTTCAAAAGTCAGTTCACTATAGGCATGGAGAAGCATCTCTCTTTTGCCTACTCTGAACTCATCACAGATTCACAGTTTAATTTTTGGAGGAGTCCAGGGGGCATTGTATTTCGTGGCTTATCTCTTCAATAGCCACCAAAAGAGCAGCCAGTGTGGTTGCGTAAATGTTACAAACACTTTTCTCAGGCATGGCTGATATTCTTTGGAGTCGGTACTACGCATCTGAGGTGTATGAAAAATGCAAAATTGCATTTGATAGCTCCCAAATTGACTTGTTTCATTTAATTAAAAAAGCCATTTTAAGAGTGAGCTGTTTCACCAGAAAAGTATGACTCCTCTTTTGCGTGTATGTGTGTATAAATATATATATGTATGTATATGTATATATATACACACATCTGGATGAGCATGTGGTCTATATTGCTTTGAAAGATGCCAAGTGTGGAAACTAGAAGGCTAACTGAATTTCACAGTTCTCTGAAGAAAGGGGCGTTGTGAAGATGGGACCAGTACATCCTGCTACTTCTAATACTTTTGAAAACAATTGTTTCCCATCACGGCATAAGACAGAACACACATGTCTTACCTCTCCCATTACGCCAAAATATAGCATTTTTGTATTGCTTACCGTATGTATGAACCTGTGAGGCTGAGACCTTTCCGATTGCCAGAAACAGGAATATAGAAGTGTTTCTGCTGTATCATCAGACATTGAATAAATGCAAAGGTGAAAGCATCCCAAGAGCTATCTCCCAAGTCCCTTGACACATCAATCTAACATATACTTTACTAATTGAAACCTTTTCACATGGAGGTAGTTGAAAGGTACTATGATAGTGCTCTGTTTGGAGATATCCCTTTAAAAACCAAAATTCATCAAGGACTTTCATGTCCCCAAGTGTGTACTTGAGAATTGAGCAGCAGATGTAAAATTAACACTGAAGTACCTTTCTCAGGCACTGGACATGTATGAAACGGGTAAAATGGATTATAAACCCTCTTTACCAGTAAGGGCTTTAAGGCTGCGACTTCCAGCTACCTCAAAGGTAGGTGGCAAGGTAAAATCTTGCGTGTCCCCTTCTGTAGTTTTCTTTATCCACTGCAGAGAACATAAAAAAATTCAGCTAGCAACATGCATGAACTGCAACCATGTCTGATGTCTCGTGATGGATTCAACTGTACATGTTTTTCTGGGGGACGAATGAGTGTTATTTATCGAATGCGCTCGTCTCCTTTCCCGGGCTGCCAACAATAATGTTGTGCAACATTACAGAGCGAGCTGACACATCGCTGGGTCCCATGCCAGTAAGTGATCTCTGATAACGCTGAGAACTAAATATAAAATCAGGAACTGGAGAGATGCAGAAGTTATGCATCTTTTGGACTGTTTCATGGTTTCCTAGAAAAGAAAGTTCTGTAACTCTGGCTTTAAGAAACCATGGGCTGTGGAATCTAAAATATTAGGCACCCAGCAGAGGTTTTATACAGTAGTTCCCCCTAATCTCAGGAACATCTGTTCATTTTTAAAAGTAAATCTGTACACAGTTTACATTTCAAGGAGGGTCAGATTCCATCCTTCAATTTCCTTTTTCTGTGTGTGCGTGTGTATCATTTATTGTATTCGCAATCAGTGTGGGTTTTATCCCTGCTTTCTTTTTCCTCCTGGTGTTGCCTGTCCCCTTGAAATAAAACTGGCTCATTTTCCAATCAAGTCGTGTGTGTAAATGAAAACGATTCCACAAGTGTCAGCATGTGATTTTCCCCGCTTTGTGCAAAACTGGGAGCACCCCAAGCAACACGAAAAAATAAAATACCTTCTGGAGACAAGGGAAGGGATTTTCCTTGTACTTGGAAGCTGCAGGACTTTCAGGGCATCAGCCAATTGATTACCCATTCAGTCTACTTTGTTTCCTTTCATAGCACAAATAAGATTTATGACAATTTAGAGCTGAGATGAAGTTTTGAAGCTTCATTTGATTTTTCGGCTTCAAAGAAGGAAGGCCTCCAGAACAGAGGCACTGGGTTCTTAGCACGCAGAATTGATTTCTCTGGAGGCAGCTTTTCCATTCACCAACTTGACTGCAGGCCCTTTTTCTAGGAATGCCTTCCCGGTAATTCAAGGGCTGGCAGTGAGCACAAGGAGATGTTCCCTCCTAAGTTTCTTTCTTTTCTTCTAACCGTTGGTGTCGGTGTCCAGATTGCCCAAGGCACCGAGGATTTGTTTTTAAACAAATTTTCAAAGCAGTCAGTCTGGTTGCGTGCTAGCCGTAGAAGGGTTGTCTCTCCCATCTCTGTTTAAGCTGCAACAAACAAATAATAAAAAATGCTGGACGATCATATATTCCATTGATAATCAAAATGCATTTTTCTCGTAGTGACACAGCAGCTCAACACAGCAGAGAGAAAAGAACTTGTTTACACAAGCTTTCTGGTTTTAGAGCACTTAATGAGTGATGCTGTAGAATTACTGCTGGTCCAGGCACCCAGACCCTGTGGGTACTGCTAGAGAGCATCCCAAGTAAGTAAGGAGAAGAATAGAAACAAAATCTTTTTGTAAGAAATCCTTCCATTAGTTTTGGGGTTTTTTTAGATTTTTTCTTGATCGCTACTTTCTGATGAGTCAGTTCTCATGGAAGCTAATAGTTTCATGGAGAAGTAAGGGCAGGGAATTTTGAATCACAAGATGAAACCTTAAACTGGACTGCTTTATGCAGCTTGTGTGGAGAGCTGGCCTGTCCTGTTAAGCAAACAGATTATTGAATTATAGTTCTTACTGGCATTTGTGTCTGTTTTCCTCTTTACAAATTATAGCAATATTGGTTGGAGCTCGTCAGCTTCTGAATCACTATGGCTAGATCCAAGTCAACTAGAGTGGGTCACGCCCTTTGGGGCTGGTGCAGACAGACACAGTTGATTTTGGTCATCATTGCTATGTTTGGCTCTACAAGCCAAGTGTGTGCCCAGGTAAATACACTGAAAGTATGCCAAGCCCGGCTTTGCAGTTCAAGGTCCCTTGACCATAAAGGAACCAAGCCTTAACCAAGCACATCCTCTTCTGACTGTCAGCCAGTGGGTTCCAGTAGAGGCGAATCCACATGTTTGTTGCAGCTAAGCATTGACAAATCTGTAAGATGCTGTATTTGATAGCAAGGAGATGTACAAGTAGGTATAATCTTCTCACTCCTGGCGTTTCAAACCACTCTGTCTTTCTTGTTCTTCCAGCAGTCTTCATGTTGAGCAATATCAGGCAAAGGACAGACCTTGTAAATCTTTGCCCGCAGGAAATTTAGAGATGTAGGAACAAATGCTAAGAATGCTCAGGCTTTAGGGAAAGGCCTGAGGTCCTTCAGGACCTTAACGTTTATCCCCGAAAGCTTTTTGGAGACAAGACAAAAATATTTGGCAATATTGAATAAAGCAGATACTGCAAAGCAATCCAGAAAGATGAGTGTTGATTTACCTGTTTGTCCCTGAAGAGAAGGAGGGGACACAGAAGGGAAATGAGATGATGTTTTTCTTGATTAAAGGCCATGGTGAATGATTGCAGTAAAATGTATCAACGTTCATGTTTTGTGTAGCTGCTGTGGTGGCTAATGAGAAACGTAGAGGTTGGGCGGTTCTTTGACAGCTCTGGGACTTTGGAATCGTATTCACAAGGAACATCGCAATGGTAACCAGGAATTGTCAATTCACAAAAACATTACCTCAAGTGGGTTTTTTTCCCTGTTGATTGGAGTATTGCATATTTTAGAGTAGATAACCGGTTCCCTTATGCAAGAAGATGTTCCTAGCAGAGGTTTTCAGTGATAAATCTTTTATTGTGTTGGAAGAGGAAAAAACAGAGTCAAAAGAACATATCTTGGTTGTATTCTGTGTGATTAAAAGGAAGATATTTTATTTCTGATCCCCAGTTCTCTCTGTTGTTCCTAGTGATACATAGACTCACTCCAGATACAGAGACGATTCTCTGTCTATTAAAATCATGGGCCTGAAAAACAAAATGCAGATGCACTGCTGAATTTTGAAAATGACCTTTCTTATTTGGATTAAAAATATCCAGATTGTTTGAAATACTAAAAAAATCCTCTCAAGAGGGCTTTGTCTAATGCTCAAGTTTTCCTTGGGCTGAGTTAATTTTGGCATAAATTTCCTCATGGACAAACCTAAATCTAATATTTCCACTTATGACTATCAAACCCTTGTCGTGGACACACAGTACTGTCAATAGAAAAAAATAATTGACAATTTTCTAGGTACAAATTAGAAGAAAATAGGATTTTTTTTTAAAAAAAAGTCTCTTAATTTCAGACTTTTCTAAGAATTCCTTGTGTTTTTGTAGGCTGGATAAGGAGAGATCTGGATTAAGACTGGTTTTACAAAACCAAACCCAGATTAAGAAGGTTGATGAGAGCAGTGTAAAACCACCCCACTTTGCTCAAAACTTTTATCTATCTCCCCCTTCAACTCTAAACTTTTGTGGATGAGATAAAATAGAAACTGAATCCAAACAAGCCGGTTTTGCAAAAGCTCCTCAGCTCTGCACTAAAAATAAGATTAAAGAAATCCTCTAGGCTGCAGGAGATGACTTTATCTTGTTACATTGCAAACCTCATTCCCTTACTTTAAATCTTCTTCTCTCTTACTAAAGATAACTAATAGGGATGCTGAGAACCATTGTATACTGTTGACATCTTTAAACATAAAGCAAGCTATCAATATCTGGTTTTCACAGGGTCTCTCTGCTACCATTCTCGAGTACAAAAGTTTATAGTCATATCATTATGAGAAAAAGGTATTTCTACACATACTAATGGAATTTACTTTTGTGAATCTTATTGAGGAACCTGGGACACCAACGACATTATTGTGCTACGATTCGCGCTGGTGTAACACCCCTGAGTTCAGCAGAATTACACATGATTTTCTCTGTACTATCTTAAAGCGCCATTGAGGTAGGGCATGGACAAGAAAAATAATTCTGTGCCTTTTTAAAATCACCTATACTAAGGAAAAACCTTCATTAAAATCACATTCTATTACGAGAGAAAATTATGACAATAGTGACTTTCCTAGAGCTACATTTACTTCCATGTGAGGTAAACTTAGTGTGGCAGGTCTAGACATTTGTCTGGATGTGTCCTGTGTATTGTTTATAAGAATTCTTGTTCTTAAAATAATACCCAAGGTTACAGTTTGTGTAGAGCTGTCAATATGTAGGATTCTTGGCAAAGAAGTATCTGGCAGGGAGGGATGAGGCTTTTAATTTTTTTTTTTTTCTTCCCATTTGCCCCAGTGAGAAAAGTTAACGGAATTACTCTAGATTTGTAAATACTTGAGATCAGATTCTGGCTAAGTATCCATTCTACTGCTAGAACCTACAGAAAATGCTGACCGACACAATAACTTAATAAGGATCTACTAAAATCATCCAAGTCTCTGAGTACTTTCCCCGATGATGTTGTTCTTTGCTTCTCGTTAGCACTGTGTGATGAGTCCGTTCCACTATCTGACACCCTGTGGGCCAAGTGCATCCCTGTTGTAACGAGATCTCTCATATTTAGAGAATTACTTTGGGATGAATGTGGTCTCTTGTGTTTGCACTAAGTATAATACAGACACTAAACTGTGGATTATCATTTCCTAGTGGGAGATCTGTGTCTTGTGATGAGATTAAGAAGGATGCAGCTGTGAATGGGACCAGTTTGGCTAAGTTGGCCTAAAAATTTAACTAGAGTAACTTTGGGTTGTGGAAAACTATGTGCTGTGTTCAAGAATAAGCTCCCACATAAAATCCTTGCAAAGCATGTGCAAAGCTCCTTTGTGGTAAAACAGAGCTGTTTTGACTAGCCATATATGTTTCCTGTGTAAATCCACCACATCCTGGTCTATAGCTCACTTGCATATCAAGTTTTCATGTGAGTCAGATTCCCAAGGCATCTTTGCAGAATAATAAAGTCATACATGACCATGTAAACGATACCCCTGAAAAAGCCCCTTAGTCTTCCTTTCAAAGTTATTTCCAAAACCAGATTTACACATTCCAGTTTCAAAAGCTGCTCAGATAATTGCCAAAACAAGAGCGCTCCACTACACTCATCTCTAATTAGTAAAATCTGACTTTTGTCTTCCTGTGGCAATAGCTTTGTGTGTCTGTGAGAAAAGGGGAGATTTATAGGATACTGGAGATATTTATTTTAAGATGGCATTTTTTCATCATTTAATACAACTAAATTAAAGGCAGTATTTCTGTTCATTGAAATCATAATTTGTGCGTTCCTTTTATCATTACAATCCCCGAGAATATGGAAGATACAAAATCAGTATAACACATTAGCAATAGATAATACAGTCTAAATAAACATAATAAGCTTTCCTATATGTCTCTAGACCAAACCTTATCTAAAAATACCCTAATGAAGCTGAACCATCCAATTACTTGTTTCTTGGAGGAACCCCTTATTAATGACATTGCAGTGAGGGAAAAACATTAATTATTGGACACAGTGGGATCTTTTACATTCTGTCTAGTCTGGACAGCACCAATTAATACAACAATAATTATCAGCTACCATGGCAGGTTGGCTGAGCCGAGCTCCTATCTGCTGATTGGGTGGGGAATGTGGGACAGCTCTCAGGCTGTGCAGATTTCTCAGACTTAGTCCTCTTTTATTTTTCGCACTGCTATGCGAAAACCGAATCCTACAGATATTACAGCAGGTGGATTACTCTGTTGAGGAGGGGGGTGCTCCTGGGAGAAGGAAAGCACAGGTGCCATCACGTGAGAAATGCCGTTTTCTCCTTCATCTCCCACCCACCTGCCATCGAACTTTCTGTCATTCGAGATTTAACATGATGGCTCTTTCGATAAGGTGAGGTTGACGGTGCAGGCTTTCCGAGTTGTCCGTTTCCTCACTCCCTAGTCCTCTCTCCAGCGATCCTAAAATGACAGTTGACAAATGCAGAAGCCAACGCTGACATGATTCATTGCTGGCTGTCTTGCGACAGTCTTGAAAGTCAAATACCAACCCTTGATCAAATTCAACCTGAGGCAAGCACCAAGTATGGGAAACTTCAGCACGAAAGGTTAAAGTCTGCTAAAGTTATAAGCGAGTGACTAGAGGGGGAACAATGGAAAGTGTTAGACAACCTGAATAACAGGCGTTACTACTCCGCTGCCTATAATAATAATAATTCACCTTTTATCCATTGAAGATAAAAGGACACAATGTGGGAAAATTAAGCTGTATAGACATCTTGGGGATATCTCATCTGAGATCACACACCACTTCTTTCTTGTGGTTATCATGATTTTATCAGAGCCACTTTGAAGTCTATATAGCCTTATATCTCAGTTATCTACATTTCATCCTGTATGTATTTATTGCAGATGGGCCTAAGCTGCTAAATTCAGATCCAAATCCAGATTCTGATTTTGAACTCCCTAAGGTCTGTAGCTAGCTTCAAGCTAGGGCTTTGGTTTGGAATCATCTCTATTTATGGGTAAGAAAAAGGGGTTTAATATATGCTCTCCCAGACTGCATAGCTCTATATACGTGCACACTGAGTTACTCTCACACACGTGTAAATCTAGGAAAAACGGAACATGGCTGTGTAATTAAAAGCTGCCTACACGGTTATTCGTGTTTTAAAGAAGGATGAATTTATAAACGAGCCTTAACTTTGACATTTCGTGATGTCTGAGTGCTTTCCTTTACAACCCTAACAAGTTTTTAACCATGCTTGAACAGCTGGAGCTCCGGCACAGAGACAGACACCCTCAGCTCTCCCTTGCATCCAGGTAAAAACTACGGACAAGCAGTGCACTTTACAAATCTTTGTGCACTGGAGTCTGTTTTCCTGTGTTACCTGCAGCCTTGACTCCAGCAGCAAGCAAACCACGACACAGACATAAACAGGGTTATAGAAAAACAGGCTGCCACTTCATTTAAAACTCAAGAGGAATTCCCAAGCGGAATGAGTGTCCCGTTCACAGGGAGGGGACACCGACCAGGTACACCAGCAACAAACTTCCCTTGTTCTGAGACAAGGCTGTGTAGGATAAGCAAGCCCTCTGTGTCCAAAGGGGAGCAGAAACGCTTCTACCTTTTGCATAATACTGATGTGCTAATTAGGGCACTGATATCCTCGGAGGGCAAGCTCAAATCTGATCATATGTACAAAACACACACTCTCCTCTCTCTCTCACACACACACACAGAGGCAAAGCATAATCAGAGGGGTAGTGGGAGCAGAAATCAAGAAAAACAACTGCAGAAATAGTGTAAAAAATGCACGTCCGAGCGATCAGGTGGCATTCCTTTGTCAGCAAGCTGGCTGGTTAGAGGGAGTCACTCTGCCGTTACCATTTACTTAGCAACTCTCGGCATGCTGGATATCCAGCCTTGCTCTGTCTTTTTGTTCTTATGCATATGATCACTTGATTAAATTATAACATATTAATCATACAATCACTTTGCAGTGGTATTGTTATATTTCCAGTGACAGTCTTTCCTTGTTGTTTTGTGATTTGAAGTATTTTATACTAACATCTCTTTCCCCCACTCTCCTCTATCACCTGGGCTTCCTAAACCTAACGAGGTGATAAAATGCTCTCCACTAGGGATAATCCATTTTCCCAATATAACTTAATTCCTTAAAGCTTCACATCTGGAAGAGACTTCCAGAAACTACATCTCAGCACCAGGGAGCTGGCATTTCCAGCGCTGAAATACCATTCCTTGAAAATAAAAACCCTTTGTCTGACTAAAGACACATTGTGTCTGGAAATGTTGAGGAAGAGGCATTTCCATAGCAAATGTTTATTTCTGATTATAAATATCCTGCTAAAATTAATGAGTACTAATAAAATGTCAGTGAAACTGGAGAGGCATCATTGTGTGTTAGAATCGAAGGCATTTCTTCCTTCCATAAAACCCGGAGCTTCTAATTTAGCGTCGTAAATATGATGTAATACTTCTGTCTGCAATACGTTGGCAGAAGGAACAGTTTCTAAACGATCCTTAAGTCTTGTTGCAACACATTTCATCATCCACAAAACACAGGAACGCCACAGAGAGACAGTCAGTTTATCAGGACATCTTAAAAATAAAAAAAAAAGCTATTCGCCGGTAGCGTTGCCCCACTCTTCCACAAAGACTCTGCAAAACTTTTCTTGCCACGCACCATCACCCGCCAGATTATGGATAAGTAAGCGTCTGAGGGGTCTGACCCTGAAATCCCCTAATTTACCAGCATTCAGGGCACCCCATAGTTTGCAGAAGCCAGTCCCTGCCCTGGGGGTAAGACATGCTGTCAGATCACGGGGAGACGCAGCAGAGGCCAAATCATGGCACGTGCAAGTGGAGGTTCACTAATCTAAACCAGTTTGGTACTCCAGGATTTACAAAAACACAGCCAGTCTGTCTGCACACTTCCCTCTTCCCCACAAAAATGCTATAAACCAATGCGCCTCGAGGTTTTTACTCCATGCCTTGCTTTAATCCATGAAGGATATCGTGGTCCAGAGGGGAGAGGGAGGCATAGGGAGGGGAAGGAGGAAGGCAGGGTCACAGGGGGAGCAGAACAAGGGTGGATGAAGGGAGGGAACTGTGTCATACCTCATTTGCTGGTCACAGCGCAGCGGAGGCTGAAAAGGACTCATAGAAGTTATCCCTCAACATATACAGACTGTAAAAACCACATAAAGAGTGCGTCAGTGCCGCTGTTTAGTGGCATCATCACCATGGCATGATACAACACTGCAGGATTTCTTACTACATGTCCTGCCAGCACCATTAACCAACCAAGCCAAGATAACCAAGATAACCCACGTTCACCTGCTTTCCTTTGGTCCACAGTTAGAAATGAGATTCTTTGACGGTCCGGAAGCGCTGTTCTGATAAGCATCCGCATTTTTTTAATTCTCTTCCTTTGATCTCCCAAGCAATCCAACCTGTTCCCAAAGATCCCCCTTCAGACCTCTAGCTCCCACACAACTGTTATTTCCAGCAATCCATAAAAAAGGGGGAAAAAAGAGTTCCTACAAGGATTAAGTCAAGAGTGTAATCTAGAAAATAAATTGTAGAGGAGAAAGTTGTCATTAAACCTTTTCTAAAAAATTGAAAATGGACTGATATAAACATTTTAATGAAAGAAATTCTATTTTTTTGGCTTTTAAAATATATGCAGCTTTTTAATTTTCAGGCTATTTATTTCCCTCAGATACACAGAAACCTGTCTCATGGCTGACACTGTAGTTTCATTACTGGTTCTGAAGCAGAGGTAACTGGGAGAGATCAACTTACAGTAAAACCAGACTCTGAGACAGGGATTGAACTGAAGAAACTGGCTTTGCCCAGTTCACCACAGCTATTTTTTAAGACACAAAATGCAAAAGGGTTTTTATTCCTTTAAAGAGAAATATTTTCATTAAAGCTGATATGTACTGAAAAGGCCATCAAATATAACGTTAATTTAATGGGTGACAAAAATCTGACTCAAAATTTCTTGAATTTTAGTTGTTTAATTTTAGTAATGAGCCACAGTATAAACAACAGCACCAACTAATTCGTTTTCTTTTAAGAAAGCTCATGCCGTACCTAAAAGACTGTTGCTCTATCTAGTTAAACTCTCATGCATTAAAATGCTAATAATTAAACTGTTACGACTGACTAATGAACTCTGCCAACTATAAATGATGGTCTTGTTAGATTCACTGCACAGCAAGGCTTCCTTTGTACTGAAAAAGTTAAAGGTTAAAGAGCTCTTGAAAACAGCGAGCAGCATCTAGAAGCAATTACATTTTTTTCCTGGAAACTAATAGTTGTACAATAATGTTTCAATTCGCACTCTGAAAGAAAAAAAATTACTATGAGCTCCATTCATCAGAGCAAATCTGCAGCTTTCTACACCATGGCAGGTTGTTAATTTGGCTTCTGCATCCAGCCTACTCAGCCTATAACCCAGTGTTTTGCAGAACCTTTTATTGATCCTGCTCATGGAAACTAAAAGGGCAAAGACTCAAGCTTGACTTGTGATACCTGTTGAGTAGCACTCACTGCCGTCAGAAAAACATTATGAGATTGAATTTCAAAAGCCTTCTGTGGCAGATTTACTTGGATATAGTGTTTATTCGCTAGTTGTCCCTGTGCATTGACTTCCAGACAATACAGTCTCCGGTAAATGAGGGAGACAGAGCTGGAACTTGAACTGCATGCCTGGAAGGAAGCCTGCTTGATTACATCTGTGACCACAGCTACCCTCCTTGACAAATACCACCCGGGTGAGAAGACTTGAGATTCCAGTGTGATCACTCAATGAAATTGTGAGTTTCAGAATCAAGACTTTCCTGTGAACCTCACGGTCCCGGAAATTAAACAAAATTGCCTCTCTTGAAAATTATTTTATCTTGGATGGAAAGTCCCATCTCTTCTGAATGATACTTGTCTTATTATGGCAGTCATACTCATGAAGATCTGCCTACGGCACCTGATTTGCTGGTATATATGCTAAAACTATACTCCTAACAGTAGTTCAGCAACACACTCTTGCCCTTTCACTCTTCTTTCTACCCATTGAGTTATGTGGTATAAGAAAGCAGCTAAAGGCTTCCCTTGACTCTTTTTATATTGTCTGTACTTGGATTATTGTGATCTGTGGATTATTGTGATCTGTGCATTAGAGAAATAATAAACTTGATTGCTACTGAAATAACTTTTACTGTTGCAAATGACGGACAATTGCTTAGATGTCACTTAGCTCGTAAGGTGACCACACTGGTTGTTTGGAAAACTGATGGAAAGAGATTTTGCAAAATCACTCAAATACGACAAACTTCCTTCAGTGTACCAGAAATTCTCCCCAGCAGTGGACTTATCATACCTCCCGATGGGTCTACTTTGCTATGCACATTTGCTTTTGGGTACTGCTGTGGAGTTATGAATATACAAACATACATATAAATGTAATCCCTGAGATTCAAGAAAGGGCCAGCAGGATAGTTCATGAAAAGTGCAATTAATTATGTTGCTCTACCTCCTTTAGTTCCACGTGCAGACTTTTGCTTGGGGTGCTTACACTGGTTGAGGAATGACGTTATACTCTCAGTGTCCATTTCATATAGAAATAAAGTTCAGCAAAACTATAAAAGATTATTTTAAGATTTAACCTATATAAATCTCCAACATCAAAACAACATGACTTTATAGTATCTGTGCTTCCTTGTGGCATAGCAGAAATAATAACAGTGACTATAATCAAAACAGATAACTGCATTCTTTGGATGATATTAAAAATACCTGTGAATCACAGATACTACATTCAAGAAGGGATTCCCTATATCCACTAGTGGATGCAAGCCACCTGCTATATTTCCTTAAGATAACTATATAGAGAAAAGCTTCTGATTAGGCAAAGAACATCTTAAACCCACAGTCCTGAGGAAGAAGTTGTGCGCAGCGTTGACACAACTCTAGGAGCCAAACACTCAATTGCTCGACCCTACACAGCCAATACAGGGGCAAAGAAATATATTTACTCTCAACTTCATGCAAAAATGAAGACACTTAGAGACATCCTCGTTTGTACAATGCTCTTAATATATTTGGGGTATACCAGGAAACTGACTTAGAGAGCGGGGAATACAGGGGATGCCTGAATGGTCTGAGTAACCTTCTCTTATCTCTTATTTTCATCTCTGCAGGCCTTCCAACACCATGGTCTGGGACACACAGTATAGTTGATGAACTATTGGAAATAAAAGGTATTTCCTTAGCTTGTTTGTAGCCAACAAGAGAAAGGAAACATGTAGAATCTACATGGTTGGCATGTAGATATAGTCAGTTTTCCAGCAAAATGTTGTAAAGTCCAGGGAAGAGAGTAATTTGGATTTGCCTTATTATACAATAGTAGGGTTAAGACAAGCCTCTGAAAGGCAGCTCAGCAAGCAATATCTTTTGAGTGCTTTCGTGATCTATAATGCTGGCAACCTGAAATGCACAATAGTGTTGTGAGGACCTCATTGTGGATATTAAATCAAAAAAGCTTCTTTGAATGTTATAGAAATATATGATACCAAAGTACAAACTCACCAGAACCCATTTGTTTTGAAAACTGACTTGAACGATATTTGGCTTGGTTTTCCCTAGGAGAGAAAGTTGGGAAAAAATTGCAGAAAGAAGCTTTAACAATAGAAATACATTGTATGACAGATGAGGTAGTGAAGAAGCAGAGAATACTTGCAGGGAAAACTATTAGTCAAGCATCACTATCCGAGACCTAGTGTGTTGGTATGATGGAGACGAGAAAATACTTCTAGATGCAGATAGCTACAGTATAAAATATTGTTCACTCCCTTCTATTGCCCGTCTTCCATAGAGTTCTCTCTTCATTTTGGTATCTAACATGGCAAGAGATATATCAGCTGGGATGTAGTTCATAAAAACAACAGTGAAAAGAACCAACTTTTATAGAAAAAAAAAGAAAAAGAGCATTATAAGTACTAGAGAAAAGTTTTGTGAATTCAGGCTAGCTTTTTAAACATTCAGACCACCCCTAAAATAGCAGCTACAGTTCACAGGGGCCAGAGCTACACAAATTCCAGCTCTCCCTATGTGGTAAGTCTAATACTTTCTTTTCTTATGCTTTAAGGACTTCAAATAGGGTTTGTGCATTTGACTCCTTTTATCTCTTTCATAGAGTTCTCTCTGCTTTTAAATCCCTAAGTATCTCTGTCCTCCCCCTGCCATTCCTTAACAGATCCAGGACAGCACAAATAATGCTTCTTGGCTTTGAACACATCATGGCAAATTTCACTGACAGAGGAAAGATGTATGAGCAGTTATCTGGGATAGTTTTACACCAATCCATCTATTGTACGCTATGTTCACAATCTTGGGTTGGAATGAGTTTCAGGCAAAGTGCGTCCCTCGCAGACCACTTAAAAACAGAATAGGTTCTGTCTGAGGGCCCAGTCCTATCTGATGCTAAGCACCTTACAGCTTCAGGACCTCGCCGAGGAATATTTCCCTTAAATTTCTGCAGGGCTGCACAGGGCTTTGTCTCTTGACAATGGGAAGATGACAGGAAGATGGCAACAGTTTAGGTGCCTAAAATCCTACACAATTCTAGGAAAAAATGACCCCATCTGCATAAAAGCATACCAAGTCAATATGCCAAAATGAAGAAAGAAATATTTAAAAAGGAAAGGGAAAAAAACCCAACCTCTTGAATGATGACCCCACAGATTTCTCTCTTGCTTCTGCTATCAGGATCTACAGGCAGGTTTTTTTGGGAAGGCAACACATGAAGGGACTCAGTTGAATAAAGCTGCATCTGCAGGACTGGGGTTTTTGTAAGGTATTCATGACAGAGGCTTGTATTTCTTCTTCTGTATGGTGCCTGTCATTCTTTTAGCATGGTACAAAACAAGAACTAATCATTACAATATTAGCATGGAAATCCAGTCATTTACATTTTCTAGGTGTTCTGTTTAATCAGTGCACTAAGACATAGGCTATTTGGTGTCTCCGTGGTACTGTGCTTGCATACTTTGCCATAAATTTTAGCCTTTGGTGGAAAAAACAACAGTTATAGAAAAACAGGGGCTGCTCTGCCATTGTCTTGTAATTCCAAATGCAGGAGTTCTGTGTTTCAGCTAGGACATATTTGCATAATTTTAAAGCTTGAATTGTAAAATGTGAAACACCTTCAGTTTATATGGTGAAACATTGGAAAAGCAAAGCAGATTTTTGCAAACATTTCTGTAACAATGTATTTTTAAACATGCAATTCATTAGCAAAGAAAACACAGCTCGTGTAATGAGGGATTGCTATAAGTAGATTTAATATATTCTAGCATTTAAATATTATTGTTGATCATAAAAGATTAAATGCCCTTTGGTTTCAATCCTCTTATTAAAAGCAGCAAATTTATTTTTCTTGAGTGTGGCAAGTAAGTTTGAACCAAAATGTAAATGCTTAACAGACTCTGTACATATGTGCACACAGGCGTGTGATGAAGGGATGGGGCATTTTCCCCAAAGCTTCAATTTCAACTTACTCATTTGGTACCATTGTTCATTAACTATGTGGTTGACCTAAGATGAGCCTGAAGGATTACAGGGTATTTGTCTAACTGTTTAACAGAAGCTTATAAAATAATAGTATTTGTTAAACACCTCAGGTTTCCCTCCCACCGTCACTGTAATGTGAAAACGTGAAAGGCCTGGATGGGATGAAGGCAAACACAGCGATGCTCGGTTGGGTCAGATGCGTCAGTTCAGCTTGGTTTGAATAGGTAACCCGGTCCCCAGTGTAACTACATTAAAGAGAGTTTCGGAGAAACCACTGTCAACTGTCTGATTTCATGCTGATTTGTTTCTGGATGGGAGCTGCTGTTTTTCACTGGGGGGCTGAGTAGCTGGGATAATCAAATTCATGTCACCTGCGAGCAAGGGTGGAATGAAAAGCATGACTAAATGGGGAGGAAAGCCAGGATAGTGTTTCACTGTCACCTATGTCCTTAAAATACTGCTTACGCTTGCCATTACATTTGCTGCCCGTGTAGTTTCTCATGGGAACACTGGTGACTTAAGGCTCACAAAAGCAAAGCCAGCAAAAGCTGTGCAGAGAGCACAGCCCTGACGTATCGTTACTTTGCTTGATCATCACCAGTTTACAGTACGCTTCAACATGGGGGGACTGCCTGTCGTCCTTCCTCATGCTCAGCAGCCCAAAAACCAGTGATTTTTGATGTGCAGCCCTGTTTGGGCAGGAACAGCGTTGCAGCTCTGGCTCTAAATGGTTCTTTACAAGTGCCTCCTCATGACTTCGCACTATCTGCAGCTGTCACATGTTAAAGAGAGAGATAACCCAATTTCTACGACTTGGTTAAAAAAAGACTCTCATATCTTAAAGGAAAAGAGAGCTTCCAAAATTCAGAACTCGAAGCCTGTTAGAATAGGAACACACCATATGGAAATTATCTCCATTGCTTCTGTTGGGATCTAGCGGATGTGCTCAGGTTAACAGGCTTGCCTGCTCAGGCTCCTCTCTTTGCACTTTCCCTGGTAGCTGAGCCTCAACACAAACTACTTTTTTCCTGCCATGCTGCAAGATACTGATGTACCAGCCTGTAACACAGAGGAGGGAATTCAGAGCCAGTTCCCAGGTTTCCTGCTATGGCAGATGTGGCCTCTTGTTCCAGATTTCAACCAGGCTGCAAGTCCCTGTGTCCTAACCTCGCTCCTTCAGGAGCACAAGCGGACACATCACTGAGCTTACTGGTAGAAAGACATTTCTGTGAGAGTGGCAAAAGTTGAGACCAAATTCCCAACTTATAGTTTCAACATAAGCTTTGAAAGACATTCTTATGGATCTTATCTGTGTCAGGACTGAACTCAAAATTTACCCAACCTGGCTGACATAAGAGGACAGCACAAGACATGTGTTTGCCCCAAAATAGACTTTTAGACTTTCTTGAATACAGTTCTTTGGTAGTTGAGCCTTCCTTGCTAGTTAAAGAGGTACTTCCTTTCTAAGCCCCTTTATGAGTTTCCCGAAAAAAAAATCACTCCTTTAGGCCGATACTTTTGTAGCTTTTGGAAAGTTTGGTAAAAATCCATATGGTTGGTTTTGAGCATGCTTAAAGAATTGTTTCAGATGTTTAACTTGTGCTTGGGTAACTGAAAACAGTTCAAACTTGGCATGTAGTCTCCAGTGAGAAATGTGGGCTTGGATAAGTTGGAAAAAAAATTGGTTCAGAAAGAAAGGAGTTATAAACAAGTGGAAATAGTATGCTTCAGTTATCCAGATGTATGCCAGGCAAGCATAGACGTCTGGATATCCACATGCTGAAATCAATGCATCTGTATTTATTTAAATGTGTGATGTAATGTTCATGTGCAAACATCTCAGTAAATGGTAGGCATGTTAATTTTTCCCATCTCACAAAATAAATATAGACAATACATGAGATATACATATATGTGCAGCTTAGAAGTGTCTGGCTGACCAGCAGAATGACCCTGAGCTCTTGGACGCCAATGAAAAGGCTGTTATTTAATGTAATGGAATATGGGTGAGAGTCCAATGCCCTCCAATCCTGTTCGTGTATTAAAAAATAGAAAGGGTAAATACACATGTAAAATGTTAAAAACCTCATCAAACCTTAAAAGTTTCCATTACACTATCTCAGATAATACTCAGTGCCAACTGTGATGAATTAAACGTTTCCACAGCCAGCAAAAGCTGTTCAAACCCCAAAATGTAATATACGATTTTCTTGATTCAGAATTTCAAAACACAACCTTTTAAACAGAGGTTCAATCATCGAATCCACAGGAGAAGTAGCTCTGGGTTTTCTTGCTGAAAATCCAAATTACTTGGGTGCCAAATCTTCATATGCCGAAAACTGGTGTCGCTCCATTGACTTCAGTGGAGCTATGCTGATTTACACCAGCTGCATGGCTGGCCCATAACTATTTTCAGTTGATCTGGATTATTTTATCTATTATATGAACTTTCTTTATAGATTACATGGCAAAACATTTGTTCTCAGCTTCCATAATGTCAGACTATGTGAATTTGTCTTAATGTGGGACCATTCGTGTCATTCTATTATTGCACAACTGAATACATTTGTGCTCATATCTTGATTTCACTGCACGTCCTCTGTTCCGTGCACTCAAAACCATCCTAACGGGAGAATTACTATCACTTCATCTATCTCTAGAAAGTTGCGTATTGCCGTGAAAGAGTGAAGCTGCAGCTACTGTGGGAAACATAGCACTGAATGTCAAGCTGTTGGTCGTGTAAAAATTTCCACCATAACACTACAGTAAGCGTAATTCTTTGCATGTAGCTTTGTTACCGAGGTTTTAAAGTTAATCATGCATGTTATTATTCATCAGGGAGTTTATGCTGGACACTTCACTTGGCGCTTTGACACAAAGGTAAATAGATTCCACGGATGCCCAGTGGTGGGATAATGAGATTTTATTAAATCTGTGATCTTCCCCTGTTGCAATGGCACTTACTGCAGGTCCCCTTTTCTGTGCAGTATGTCGTTTGCAATAGCTGTCTCCTAAGTACAACGCACAGGGTTTGGGTTCATGGGGGGGTTAGTGAATACACTCCGGCCTTTCATCACTGAGCCCCTGGGACCTGTGTAGGAAGGTGTGCGGCCACCTCTGCAGAGCCTGTTTGGGGCAGGACACACACCCCACAGCCAGGCTTGGCACAGGGTGGCTGGGGATGCAGGTGGGGAGATATCCTCTCCGCAGCCCGGGAAAAAGCAACCCATTCCTCTCCGCAGCCCAGGAAAAAGCGACCCATCTTTCCACCCACACAGTCCCATTTAGGGCACAAGTAAACACAACTTATTTACATTGCATTTATAGAGAATGCAAAAAGAATTAATTCCGGACTAATATAAGTTCTAATAAATATTGAATCATTACATAATCCAACAACTGTTTGCTTAAAAAGCATCCTACCACTTTCCCCTGCTTTTTCTCTGATTGTGTATAGCCCATAACATTCTGGTCCGTAGCATGTTTAGCTTGTGTTAGTCATTTATTAATCCTCAACAAACTATTTGTCAGTTAAATGTTAAAATAAAGCACGATCAAAGGAAAAGCAACAAACTTGCACAAGAAAGAGACTAGAGACTATTGGTCCAACTCTCAAAACCCATGCAAGCATCTGATAAAATCCTCCTGAATCCAAATTCAAGTAGTTACAGCCCGAGATTGAGGTATATGGTCTGGTAAATTGGCAGAGCCTGAGAGCAGTTACCAGCACCTGCCCAGATGGTACCTATCTTTGCTTTTATAAGCCCTACTTTCATTTACAGTTTTCTAGAAGAGAAAGTTCAAAGCAGCTACAGCTATTTAATATGTGTAGACTTTCCTTTATATGCCAGAGAAATTAATAGTAAAGAAATTTCCTCAGTCGTCTTAGTCTGCAAGTGCCATTTTAAAATCCAGCTGGACTATCAGCCCTGTTCCCTTCATACTTGCAGGCTTCTTGGCAGTAGGTACATCTCACACCCCATGAGGCAAGAAGTGTCATTGCTCACACGGTGCACAGGGGAAACTGAGGCACGGGGAGGCTGAACAATGCAGCTAAAGCTACGGAGACTTATCTGTGCTTTGCTGCAAGGACAAGCGCCCAGGGCAGCCTGGTTCCCAGGGAATGCTCTTGCCGGCTGCCTGGACTTTCCTCTCCCGCGCCTCAATATCTGCTGGGGCACAAACAACGCAGGGGACAGACTATCTACCTACTCATCCACCGATGCACTAAAATAAAGGCAAAGCTTGTGAGGGTTAAAGGCTACGAAACACTGCATTAAACAGTCCAGCAGTTCCAGCAAGGGTTAAGAGAAGCCTGTGACACCGGGAGACACAATGGGACTCTCCTTCTGCGCTACATATGTAGATGGGTATTAAGGACACGCATCCCTCCTCATCCAGAATCATGAATTTTTATGAAGTAAGCCCTGCTTTCCCATAATTCAGTAGGGTGCACTTTGCAGACCCTAAAGTGCTGTCACTACAGAAGGTTTCATTGCTTGCACCTGCTAAAACATTTGAGGTATTTGAGAGGCAGTGAAACACATTTGCTTTTCATTTTATCTGACTTTGAAAATCTTTGAAGTGTTTAATAGTAGTCCAGAAAAGATTTCTGCCTCTTAATCATTTACTTGTAGGGCACATTCTCCACTGGTAGCCTGTCAGGCAGAAAACGAGTTTAGCCCAGTTTTATTAAGTGCCACATGCCGAGTCAGTGTTCATTAAAGGTGTTTTAAGGTTTGAATTATGTAATTTATGAGAAAAAGAAATACAAAATTCCATTGTTTTATTAATATGCAGCACAGGATATACTGCTAATAACATACTTTTTAAACAGAAGTTTTATTAAAAAAAATGCTTTTATAGGGGGCTACAGATAGGCTTTTAAAAATCTCTTTTTCCCTGTTCAATAAAATTCAAACATTTTAATTCAATCAACATAGATTTGAAAAAAGGAACTATTCTTAACCTCTCCTTTCGGTCACTTTTCTTTACACACATTGTAGGCAAAGGAGGGAAATAAAGAAAACATCGGAATCTTTCTTTTTTTTTTTCCTTTTTAATAGAAGTGACAGTATATGGAATTAAAAGCAAGCCAATCCTGAAGCCTGCAGTCAGATGTTAATTCGCCCTTTAAAAAAAACAAAACCAAAAAAAAGAAAAGAAATAGTAAAAGAAAAAAGAAAAAGAAAACCTCCACATTATGACCCCAGGAAAGACTACTTTCCAGAATTATTTTAAATTGCCCCCCACAGGTTCACAGCTAACAGGATATTTTTAATTAGATGAGGGCTTAACTAAATCTTTTGGTAGCCCACTAAACCATTTTTATGGCCTACATTGTTTTAATATTTTAAATAGATTTTCTTAAGCATAGGCGAAAAGCACAATTTACGAAATACAAGGAGGAGTACAATTTCTTCTCAACCTATCTGTCTCGGGTTACCTGAGCCCAATCCTGGAGATCCAAGGAAGGCTGATCCTGCAGCTGGCGCTGGCAGGGAAACTCCCTGTCCCCTGAGATGGGGTGATATCCATCAAGGGCTCTCCTTACCCCCTCTCCGTGGCAAAACTCCCACCAGCATCCGTTTCGCTTGAAAACGAGATTGTGTGAGGCCTGAGGAACCAAGACCAGTTGAGTTTGACATGAACTTTTATTGCCATGGGAAAGTCTTAGTTATCCAAACTTACACCAAACTGGAATTCATTAACCCCTTCAAGGCAGGCCAGGGTGCAGTTCCTGCACTGGCAGGTTTGTTTTGTTTTCTTCTGTTTCATTTATTTTGTTAGTTTGTTATTTATTTTGATGCTCTGACAAGTCCTGGGAACAGAGAAACACTGATGCTTTGGGGTGGACACGCCGTGTCCGTGAGGCTGAGCTGCTGGATAGCCCAGGTTGTGCAAAATGGAAAGAGCCGCTGCCTGCAATCAGCGCTACCAAAAAGCTGAAGGAAAAAGAACCAGTGCAGATACAACACAAGTCGCTAATTCTGGAGTCCCGTGTGACTAATCCTGCTCATACTTTGGTAATGTGATGATCATGCGGAGTCTTACCACAGTTTACGGAGAGGGAGATATTAGCATCAGACCTTTGAGATATGGCTGTTTCCAGCAAGTGACCTCTGCACGTACCTCATACACAGCTGAGGTAAGGGAGTGATGCTCCGTGCAAGGGACACTGAGAATCATCTATTGCCAAAAGTTTGCAAAAAATGGAGCTGCTGACACTGAAAAATTGGTCACAACGAGCCACACAGAGAATACAGATGTGGTAGCAAAACATCTTGAAGAGGAATAGCCATTATACTTGAGCACAACCATTAAATTTCAGTTAAGAAGAGGGGAAAACTCATGACTATATTAAGAATTTGTTCATTTGATCCAGAGTAACATTTTTAATGAATTCTCTGTAAGCATGAGCCAAGAACTGTTAAAAAACCTTGCCCTGCAGAAAATCCACTTTTAAAAATGTGTTTGCTCTGAATGAAACGTTATTTTTACAGCGAGTCCTCATTTTATGGCAGACACGTGCTTGTGAAAGTTGCCATTGTTTGTGTGGAAAGTGGGAGGAAAAAAACCCGAAACAATCAAGGTGAAAATTAGTCAGATGCTTTACCTTACAGCATCCTAGGCGTTTTTTAGATGGCTTCCCCAGCCCTGCCTCCAGTAAGGAATCACTGGCACAAGCAGCCTCACCGATGGCAGTCAGCATGTACCTAAGGACCTCAGGCTGCAGCACTTGGGAAATTTGGGGGCCAGAGCAGGGCACCAACTTTTGCTCCAGCTCTTAATTACAGCTCTCAGAGATGACCTTTTTAATCCCTGAGGCAGGCTTTTTTGGGGAGGAGGGAAATGCGGCGAGGTGGCGGTTGTTCTGCCGTCACTTACTGCAAAGTGTTCGGGATGCGGAGGTGGGATGAAGGAAGATAGAGTCTGCTGCTTCTTCTTGTGAGATTTGCAGAGCCGTCTCCATGCTGTGGCCGTGTTCACACCCGTTTGGAAAGAATCCTTCCCTTGGGCACATGTGTAAGGAGCATAAGACTTATTTACTGGGCACCTCACCTCATCCTCAGAAGATGGGAGCACGCCTTACCTCTCTGAAGTGGTAAGGAGAGGGTGTTTTTAATTCAAGTGGAGGAACTAGCTGCTTCAGTTTTATTGCAGAATCATGCTAGTAATACACCCAGATTACTGAAGCTCACAGTAAGGAAGTCAATTTATAATGACTTTGCCATTGTCCTGTTGCTAATGTGCCACATTTGATTCTCCTCAGCTGGCTTTGAAAGGTCTCTTTGAGGAAGGAGGAGATAGCACCCTTGCTTATGAAAAAGGCAAATTATACCCAGGGGCAACATCGCTGCACAACAGGAAAAGGCCAGCCTCCTCCCAGGAGACATGGCCCCAAATTAAATGCAAGTAATTTCCTGACTAACCTGTGATTTCTATCTGGTTGTGGCTTCTGGCATACAGCTAAGTCTCCGGTTCTGCTGTTCTGTTCAGCAGGTCTCACATGTGCTTTCACTTTCATTTCCAAACTTTAATACAGAACAGCCCATCCACAACCTGCTGCTGAGGCAGCGGAGGCCAGGAATGCTGGCTCTGGGTTGTGCAGCCATGGGCAGGAGGAAGGACTGTCTGCTTGGAGGGGCAGCCCACGAGAGAGGTCCCTTAGCCACCGTGGCAATGGGCTGGCAGAGGAGGCAGGAGTGGGAGAAGAGCAACATGCTCCTGAAAATGGTTCCTCTGCATCCCATACCCCACCCAACAGGGTTTTGGGTCCGGCTGCTCCCTTCCCTCTCACCAACCTAAAGGTGGTGGAGCTACCATAGGCATTGGGCTGGAAGAACCTATGCCAGTAACTTTCTTCTCTACAGCGGGCATGTCTCCATCAGGAAAATCACTGGTAATAGGTCCAAGTGACTTTTTTACAGCACCAACAAAGGACTTCATTGGAAGAATGAAAACCCCTTCATTGTCCTGGTCAGACCTTGCCTAGGGAGGAGATGCCTTGGGAAGGGGATAAGTGGTTGTGGGCTCCATGGAACATGTGATGCAAGGAGAGAGCCTTCCAGAATAACATAAATTACATTCAGTCTTTCTGTGGTTACTTCTAGGAGAAAGCACTGCCTGGAAGGAAGGAACAGGAGACACAGCAGCCTGTAAGCTCCGTTGGGCAAGCGACGACAGATTCACTTTACTAAAAGTTCTCCACCATGATTTATCCCAAATACCTGTCTCCTTCTTGTACTTTACAGGATTTGGGGGCAATTTCTATAGATATTGTAGCACTTTTATGTTGAGAACTATCTGTTCAGTAGATCACCTGCATGCGGGCTACAGACACGTACATGGAATTAGGATGAATCAAGTGGCTTACCCTCTTCTAAGTAATCAGTATGGTGGTTGAAAAGTCCATGATAATAAAGGCAGGGACATGCCAGAATCATCTGTAGAAAGTGTCTAAGGTTTAAACTAACGTGTGTGTATGTGTCAAAACAAGGCAACAGCTCTTTTACAGCTCCTTGATATCAGCAAAGGTGGTAAGTTATCATAGGCTGAATTACTTTTTCTTAATTAATAAAGACTTTAAGGAATTATAGACTCAAAAAGCATTAGAGCAGCTTTAATGTTTTACTCAGGTCAAGCTAGAGAGAGAAGCAACATCAGCCTTTTAACATTTAAGGCCCAGGGTAAAGCAATTTTTTATGCTGGTGTTACAGTTTCATTTTGGAGTACTGTTTTGTTTATTTTTTCAAATCTGGATAGTTACTCTTTAGTGTCTTCAACCACAGCAGCAGAAGTCTTCCTTCCACTGGCAATAGCAGAATTTTTACCAGTACGAGTAAATTCATACTGGTCACCACATAAAAAAAGGGCTGTAACATAAAGAGACTGTACCATTTTTATTATGCTGATATAATCAAAATAATAAAACCTGTGTGCGTAAATGATAAGGGATATTAGTGCCATGTTGTTGAGAAATTGGCACAAGAACAGCAGTGAATGAAATACATCTGGGAATGGGAACCTAATTCATATAGGAAATAATAGGTTGCACAAATTTAATCAGCTGGAGAGCTATTACATGAGTAAGTAGATATTCTGTGTGTGGGGAAACTTAGATTTGATGCACAGGACTTAAATGGTCAGTCTGCTCTGGATTTTGTTGTGAAAATGCCTATTTGTTTCAAGTCAAGATGTGTTTCAGGTTGGGGGATTCATTTTAATTTCTGAAATAAGTGGCCTACGTCAAAAAGCACAGATTCTGATTCGGATTTTGACTCGCTGCTCTTCAAAGTACAGGAGGTTTCCTTCTGAGCATCTTTACCTTAGCCCAAATGAAACCCAAAGTCCAAGTAGAAACAGAGGTAATGTTGCCAATTTCATCCTCATTTCTGATTAAAACCTTGTAAGAAATGATCAGTTTAGGCAAGGTTTCTTCATGAGATGAAAAATAGATATCAGCCTGGTAAAAACGTTCAGAAATATTTGAAGGCCCCAGGCAGTCCTTTTTGTTTGCAAGAAAACTAAACGGTAAATGGGGTTTTCATAGGAAACTTTTGCAAAGAGCATTTTCCCATTAATTTTGTGGGGAACGTGCCTCGGGTTTTTCAGTAATTGCTAATGCTTTTGCTACGAAAAAGTTTTAGTATGTTACAAGACATATGTAGCTTGAGATATATATATATATATAACCTCTTGACAAAAGAAAATATGTTTTTTTAGCCTTTTTTTTATTCTTGGAATGAAACTTTGGCTTGGGTGAACTATTTTTTTGGGGTGAAACCTCCCTGTTTACAACAGGCACACTAGATGTTTCATTTTCCTGAGTATTGCTTCTGAGGAAATACCATAGCATTGTATTTACAAGATACCCCGAACTGTCAGTTCCCTTGAAACACAATGTATTTAATACAAAGCCATTAAGCCTTGTAAAACTGTCAAAAATGTAAATGACACTTGTAATAAAACCTTGTCGTGTGACCGGCTCTAGCTAATCAGGGTTGATGATATCACTGCAGCTGATCGCGGCTGGTGCTATGTACATTTCGACAGCTTTATGACCTGCATGGATTTGTGTTATTAAAATTGTACAGTTTTGTAAGGAATTTGGGATTTAATAAAGCAGCAGAGAAACTACAAAAGGGACAATATATCCCACTAAAAGTGAGCCAGGCTTTAAAAAAATAATATAAACAGGTATAGCGCATGAGCACGCACGCGTGTGTGTGCATGCGAATAGGGAAACCAGGAGAGGTTCTCCTTTCCCAACTCACGCCGGGTACGGGCTGCTCGTATAAACCACTTTTATGTATTTATAGCTCGGCAAATACCTTGCATCTGCGAGACCATAAAACAAATTACAACGTATCCAATTGCTTCAAGGTGGCGAATTGTGCTTAAACTTAATGACTTGTACAGATTATAGGAGAAAGAGCATTACCTGTTTAATGTCTTTTTTAATAAGTAATTCCCAAACAAGTATAGTAAATGGGAGGTTGGGGTTTTGTTTTGGTTTGTTTCTTTTTTAAATTTTTTTTTTTTTTTCGTTTTCCCCCCGGAGTTTTAAGCGGAGTGGGCCTTCGCCCTTGCGAACACGAGGTAACGCGAGGTTTTATTTATTTAGCAATACTTGGAACCGCTCCCCAGAGTACAACCGTGTCAGAAAAGGAGAGACGAGGATACATATTCTCCCAATAATCTATAAATTCAACCTAATGGGGCAGATATCAGAAAAATGTGTTGGATGGAAGGGGCGTAAATCACCCCTGGTTTCCTGGCATGAGCTGGCACTGCGTGCCTTATATTCCAGCCAAATTATTCCATTTGTTTCTGAAGATATTTTAATCCCTCGTGACCTCAAACTTCCCGTGAACCAGGGCCCGAACAAAAGGCCGCCCACTGTCTTTGCAGTAAATCTGTTGTCTCCCTTCTAGGCCCGCAACCTGGGATCATAGATCACCCCTGCACCGCATCTTGCTTCAATTTACTCAATTAACTCCAAGGAAAGCACTTGTAAGTTCGCAGATGTTGCTTTATTATCAAGGCCTAAAACCTACGGGGCGGGTTGAGGAGCCGGAGGTTACGGGAAGGTTGTGTGAGGGGGAGGGAGGGCGGCGCAAGGCACAGCCCCCCCCCCC
>VXBO01006546.1:307469-327313 GCA_013400135.1 Rhinoptilus africanus | reverse complement strand
CCCCGGGGCCCTGCGCCCCGGCCGCCTCCCCGGCACCTCGCCCTGGCGGATGGGGGGGCTCTCTGATGTTATCCGGCCAAAAAAAAGAGAGGGTACTCCACCTTGAGAGGGGGGTAACGTGGCGATTAACAGATGTTTAATTGGGCCATTCGTCAAAGGAAGAGCCCGCCTCAGAGTCAGCGAGGCTAGGTAAATTATTTCCAACCCTGCAGGTGTTGGACTGGCAGCTCTATTAGTCTTCTGGAAACGGGCTTTAGAAGATTTTTATATGAAAAGATAATTTATTTCTATGAGGTATTATATTGTGCCTTCATTTACGCAATGCGCTTTCAGGTTTGGGGCGGGCCCTCCTTTATCTTGTGCGCTGGAATGAACTGGGGAGGGACAGGAGAAAAACCAGTCACCCTCTCGCCACATCATGGAGTCATTGAATCATAGAATGGTTTAGGTTGGAAGGGACCTTAAATGTCACCTAGTTCCCCCCCCTGCCCTGGGCAGGGACACCTCCCACCAGCCCAGGCTGCTCCAAGCCCCGTCCAGCCTGGCCTTGAACCCCTCCAGGGATGGGGCAGCCACAGCTTCTCTGGGCAACCTGGGCCAGGGGCTCACCCCCCTCACAGCAAAGAATTTCTTCTTGATATCTAACCTAAGTCTACCCTCTTCCAGTTTGAAGCCATTACCCCTCATCCAATCACTCCATGCCCTTGTAAAAAGTCCCTCTGCATTNAAGATGCAATAAGGTCTCCCCGGAGCCTTCACTTCTCCAGACTGAACACCCCCAACTTTCTCAGCCTGTTTTCATAGCAAAGGTGTTCTCTTGTGTCACGCTATTTAATAAGTTCTCAGCAGCCCACAGGTGTGAGGTAGAGAAAATATGTGTGAGAAAAACTTACAAAAAATTCACCAGTGCACCCAAGCCCAGGGTGTGATGCTAGCCCAGGTGGCAGAGAGGCAGGGGGGCTCAGGAGCGCTGGGGGCAGAGCCAGCGTGGGGTCCTGAGTCTCCTGACATTTCACTGTCTGCTGGGCTGAGGTTGTGATCTGGATTCATACCTGGTTATACCTGCATTTTTTATTTTCGGTTCATGTGGTTTCCCCTCCTTTTAAGCTCCCATTTTGGTTCTTAAGTTCAAATGAGCCCTAACTCTCAATGAAAAAAATTCTGGAAAGTACAAAAGCTTTCAGGTGAAAATCACATTTAAAAGGGTAGGTTTTCAGTGAGTTTGCAGCAGAATTATAGGTCTGTCAGATTTTCTTAGGGACAAAGCGCAGGTTCATTTAAAAGTCCTGAAGATTTAGAATTTTTTTTAGCAAATATTAGGCCCAACCTTTAGCAGGGATGAGTTGCCAGAGGCCCATTTACTTCATGGAAACTCCATCTCTTTACATCAGCTGACAATTTGACCTGGAACATGAAATCAGTTCCCAAGTGAGTTCAGTGTCATTGCAGATTTCACAGCAACTTTCATTCAGGTGTAATTATAAACTGTGTTTTTCAGGGAAGCTCAACTTAACAACGATTCAGCCTGCATTCATTCTCCTCTTCACCGCCTAACTAATTTAAGGTGCTTTTGTGATTGTTACAAAAATACCTACCTGTAATTTCTGTGGACAGTTTTCTTCCCTGTCAGTCTACAATTGTTGCAGCAGAGGAGAAGTCTTCGGAGTCACTGTTTTCTGCAGTGCACAGGAGAGTGAGGAAACTCCTGAGCAGCCTCTCCATCTTTTTCATTAATCTCCATAAAAGAGTGACAATCTAAAATGGCCCTTTTCCCTTGGGCGAATTTCTTCCAGGGGACATGGCTAGAATTACTGGCAACTCTCTTCCATATTCTCCAGACTATCCTAAGCCTATACTACACCTAAACTGGGGAGAAGATAGGGCTTTTTGTGTGCAGCAAAATGCTTGCTATGAAAGAACAGCAGTAGCAACACCAACAGCTCTCAGGCTTTACCTTGCCTGTAGTCTAGCTCCATGATCACAAGGCAGTTCATAGTGTATTTCATGGTAATGCTTTTTGTGATCTTTATGCCACTTACAAGTATCTGAGATAAGACCAGATCTCTGGAACAGCAAGAACAGAAAAGAAAAACAAACTAGTATTCCTGGATATCTTTCGCCCTGTATGGCATTCAGCCTATGCACAATATGCTGAAAGTTTGACATTTTTTTAGCTTTGCTCGCATCTTTATCAGGCTCTATTGCGCTTACAAGGTTTTGGCATATGAGGTCCTTTCTAGCGGTGACGGTAATTGAGCAGACTGGCATGAGATAAGTGAGGTCCGATTCTGTCGGTTTCTCCTGCCTCATCTACACTGAAGCTCGGGTTTGATAGCAAGCCAAATTTCTAGTCCTGAGTTTTCAGTATCTGTAATGCTTTAAACAGAGAAGCCAAACTAAATCTCAGGGGGAGTCACATGGCTCACAAATGTGGATGCAAATGGGTTCATGTAGTTTTTGTGCAATATTTTGTGTGTGAAAGTTTCTTAAACTCTTCTTGGCTTTTAACTTTCATGAGAGAGTTTTTAATTACTCTTTGAATGTGCCATTACATTTCTTTTTTTACTCACAGCATTTTTTTTTTAAATAGTGGTCTGTTTTGTTTCTATGTATAATGGAAGTTAATAAAATATGTGCCAGAAGCCAAAAATATGATGAGCTATAAGGCATACTCCAGACTGTAAGGAAAAAGAAGAAAGAGCTGGCCTGCAATTCCACAGGCTATCAGTATTTCTCCTTAGAATAGATATTACTTGTAGTCTGTTTCCCCCAAAATGTCTGGCCCGAATCTAAATAATTTTCTCCCTTTCTAAATCCATAGATCACCAATTTCTGCTCATTTAAAGTCTTTTGCCTGTGACAAAAACTGGCTATCATTTAAGTCCCAAGTCTAATTCTGAATTAGAGGTTTTCCTTGTCTTTTCCTTAGACAGTATCATAAACCTACCTAGGTTGGATCAGATCTGGTGAATTAAGACAGCTGGGGAAGGAATCTCAGCAACACGCTACGGATCCGTAAATGTGTTCAGTTTTATTGCTGCAGTAGGAAGGAGCAGGTCTATGATAGCATCAGCTTGCTGTTCCTGCGTCTCTGAGTGGTGATTGGGGCCCAGGCTCATTCCCTTGCACTTTACACCCTTAACTTAAGCACCTCTGTTAAGAAACTGGTAGCCTGGTTCCTGCAGGAGATGCACAGAGATAGAAATCTTACCTGAGCTGCCTCCCTGTCTCCACTCCATAGACGGAGCTTGGTGGTGGGACTCTTGAGATTCTGGGATCTGGCTTACGTACGTTGACTTTTCGTCATAGGAAATAAATTTGTCCATCAATCAACCTATTGGACTGAGTATCCCAGAAACAGTTGCAACTTGACTTTTAAGCAGTTCTGTACCTCACTGCTTCTACACCTTTGACAGAACTAGCTCATCTCAACCACACTGAACGTTTTATCTGATACTCTGCTGTCTGGAGATGGTTAGCAGGCTCTCCGGAGCACAAGACCCAGTCACAGCAGTTATCATATATATGGGTATACTTGTGACAAATGGCTGATCTTCCCCTCCCCCCCCAAAAGTCAGCTGAACAGGTTCACAGATGATTAGGCCACCTATGCTGCTTTTGGTAGGGACATGCCATTAGCAAGTGACATGACCACTGTGTCTTTACAAAAATGTGCAAGTGGCACTAATGGTTCTTCGTACAAAAAAGGTATAGAAGTCTCTTCAGCAACCGATGACACTTGAACCTGCTGCTCTCCTACCTGTACTCCTATCTTTTAATAGAAAGAATACCTTCTGACTTAGAGTCCATGTTGCAGTGGATACAACTTATGGAGGGGTTGCCGAGATCATCTAACACTTTGCTGTTGCTGAAATGGTGAACTCTTGCTCTTCCCCTTTCTTCCTTACTCTTCTGTCTTCCATTACACTCCCAGCCTAACGAGCCTACCCAACCCTGCACTAGGTTTTTTCAGGCCTTTGATGGCCTCATGCAACCTGCTAACCTGGCGGAAAGGCCAGCAAGGCTGGAGCAGCACAAGGCACAAGGAGGAGCTTGGAGCCAGGAGCAGGCAAGGCCAAGGTAGAGATAGGACTTCCCTGTTCAGTGATAGTGAACTGAGACATTGGCTACTTCACTGGCAGACTTACCTAAGTCACTGCTAAACGAGATGACTTTGGGGCTCGCTAGCCATACAGCTCCATGTGAATTAGGTGTCTGGGCTATCACCCAGCCCCTGCGTGTGAGAAGCCATCTTTGCTCATCTCCTTTCTATCAATACACCAGCTTTCAGCTGTTGATAAGCTGCTACCAAAACCTGTTAGCTAAAAGCTTATTTGGGTGTTAACTATTCCAGCTCCAGCTGGTGTGGTGTTCGTGCTGTTTTTGACAATTTACAATCAGGAGACAGCTGTTGACTGCAAAGGGAGATTGGTCAGCTCTCAACCTGTAAAACACAGAAGCATCATCTTGAGTGTGGCAAGGTCTGAGGGGAAGCAGTATCCTCTACTGCTGGAAAGGCAGCAACAGCTACAAGGCATGTAGCCCTCCTTCAGGTTTCTATGGCATTCTTCACAATCTTCACAGTCCAGGAATGCTGGGTGGAAAGAGTTCATGGCTATACCTTACCGTGAACTTCTTTCTTTTCAAACTCCAGCTTGGAAACTGTTCTGAAATTATCTCCTGCACATGATGAGGTGGGTCTTTTTATTCTGTTCTGTATTTCTTTGAGACCTTGTATTCAAAACTGTGGATGAAATAAAGGTCACTTATTACCCTGTATTTCAGGTTTGCCAGTTACTTTTATAAAACTGCATTGCACTACAGTAACTAAAAGGCATTTATTTCAGCAGCCGGTGTGGATGATGCATTCTCAGGCCCTTTATAGAAGAATAGGTAAAGTGCGATGCTGTGAGCTTGTGTGTTGAAAACTCCGTGTGCTTATTCCAGCTGTGTCTACTGACCATTCCCAATTCTCTCTCCTTGCCTACCTGGTCCACTTCTTAAACCTGCTAAAGCAGCCTCTCTGTGCTAGCACTGCCGCTGGGGCCTGAGAACATTTTCAGCTGATTAGACCATTCAGCGTTGTTGCACTCTGGTTCTCACCAGCATGTCGTCTTCACTTTGTCCCATATGTTTGGGCTAACCTTCCTTTCCCCTTACAAATCATTCCTCTGTGAACTACTGGCATCTCTACCCACATATTTTTGTATGCACCTCAGTAGGAAATATATGAAATCAGCGAGCCTTAAAGAGCATCGCAAGCAGGTCAAACTTTATATTCCTAATGAAAACTCTTAACAATGTTGCTACAGACTCGGCTGCAATTCAGCCTTTCACTTTTTTCCTTCTAAATATGATTTCATTTCGTACCTTAAAAACAAGTTCCAGGAAATTCCATCTGGTCTTGTTGTGAATCATAAGCCTACTGTGTCTCTTCTCTGAATATTGGCTTGGCCTTGCACAAATTTACATAGAAAATGATCAGAATAAAAACTCGCATTGACTTCACTGGAAGAAGTTGAGATTTCTTTTAGTTTGTTGTCAGTATGAGAACTCAAATGAAAATATTTTGCCAAAATAAAAAAAAGATGCTTGGGAAATGTGTGTCGATTGAAATGATAATTAAAATCGCAATTTTGTTTCAACAGACTTGAAAGTTTGATTCCAACTTGAAAATTTTCTATAGATTCTTTGATTTTTAAAACAAAATTTCAGAAGATTGTCATCCAGAGGTGGTTTTAACCTCTGGAATAAGCATGTTCTTTTAAAAGCTCAGATCCCACCATTCCATTTCAACCAACCATTGAGGAAAATAACAGAAACTCATGAAACTTTTTGGTATGTAATCTTTATTTTTTTCCTCAAGAAAAGTAAGAAACAGCTTTGTGCAAAATAATAAATGTAAAGGTCACCCAGCACTCCTGGGAAGCTGGACTGTGCTTGAATACTTAATGATTTTGAAATAAGTAAGTTCATTTTTTCTGTTTGCCATATCAGTAGCAAAATGTCAATCAGGGACGTGGACTAGGACTGTCCTGGTGAAAGACATTTTGGGTGCCTGGTTTTTTTTCACCATTGCAAGTCACGAGATCCTGACAGTTACACTTGAGGCTATTTTGTTGGTAGTGGCATGTTTTTTTTCTTTTTTTATATAAGCAAATTTGAATAATATGCAGCCAATTGAATGACAGATACAATTTTGAAGGCTAAAAACCTAAAACCTTTAAGCAGTGATTTAAAAGCTAATTATTATGGATATAGCCATTCAACATTCATTTCTTAATATTGTTCCCTCAAGAAATAGTGATTTAGTCAACCAATTATTTTATCTCTTTTAGGGATACTTTCTTAATTGCAAAACAATCTAAAAATATAATCAGCATGCTAAATACATGTGGTATCTTGTTTAGAATGCCATGTTGGAGGGAGAATGCAATTAAACTGTCAAAATGTAATTGTTTCTCATATTTAATTTAAAGAGGCTGATTCACATTTGCTTTTCATGTTTAGGAGTTAAAAAACAAAGCGAGCTACTAGTACAACTACTAGTTTTTAATAAAGACAACATAAGCTCGGAGCACTGACGAAAGCTGCCTCTGTCATGAGATATTGCTATCAAAAGATAGGCAAATATTCACATTTTTTAACTCCTCTCATAACTGCAGTTCAGAATTCGGAGTTTCAGTACATACGACAATATTTGTAATTTCGGGTGCAGTTCTAACATGGGGTGATGTGCAAACTGCACACTCTCCATCCTCCCCATTGCCTTTGGAGCCACTTCTCCTCGGAGATGTCTTCCACCCATCATTGTTTTTTCCTTGCTATTAGAGGAAGTTTGGAGGAAGGGGACCTTGAGCCGGGATCCATCACATTCAACTTTCCTCCCCGCCACTCCTGCTCTGGAGGAAGGGAGATATACAGACCTGTAGTGACTTCCCCCTTGTATACCTGCATCCAAAACCGCCTGCCTGGTGACAGCTAGTCCAGATTTGCCTTTTTAACCATTCCACACTGAGTGACAATGTAAACAAGAGAGCAGTGTGGTCCTGGGACTGCTGTTTCATGGGATACAAACCTTCAGTGTGGTGGAAGGAAATGCTAGAGCCATTTAGGCAGATGCATTGCCTTCAAAGACAGCTCTGAGCAGAGAATTCTTCTGTATGTATGTATGCACATGTATGTGGATATTTTCACCATGATGCCAAAATAACCACCTTTTCCTTCCAGGTCAGAATAAGTAGGTTTTTCTCCTTTTCTTTTAAGCGTCGTGCTAGTTCAACAATCTTGTACACCTTTTTTGGTAGCAAACGACTTCTTAAAAGTTGTATAACATCCCGTTAAGGAAAATCTTTGAGTAAAAATAATCCAAGTCTGCTGGGCCCATGTCAAGTTGTCAGGAGCTTTTCAATCTCACTTATCTCCTGAGCAAAGATAGAAGCCCTGTGGAATCACTAGCACTGGGATTTAACTTCAGATCTTAGATGGGGTGGAAATCTTCTAGTGAGCACCACTCCGAATTTCATTTTGTTGTAGTAAAAGTGGTATCACAGATTATTCCAACCAACTCACCCCAACACCTTACACTTGTGTATTGGTGCCTTAAGTGGTACATATTCTGGTGAATAGGCAAGAAATACACATACAAATGCAAGCCAAACAAAAGTCTGATCGTACATATATTTACAGAAGTGCATGTCTGTTTTGCCTTGGATGTGTTATCTAACGGCTTATTTGGGGAATTTTACTGTCATTTAAATGCTCCCATTTAAGTACTGTTTAAGTGGAAATACTGATTACTGGGATATTTTGTATTTTTATTGTTTCTTGTGTATTATTTGTATCTTATATGATCATTACTATACAAACTGAGTGGATTCACTTCTATTTTGCCCTATATGTTTTGCCAATTCTGTAACTAGAACAATAAGCAGCACTAGGAGATTGTTATCCCATCTATGGCACAGCCTTTAGAGCGTACTGAGATATCAGCAGGTGGGTTTCCCACCTATTTGTTGCCAGCAGAGCAGATCTGCAGGCTTATTCCTACATACAAAGGCAGGATCTAGCAGAAAGATGGTTAAAGATCTGTCTGCTGCTATCTCCCTAACATCTCCCCTTCTCTTTACAGTCCCCTCCTTATTTCATAACATGGTCCAGCTGCTCGTGAGATGCTATACAGGAAGGGAGAATTCTTGGTGCAAATTGAAGTACTAACAAGGCTCTGGTAAGGAAAAGCTAAGGTTTACAGCTATGCCAAAGCTGAATGGACATGGATTTACACAAAATTGTAGGTGGCACACCCCTTACTATAGAAAGAAATCTCTACTGAATATTTTCTGCTGCAGTCTTACATAAAAAAGCCCAAGACATGCAAAGTGGAAAAAAAGCCTGCCTATGCAGTTGATGAAAATAGTGCTCTATCACAAGAAGTGCAGGGTGACTTTAGGCCCACAGGAGCTGCCTAGAAATATAGCGATGGGCCTGTATCAGATCTCACCGCAGTTTGCATTTTTTAGTTTGTGTCTTTATTGTTCTGATGCATCATCAAATGGAAAAGAGATTGTAGAAACCCAGGAGTCTCCACCAGACTTGAACTATGCTTCCTGCAGGGTTTTGCCTCTTCTGTGGTTGCATGGAGGGGTAGAGGGGGAAACAGGCTCCTGGTGGGGCTTAGGGTCCGGGGTACATCAGGATGCTGAAAGGCTGCTCTCTCAGCCACTTCCAGGTCCTTCTCTGCCACATTTACCAGCTAGCAAGCTCCAGGATGAAGAAAAGCAATGTGTCCACCACTTTCCCTTCTCTGTTATCACCACCTTTTCAGCATGCTTCAGACCTGAAACCAGGGCAAGTCTGAGCTACGGGTGAGGTGTTTATGTCTGCTACCTCCTAACCAAGGAAGAGCCCTACATTCACAGCCAGAAGTGTGGGAGGGGGGTGATTTTAACAGCTTGATCCTACAAATCCTCAAGTCCTGCCCCAGCTCTCAGTGGCTCCACCAGGGCTCCGGCAGACGAAAAACTTCCCCGTTATCCATATGCTCCTGCACCTACCCTCATGTGAAAAAACTGATTCACGTGTGCCAGGGCAGGCCTTGACTCGACTCTGGGAATTTCATACCAGATTTGGATCCCGTAAGAAGAGGCATTAGGGTTGCCAGTTTGAAATATGACAAAACCCAGCCGCCTCAGACAAATGGCTGCTACCCACGCTCAGCTTCGTCTGCACATGTGCGGTGCTCGGGATAACAACTGCCAAGTCTATAGTAAAAGAGGCCAGGCAGGAAGCCAGCCACATGGCAACTCTAAATGATATTAATAAGACTTTATAAAAAGTTAAAAGCACAACGTAGCTTTTCAAAGTGTTTCTTCGAGATCTCTACATATGCATAGGTGTTTCATGTCTATGAGATAGAGGCTTGGGGTAAATTTAATGCAGTATACATTTCTGCCTAAGAATTTAGTATTTTTTTTTCCCTCCTGAAAGCTGTTGATATAAACTGGGACTCATTAAAAACACCTTGTGTTTTGTTTTTAGAAATCTTGACTTTATGTAATTCCCTAGATCATTAGAAAGTGATGTAGCATCAGCAACTGTTCCGAAAAAGTCCTGTCTTTCAAGGAGCAGAATATTCTTGCCGCAGTCAATGGCAATAAAAGGGTGCTTAGCACCTTTCAGGAGATGCTGAGCGTCTCTCCCAGGCCTAAGTCCAGAGATAGCATTCCCAAAGGACAGATACAAGGATATTAAAAAAGACTTTGATCAAAGAAATATTGCTTCTTTCCTCCTTTCACTAAGCAGATGTGCAACGTGTCTTGGGAAAGAAATAGAAAAATTCCTGAGTGATTTATTTGATGAACCTAGTTTTAACCCAGGTTATTGCATGCCTGATACGGTGATGCTGGTTATTAGTTTCCAGTTGAAAATGACCAGATAGAGGACATATTCACTTCATCAATATAATACATTTATTGGTTGTCAAGAGAGTCACATCACACAGATATGTAAATCTGTCACTTTGTCTTAAAAGTGTATTTCTCTATTACAATGTTGCTTGATGTATGTTTTAAGGCAGTAAGGCCTTTTAAATATTAAAAAACACCAAGACAAGGGGGAAGATTTGTCTGTTCAATCACAGGATTTAAGACATTAAAAGCAGATGCATCATTTATAAAAGTAGGATTTTATCAAATGCCATTGTAAATGAAAGAATCACATCTACCATATGTAGATATGTGAATGAAAGAAACCTTCTTGTTCAGGAAAATTAACAAACTTTTTTGCTAGCATTAAGATGGATTAGTCTGTGAAGCTGGTTACCAGTTGACCACAAGTCTCGATTTGCTGTGTCAAAACTAAAATAGAATAGAGTCTTTGTTTACATGACATAAAAAAGAAGTGTTTTTCATTCTCTTTATATGTCCTCTGAAGCAATCCTAGCTTTGAAAAAAAATTCATTAAACATTGTAACCAAAGGAACTCAAAGAAGTTTATTTGTAGTTTAATCCCCTTCTTTACCATTAAAAACTGCAAGAAATATCAATAGCAATAAATATGAAATATAGCAAGAACCTCGGTAATCTGTATTGTTCTTTTTAAAATGTGCGAAACCGGCTTTTTTGAAATGTGATGGCGTTCCATATTTTGAAACAAAAAATAACACCTGGCATCATGCTGTGTTATGGTACTAATCCTTGACACGGGTCCAATACTACGATGGTGGTGTTCTCTTCTGTGTAGAATAAGACCAGGTTGCTCAAGCACCCTTGAAATACTGAACCTCAACCTCATTTTTTTTCTGTTGACCCTATTTTTTTTGTGATGGGACAGACCAATACGGCACACAGCTCTCTTGAGTCAACATGAAACCTGTCAATGGTTACAATGAGATTTGTATCAAGCTCTTAGGTAGTAGCTTAAGACAACTTTTTTGCTGTCAGACAGAAACGGTGTTAAATGAGAACAAATATTTTTTATTTTGAGCATGCAATAGAAAGCGAGTCAGTGTGTGTGCGTGTTAGTTATCTTAGTACAAGCGCAATGGAACTGCAGGACTAAATACGAGACCTCTAATTGCCAATGAAAAGTAATTCTCACTGTCTTTGACTGCACTCTGGGCCTAATTCAGCAGATCTTCTGTATGTAAAACTGATGCTCAGCTTAAAAACCTTCTGTGTTTGCGGTGACTCTGGAATCTGGTGCTATATAGTCCTAGTTAAAACACAAGGTAATTTACCATCTGAGTATCCTTGCTGAAAAGGATGTTGCTAATACAGAGGAGAATACGGTAATTAATTCATATGTAACCAATTTAAAATAAGGAGAGGTAAGCATGATAGAGGAACTACAAAGCATGTTGGAAAGGAAATAAAAAGGACGTGGCAAACCACATAATTAAGGTACAGATTTTTAACTTTATTTGTTGAAGGGCAATAGATACACAGGACTGGAAGAGAGGGGACCTTTCTGTCTAGTCTAAGGTGTTCTAACCAGAAACTTTAATGTAATCCATGACAGGGATTTGAACCAGAAGAAAAGTGTGGGTCTAGGTTACTGTCTCTCCCCTCTGTGAAATACAGGGTTGTTGATGAGCAGGTCTTTGGATCCAGTTCATCTCTGGTCACCTAGGTCTAACACAACCAGCCTTTAGTTCATCAGTTTACATTACAGAGTCTACATCGTAACAGCCCACCGCTTCACAAAACATAATTCTTTATCATGGAAAAAGAACACTAAGACTGAAGAGCCACCAAGGTTGATCATAGCCTGAGCAGCTTCCCTGGTGTCCAGTGTGCAGAGCTGGCTGCCTGGGCTTCATATCGCTTCTTTGAGTGGCAACTTCAGGAAGGAGAAGATGGAATCATAAAAATAATTTGCCAATGTGGTCATGATAGGAGAAGCTTCTGTACAGTAAATGATAATTCAGGGCTAATGCTTCTTAAATAGTCCTAAGAAAGTATTTAGGAGTGTTTAAGACATTGTGTACGGAAGTGCCTAGTACATCACGATGGGGTTTCCAGGAGAATTTCCAGGTATGAATTTGGGATGGTGATGTCACCCAGATGCGTTGAAGTCAATGGTGAACCTAAATGTAGTAGTGCTGAGACTGCCATGAGGCACAGCAGTTCTGCATGGTGCATATGTTACGTTCATTGCAGAGAACATTACTGACTTCCTCTTAGGGTTTTAAAAAACCCACATTCTTGAGGCTGTTTTTATGTCTGTTTTCCTGTGCTCTTGGCTTCAGTTGCAAAGACAGAAGTTTCTGGGTTCAGAACCTATTAAAATGGTCAAAATGAGCTATTTAAGATCTTAAAAACAGAGGTGGGAGAATGGGTGTGCTTTGCTTTTGTTTTAAAAAATTATTGACAGCGGTTTCTACACTGGAATAAAAATAATTACTGATATTCCCACTTTTTCCACACAGTTGAACTGCTACTTTCCAGCCAAAACCACCTAAGGCTCTTGATGTTTTAGGTGCAGCATGTACTCATATGGACAGGTTTTTCCTGTAGAGATTTCCAGGGATTGCACAGTTTAGTCGCAGAGTCCTTGACGTAGCAGCCATCACACAATCTCTCCCCCTTCCCAGAAGAGGGAATCCATGTTGGGAATTAATTTAGTTTTTTGCGGTAATGGCACTGGTGGCCCAAACCCTGCAGTTCCCTGCAGGGCTGCCTCGAAGGAGAGGGCGATGGGGCTCTGTGGGGATGAGGGAGTTCACAGCTACCCAGCAGCCAGCAAAGACTTGTAGATATGGCTCAGAATAACACTGACCTTGCCCGCAACCATCCCACCCCCAACTGCACCTGCCTCTCCCTTTCCATCTCAATCACCGCCACCATATCATCTCCCACGTGGCGCCTGCCTTGGTCCTCTGTCCTTTCCCTCCTCCTCCTCCCCCCGAGTGCCCTGGTTTTCCCCTGGCTCCTACCCGTACATACACACGTCTGCCTGCATGCACTGAGCATAGTAGTAGTAGTAGCTTTTATTACTCTCAGTTCTTTATTAATGCCACATGTGCTGTTGTAAGGTTAAGTTATTAAGTGATATCCAATAATTGTCTCTGCTCTAAAGTGGACGTTTCATTTAACTATACTCATGTGGATCTGTTTCAGTACCATTTATCATGACCACATTTTAAGAAACATTTCAATAGGCCATTTCTCTCTTTGCTTTCTTTAACGTAACTAGACCTAAAAGGTCCCGGTCAAAAATTAAATACAATTACCTTTGGAACAGCGTAAGGGAATGCGGGGTTTGCATGTGCTTTGGAAGTTAAAATACATATTTTACCAGGCTATCATCTCATCTGCAGAGTTAATTTTAGTGTATTTGTGCACTTGCTGGAAATGCTTATATGAAGGCATACAATGACCTGTTTAGTTTGCAGGAGAAAATTATGTCATTTGCAAGCAAGCTTTCAGCTGTGATATTTTATAATTGTTTAGATGAAAACCTGATAATCCTCTACTCCTTCACATAAACGGCAATCCATCTTTAAAACTGTGATAATTCATAAAACCTGCAGCTTAATAAACTAACAAACCCCAGGCCTATGTTATTTTAAGGGAAGTCAATCTTTGATCAGTCAAGCTGAAATGGGTCTGATAAGTGGAGGCCTTACTCACAGGGAGCAGCACTCCAGTTTGTTATTGCTATTTGCTCATCATCCTCAAGTGCAAAATAAGCAGAAGTCTTTCCGAGCTTCTTATCTCTTTTCACTTTCTTCTCTAGATCTCTGTCGCTTTAATCCAGCATGTCTGCTGCTGGTTAACAAGGAAATCCTGTGTCAATTATCGCCAACAACTTCCTGCTGTGAAGCTGTGGGGAATCAAAGCTTTTGAGAGCCTTTTTCACACCAGAGAGTAGTGCAGGGCCTAATTAAATGGCCCTCATATCCTGCAGCCTACTGGTGGCCAAATGATAGAGAGCTAATGAATGATAACCTAATTTTTTTTTCCAGGAATTGTTTTGATTCTTCCGGTCAGTTGTGTTTATGGAGTTGTGGCTCATTGTTTGGGCTTAGGGCTGAGGAGGGCGTCAAAAGGCAAAACTTGGGAAAGATACCGATCTGCTTGGTTTATTGTGCGCAGCACTTCGATTGTATAAATATATATATTGCATATCGGGAAGGATATTTGTTAAAAATTGCTTTGCTGAAATGTGTTGCCCTCTTTCCTTGATATGAATTGCTTTGGTGACTCTTATACACATGTGGGCTGCAAAATTGTCCTATAAATCCCCCTCATAAATGCTATCGCTACAATATTATTTTTACAGAATCACAGAATAAGGTATCTGCCATCGCTCGTGCACAGCTGCCCCAGTTCCCCCTCCTCATTTTTCTTCTCCCCTCTTTTTTTTCTTTTTTCTTACTAAAATCGTTCTACCAAGAACTTGATCTCCTGCCCGAACAAAACTGCAGCTCTTGTACGGCTGCTGCTTGAGATTAACTAACCTTGTGCTAAAGTTACACATAAAAGAAACGCAAATCTCTGCTGCTTTTAAATTTAGATGAGCATCCTGAATCACCAGCTGCCTCTGCCCATGCAGTGACGCTGTTCTGTGGGGGCTCGGTTGTCGGGATCCTGTGTTGAGCATTAGTGCAGTGCCTGAGCAAGGTTACCAGCAACAAAACAACCTTAGGAATAAATAAAAATACCCGAGTGGATAGCGAGGTACTTGCGTTTACCCCAATTGTGCATTTCTGAGAGCCCTAGCATAGTGCATGTGCACGAGGTGACAGACTTAGAGGTACCATGGGAGCCCTAACTCTGAATTTCCTGACTTTTACGGTTTTACATTACAACTTTAATGTTCCATTAGCATAGTTTTTTGTAGTTAATTTCCTTGGGGAACTTGGGAGAGTTCAGGTTGGTTTTGCTTGGGGGTTGTATTTTTTTTTTTTTTTTTTAAATAAAAGCAAGGGGTTGGAGAAAGATGGGCAAATCTGACCAGCTGCTTTGAAACGTTTAGAAGGATTTAACATGATTTTTTTTTTCTAGAGAGTAACAAATCCAAAATGCCAGGCAGAAGCATGCACACCTGCTTTCAAATACTGAAAAGCTCAGGGTCAGTCCTGCCTCATTCCATACCCAGAACTCCGGATGAGCCTGGCTGACATGAGATCCTACGTTAAGATTTTTTTGGTTGTGTGTGGGTTTTTTGTTTGCTTGGGGTTTTTTTGTGCGTCTGTGAGGTTTTTTTGTGTAGCGTTTTTTGGTGTTTGGGGTTTTTTAATGTAAAAAGACGCAAGCAATCTGCATAAGGTTTTTTTGCCACAAAGCTTTTAAGTCTGAAAAGCCTCACCTTAACTGGGCCGTTGGGTTGTGGAAGTGATAACAAGAGGGGAAAGGCAGAAAAGAAGAAATTGGCCATGTCTTTGTATTTCTGTGTGTGGAAGTTGAACGGTCAGAATCTGCACTTACCGAAGATGTCCCTGCTCGTTGAGGGGGTGGGGGGCGGGTTGGACACGATGACATTTAAAGATCCCTTCCAACCCAAACTATTCTATGATTCTAACTAAGCTTTCTTCCCTTCACCGCATTTAAATTTATTTAAAGTACCAAACCTGTGAAGCGCCTGGTGCTTCTCTCACATCCAGAGAGCACTTGCATCTAGGGACTTGCAATCTAAGATGAAGACGGGAGTCACGGGGAAGAGAAATTCCATGACAATTTGATGTGCTTTCTTGCATGATGTGATGCTCTCCTGCATGGCAGAAAGCTGTTGTTCATCTCCGAAATTAAAATGTTCAGTGAGATATCATCTTAAATAAACCAAGGACCCACTTTGCTCTCCATGTCTCAGCCTTTCAGGGTGGAAGGAGCAACTTGGCCACTGTGGTGCAGAGATGTTCAGCCAGTGCCGGGCAGGAGGCAGCAGGGCAGGTGAGCAGGGAAGAGAAGACATTTCAAAGGTGGGTTGCATGCTTTTGCACTTGGTATTTGTTGGCCGCTGCAGCTCACGTACACGGGCTTTGACTGTGCTCCCTTGGGTCAGGTGAGTATGAGCGTACAAAGTGTTTAAAAAGAACCCTATCGTTTGGACTATTATGAGACATTATGAGTCAGGCCCTGGATTCTTTTTCTAATAACAAATTCAGGAATCTTTTCAGTTTTGTTTTTCTGTGTTTGAGGCTTTTAGTGTCCAAAATTCTAGCTCTGCTGGTTGCAGAGAAAGTTTAACTTCAATAAAACCAGTAAACCTCCTGTAATCACATGACTCCAGGGGCTGTGGATTCAAGAAAAACCCCTGCGAAACGCTGTGATTAAAGCTATCAAGAGCCAAGCAACAGTTTCCTCCCTTAGATAATGAGTGATAAAGTCACACTGCGAGTATGGATGAAGCAATCTTTTCTTTCTCTTTTCCTCCTTTCCCTGCTAGTCCTCTGATCCTCAAGTCCTGGCTGCTGTTCCCAAACAAGACAGTGCTGGCTGTGGATTGTATTTTCCCCTGTATAAATGATTCACTTGCGTCCTCGCTCTGTCTCCAGCAGACAGCAGAACTCCTGCCACCAGCTAAAAAAAAATGCTCCAGGACTTAATCAGCAGAAGAGGCAAGTTTTAAGGCCCCCGAGTCAACAAAGCATCTTAACAGATGTGTGCTAAGCATCTAAGTGTCCCCTTCCTGGCCCTCACTTTTATGTTAAAAATTACAAATGGGCTTATAAGTCTTGCTGAGATGAGGAGTTCAGCCAATATCTCACTGCTCAGGTACTGCCTCCGTTCTTCTTGACATTTGTTGACACAAGGAGCATTCATTACCTCATGGAGTGCAAATTTTATTTGCTAGTTTTGGAACTAATTAAATAGTTTCATAGTTCAGCTAAGGATATTGCCCATATCACTACACTGACACACGACATCTCACTGTACAGGTGATGCAATTAATTCTTATGGTTATTCTTATATTTTTACATAGATATATTTTTTCCCCCCTTCAAATAGGATTAAAAAACCCAGAGCCACTAATTACAGTTTGTAGCAGCTCCGAAAGCACTGTTTTTGTGGATTTTTGCCCCCCGTCGAAACAAAGTCTTAAAATATATATTTCCCTTAGCTATTAATAGCGCTAGTGGATATTTGCTAACAGATGACATATAGCGATGAGGCTAAAAGGAAATAGATTTTAAACAGTCGTTCCTCGCTTCCTCTCAAGGTGCCAAAAATGTTTTAAGGTTTACAAACCATGGACCATATTTTACTTCCGGCTCCAACAGTATAAATTTAATCCGCAGCATAAAGCAGAATTTGATCCATACTTTTTAAACTTCCAAATATATTTCTTAATAACAAAATAGATAAATACACTTTCAAATCCCATGGGGAGCTTCACCTGGCAATGTAATGGGCTAAACAGCTTCAAGGATTTGATAATAATTCACGACAAGAATATTTCAGCTAGTTGTATTTGTTTTTTCTTCCCAGGCCTAGACTATTTCTTTTATTAAAAATGATAAAGACCTGATCCTGCTTCCATTTTAAGCATCGCTGCACCAGGTCTGATACAAATTTATTAATGTTTTTTTTTTTTTAATCCTGGTCTGCTTCTCAGATGGAAACAGAGAGTATTTGCTTCTATTCACACCATACACCAAACTATGAATATTATTTCAGTTATGATTTCCTATGTGTCTGTACTAAGGAAAGAGTGGAAATAAAGGACAAAACCAATAAAGATTCAAAACCAAAAGCATATGTACGAGAGAGTAATACACAAAACAAAACAGGGGCTGTTAAACAGATGACTCCACTGAAATGTAAAATATTCCACAAGTTTTGGCAACTTTGAAATGCTAGGCTTTCTACATTTCATCTATTAATCATTCGGAGGAGCTGTTTTGGTTAGCCAAAAGACAAAGTATTCCCTAACTGCGTTAGTGACTGGGTGCGTATAACTCCAGCCGTAACTACATCGACAAATATGATGAAAAAACAAGGAAGTGGCAATAAATTAAAAATGATCAGCGACCAATTAGCATTAGAAAAAAATGTCAGATTCTTAGGCAAGTGGCAATAAACTAGACTATAAAAATCAGGAAACAGACTGGCTGAGTGTCTAGAAAATGTTAAGAATGAAAAAAAGGGAGAATTTTGATGGAAAGTTTTCAGACAAAAAGTGATTGCTTCACCATTGCAATGAGTCAAATAATAGAAAGTTAAAAAAAAAAAAAAACCCACAATGAAAACCTCCACAATAGGCAAACCCCTGTAGATCGCAAGCAGACAAAACTTCCAACACCAAATAAAACACTGTTCCCACTTAGGCTCCACATTATCACCTTCCTTTGGGAGAGTTCAATAATTGACAGAACCACTTATTCCAATTAAAAAAAAAATAGGAAAAAGAATCTGCATATTAAATAACACAGTTGTAGAGTAAACATAAAAGTCAGTACGAGAACAGTAAAAATACCTTTGCTCATAGCAATATGCTATTCATTTAGTTGCCTGGAGAGTATCACTCGTGAGTCCTTTAAGTACTGTCACAACAAATCATTGGAAACTGATGAATACACAAGCCAGGATCCCAAACAACAAACTATTACAAACTATCTACGTGTGAAAAGACTGCTGGAAATTCCTCTAAGCCTCTGTAAATAGCTTGGAGTGAGGCTGGTTGAGGGCCAGACGCCCACCAGAGGCAAATCCTTCCTGATTTTAACTTCACTATAGCTGTGCATTTTATACCCAGTAAAGGTTATTCCCTTCTGAAAATGTGGGACCTTAGTTTTTGTCTTTCTGATCCTGAGACTAAGACAATAATGCCTCTTGGTCCAACCAGCATGTATGAAAAAGTAATAATAATACCGTAAATACGATGTGAAGTTTTAAAAACTGGATAAAATTTAGTAGTTGTTCCTAGATAACTCTTGTGGAAGCAGAGCGTCAAAATGAAAAGGTAATCTAAATTGGCTTGGGCAATATGATCTCACCACAACGTTTACATTTAAACTTTATGTTCCTCTGTAGAGTCTTATATTTTATGCAGAGTATCTCCAAGAACACCACAAGAGCAGCTGAAGAGCCAATGCAGTTATGTGTGTATTACAAACACATGGCGCTTGCCTGGCTTTCTCCAGCTGGAGATACATCCTGAGGTGTATGAGGGGGAAAGAAAGATATTTGAAATATTAAAAGGGAACATTTTCACATTTATTTAGGTTTTTCAGAACGTCCTCCGTTTCTCCTGCACCACGCCAAACTACCTCATCTGTAATCTGGCCATTTCAAGTTATTTAATTTGCACGTAATCATTAATGAGTGGAAGGGATATTCAGACTATGAACAAACAAACAAATCTGATCTTTAAGTATTCTGTTATCTTAATCGTTTTTGGAATGCTGATGCTTAGTGAATTGAGGTCCCAGGGCCATGGCAGTCAAAATAAAATTGCTAAAGTTGCTACAGAGAAATTGGGGGAAGGATGGCTGAGTGCCAGGGGTGCATCTGACCCGGTGAAATAGAGATTCATGCTTCTGATCATTAAAAATACTTCAGGAAAATAGATAGGTGCAGGTGAGGGATTGTTTTCATGGTGAAAGCATGCGGCCGAATAGCGATGACCTTACTCTCACAATGGGGCTCAATGTACTCAACTGGGCAGAGCTACTCATTTGAGTAATTTAAGCAAAACGTGCCCCTTTAAAAGCACTTTCCATCCATAGGATGAAATTGTTATGTTTGGAGATTTTAGGGCAGGGTGACTCAACACAAAGTGCTAAAAAATTAGAGGACAGCAGGTTTTTTTCCTCTGATTTGCAAGATATTTCCTTATTAGAATTTGAATTGTCCCCCCACCTAACGGATCAGAATAGACCACAGCTTTCCATAAGAGCC
>VXBO01006546.1:276050-307418 GCA_013400135.1 Rhinoptilus africanus | reverse complement strand
GAAAATGTAGGGGTACAATTAAATCCCCTTTTTTTTTTTTTTTTTTTTTTTCATTCTTCCTTTTAACTAAAAGCCAGAAATATAAACATGAGGGTATTTTTAGGAAAATCTCAGGATTCCGAAAATATGCAGAGCATTTGAACTTACAGCAAAGCAGCGTATCTCAGACTGAGGGCCTTCATGGTTTTCTCCCTTTCTCCTCTCTTTCTTTTCCTTCTCATCTGAAACAAACTGATTATCAAAGCTCGGTCAGTGATCCTAACGCTTCACAGTGTGTGAGAGCCACTAAACGCAATAGACTCTGCTGAGTTAACTGTGAACATCACATCTTTCTTTCCAGGAATAACGGTTCCAAATGTCAATAGCTGTTTTAGCCATGTTTGATAGGTAAAGTAATGTCTGAGATGGTGCTTCTCAGACCCTAGCTATAAACGAGGATTACTAACAATTTTTATGCATTTTGTTATAAATTGAGACCAACTGTGAAGTGACACTGACATGTACCAGCAGAAAACCGACAAAAATCAAGTACTTTTCTATGCCAATTGTGCACAAAGAGTTGGATCTAAGCGTTATTATAGCAGAGCCTTTCATGTTGCTATAGCCATGGTTGTGTTTGCATTTCCATAATAAAACCTATTTTCAGGGGGTTTATAACTCAGCTGTAAGAAATTTACTCTGTGCTCCAACTTGGCATAACAAGGTATCAGCCGGAGAGCTGCAGCCCTCGAGCTTTATCGTTCCCTCGCTGCTGCAGGAAGGAAGGGTTTGTTTGTTTGCCGGTAGGTGTTTGATGAAATTCATTCTGCAAAGCCAACACGGGCACGTGTAGGGGATCTGACCATCCCAGATATGGTGGACCAAAGTCTACTTCCAAATCTCTATCTGTCTGCACAAGTCCTGCTGAAGGGTAACGAGGGGAACTGCACGTGGAGTTGGGGACCAGGACGTGTCTGTGCGAGGCACTTTTCTAAAAACCAAGCCCAAACCCACCCTTTGGCGTTCGTGCCTTCGCGGTGAGAAATCACGTGTAGTAACACAAAAATGGACATTTTGCAGGGTGGTGCGTTTGAGAACAATGTGGGAGAAATTGAGCAGGAAAAACCGAAGAAGGAAATCAGGTTCCTGGAGAGCTGACAGTGGGGGGAGCAGCCTGGTTTCTCACAACACGGAGTTTCAGACCGTAGGTCTGGTTCTGCCGCCACATGCTCCCCAAGCACGGGGACCACAGGGAAATACAGCTGTTTGCAAGTGCGGGGTGGGAGAGAGAGAAGGGATCTTTTTTTTTTTTTGCTTCTTTTCAGACAGCTGGAGCGTGAGAAGTTGGGAAATGATGCATTAAACTGGAGCCTGTGCTTAGCGCAAGCCACTGCGGAGGTTGGTACAGCAGGTAATGGGCTCCAAGGGACCCTCTGCTTAGCAGCTGTGCTGTTTCCCACTGGAGCCCTTCCAAGACGCATGGCTTTTTTCTTGGGGGACTGAAGGTAAGACTAGGAGTCAGGAAGTAATAAAATCTCATTATTACCATTTATTGTTAGTAAACATTTATGCAACGGTAATGTCTGGAGGTGCCAGCCAGGTACCAGCTGTTCCTCCATGGCTCTTTATCTCAGCTGAGCCCCTCAAGGACTGAACATGAGGAACATGCAACCTTTGGATGTCTGGATGTCTGGACTTCCCTACCACTTCCCATGGCCTTTGTAAGGACTGGTTGCTAGAGCTCACCATCGGGAGGATGGAGTCTCGTACTCAGTCTTGCTGAAGGATCTGGCACACAGAAATCTTTGGTGGGTAACGACGTTCCTTGATACCCGAAACACGAACGGACTTCTCCCAGTCACTGATTTAAGGAGTGAGTGGGGGGAGGGAGTGGGAGAGCAGACAAATCTTTACAAGCTGCAAAGTTACTATATCTACAAGGCACAGACAGTGCCAGAACCGTGGGGAACACGGGATGGAAACAATCTGCAGAGCAGATTTGCCTGGAGCTATGCTGCCTTTGGAAGGAATGATACTGCCGGCGGCGTGGGGAGGGGGACGGGCAGAAACGCAGAGCTACACCTGTGCAGCAGGTACCACCACCGCTTCCCACACCACCCCTCTCTGCCCTCTGCTCTTCCTAGGGTGAGAGGCACACCAAAGAGCACTGGGGTTAAGGCCCTCCCCAGACCTGACAATCCCAAAGGCGCTTTTGGATGCCCGTGGGGATTTGTTTGTGCCACCAAGGTTGGGTAACTCCATCCCTTCACCAGCAATTCCTCTATTCCCTGCCGTTCCTCAACACAGCGGGGTGGGAAAGGGGGTCAAGGGGTTGTTGGGGGGGTTGAGATGATTAAAATGTTCCTCCCAGGTAGGAGAAAGATGTCCTGCTGCCCCTGGGCTGTCCACCCGTACCTGGGATGCTGGAGGACGCACAGCATGGGTGCAGGGACCAGAAGGACCGTGAGAAACTGGTGACTGAGGGTTGGCCAGCTGTAAAGGTGATGTTGTTCCTCCCTCTCCCCATAATTATTCATGCAACATCAAATGCACTTTAAAACACCATCACTGCGCCCATCACCTGGCCTCGGGGCTGTGCTGTACTGCTGAGCGCAGGGGAGCTGAATCTCTTGCACCGGCGCAAAGCAACGCCACCCTCACAGGGAGAGGACTAATTCTAGGCTAAATATCCTGAAATACCATCAAATAATTTTCAAAATTATTGTAATTGTCTGTACGTTAGTAATTGTGTGTTCTTTAGTTTATTTTTAAGCTACAGACTCATTTGGTGTTTGTATATTTTGCAAATGTAATTTGAAAATCTCCCACATAAGATAAATTTCCCCAACAAGATGTGATAGGGAATTCGTGTCAGGCATAATAGGCTATCAAAGGAAATGCTGCATTTGGATCTTTTGTGCTATATGTATGAAATGTACAAAGTAATTATAAATCCTTCAGTATCAAAATTGTCCATTTATGAGATGAATGTTGCTAAAAAAAGACTTCTGATATTCTGATTGTGTTAAGAATAACGTAAACCCTGCTGGGCCAAATTCACCCCTGGAATAACTTAGTTTAAAGAAGGAGCATACATTTATTCTCTGTATTTAAGTATTTTGTAATATGTAAATAATACTCAGATAAATTTAAATCCAGTGACTGTTCCCTAAGGTAGCTTAAAAAAAATTAACAAAATATTTAATTTTGATCCAACTTACATTTTAGCTGTTACTTTGGCTTACATTTTTTCAGCTTGTAACTAAAATTTAGAATCTTATATCAAGATGAGGTTTAATGTAAATCGATTTTAAGGTAAAAATTAACAGACCTGTTCCACAGGGAGCAAAGTAATCATGGTGGATGCATTTATTGCGATGAGCTTGAAGCACATCTAGTCTACTTTTATGACTCTCATGGATTTTTTTGGTTGTTTTTTTAATTGGTGCATATCACTTTTGATTTTCAGTGAAGATTTCTCAGGGTATTCTGAAAAGGGACCTTTGACTCCTCTTGGGCTTTATTTACACTGAGGAATACATCACATTTACACTGAGGAATACATCACATTAGGAAATAAATTAACTAGCAGGGGTTACCTCACAGTGTGCTAAATATGGCTTTACTCTTCATGAATAAGTTTTGTTAGCAGTGCTATGAGATACAAACCATATTTTTAAACATGCCTTGTCCATGTCTACATTCAGGGCTGAACCATGTGCAGCATTACGTGGATTAAAACATATGACTTTCCAACAGGAGATGTTCTCTGGTAGACTTGTCCCTTTCCTCTACTAGTCCAGGCTAAATTCTGCTTGAATAATCATGAAAAAAAACATCAAATCACCTCTTTTTCATCTTCTCATTCCCACGACCAGTCTTCTGCTTCTATTATTTCACTGACCCTGAGCTCCATTTGGGTGCTGGTGGGTATAATGGAAGAGCTATCACGATGGGCAGAGTTTCCTTCCACTTTTTCCTTTCCCTACCAAACAAAGGGGACGAATAAGGCTGGGTTCCACCTTCCGCCTTTGCTCATACATGGGTCTCTCTCTCCTCGGAAGCTAGGTTTCACAGTATGCATAACCTTTGCCAAACTGTCATAGCAACAACCGTAAAATGGCTACATCTGTGTTTAAATGGATTTGCTAGGACTTATGGGATTTTATTATTTTTTTTTTTCCCCTATGTGAAAATGTACTTCCCAGGAATAAGAAATGAAAACCTGCAAGGAAAGGCAACGTGCATTAACACTTACCAGCTGGAAAAGGGAGAGAGCGCGAGCAAATAGCAGCAAGTTCATTCAAAAGATATAGCAGCTTGTTTCTGTGAAATTTAAAGGATCAGTCCCCAAAAAAGGCATGCTGGGGGAAAAAATCTGTTAGAGAACAACTTTTTCCAGAGAGAGCTAATAGAGACCAGACAAAGAGGAAGGCACTCCCTGACCTCAGACACTGCAGCAGAAGGAAAAGGCAGTACCAGCTGTACGAAGGAAGATAGTATCTGACCAAGTTGAAATAGTCCTGTAATATTTTATTTTTGCAACAGTTCAAGAATAATTCAAGAACTCTGATTATCAGTCTGGTTCATAAGAGTCTTAAATTATCAACGAAACGCATGAAACACTGACACGGAAAATGATGTTACTTATGTTTAGCAGTAATGTATACTTTAACATGTTATGATAGCGTGTATGTCATGAAAGGGGTTACGGCCACATCCCACCTCACACCCCCCCGTCTGCAGTCACACGGAACGTTTGATCATCCCAGCACGTGTCCTCCCCCCGCATCCCAAGCGCCTGTCGGGGAGAGCACGTGCACCCCACGGGGCCGTGCGAATGCCGGCGGGGGCTCCCTTCAGCAGCTCTCGGAGTCGAAGCCGTTACAGCTGGTACCGGTTACAGCTGGTACTAATTAATACACCTAAAAGATGCCCAAAAGGATAACAGAGTGCTCCTCAACAGATGCACCGCGAGAGATTACTCTGCCGGAAATAGTTTTAATCCATCATCAATAATATGTTGATTTATTCAGTTTTCCATTTGATCCTAAAGCTCTGGTGTGTATGTGCATTTCTGAAAAACCGAGACAGGCAAAAGTAGCGATAAAAAATACACTCAAGTTCCAAAATTAGAAAAACTCCAATAATCTCAGAGACCGAGAGTCCCGTATGCCCTCCCTGGCAGGGACATCCACAGCCCATAGGAGATGTAGCTCCTTCTTCCATGCAGAGCCCACCTTGGCCCTGTTGGGAAAGGACATCCCGAGGGGTGGGATAGTGAGGGCTGGTCCTGCCCTCAAATCCTTTCTCCCTGTGGGAAGGCCCTTGCAGACACCAGGCAGAAGGTCCCAAGCCAACCCCGGCTCTGTGAGAGTCCCTTTGTGCAGGTCCCTCAAATCCACGGGCAAATTCACAGTCCACAAAATGTCCCCCGAGCATCCCTCAGCGAGTCTCAGCACAGTTCAGCAACATTTGCCCAAGTAGGAGCAATATCAGACATAATTCTTTGCTCCCATTGTTATTCTGAAGGTTAAGGATGCAAAGTTTGGGGAAGCTTTTAATCTCAGCTCTAAACTATAAGCAAATGTCAATCTTCCTTGTTAACTTGCCATGAGCATGCAGAGAAAAAAGAGGATATCTGTGAAGACAGAGGTACCATTCCAAGATTTCTCCTAATTTGGAAGGAAAGCTGTTCAGGTTAGGGTTTTCTTGCTACTAATGTTTGGAAAGTTTCTGTGTAAATACATCATCAGGCATCATTAAAAATTTGGAATTCAAGCTAGTCTCTGTTGAAAGACATACGTATATTGATTTGCAGCACAGGAATACATTTCTTTTTTTATGCATAATTTGGCAAGTTTGGGAAAATGTTTCTTTGCTGAGGGTCAGATATGCCCTTCAGACACTTTTGGGAGGTCACAAGTTATCATGAATCTTCCCATTACCCAGAAAAAATTAAAAAATCACCCTCATCTTATATGGTTGAATTACATGTAATGAGTTTCCTCCCTCTGTTTACACAAATATTAATAGAAGGATTTGACAGAATGTGGTAAATTTTCTTTTCATGAGCTGGGCCAAGAGCAGTTTAACAGATTGAATCCTGTTCCTCTCACTTTGCCGTCTGCTATGGCAAAGGTTGAAAAGACGTAATTTTTTCTCTTCAGGCTATCGTCATCAGCGATGATCTGAAGATCAGCCTGTAGCTGACTGTAGGGAGAAATCGGAGCAGTTGAACATCTAACACAGAAGCTTCCACCGTGAGACTGAACATAGCAGGGATAAGTCAGCATCGGCTGTGTCTCAAATCCCCTTCATCCCTTTCTGGTTTGGCTGTAGGATGGGGGGCTGCAGGCAGCACCCTATTTTTGCTTTGATGTGTCCTCTGAGTGGTGGGCAAAGCTGGAAGCTCATACTCTGTGATTTACACTTCTACTGACGGGACATTGGCTCCGGCACGGAGCTGTCGCTCGGGAGGGAGTCTTGGAAAGCTTCAGGGAGGGTTTTTGTCTTTTCTGGAAGACAGCTTTTGATGAACCTTCTCCTGAGTGTGCTCTGCTCCCTTCAACGTGCAGAGCAGACCACGGGCAAAGGCATCATGAGGGGACGGCTGCAACAGAGAGGTGATGGTATCCAAAGCAATGTTCTGTACAGTTGTTCTCCATGGAAGTCCTTCACAAGATCAGTTAGGATAGAGCTGAGAAATGTTTGCACCGGCTAAAAGCCTCTGGTTATTTAAAGTCTGATTCTCCATCATCCTGGATCTTCCTCTGAATTTTGCTCACAATAAGATTCCCTTTAAGCTGCTCTATTTGAAAACAGATGTACATTTATATAAATAAAAAAACTTACAGCCTTAAACCGCTGAACCACTGATTTTGAATATACGTTTCATAACGCACACAAACACTCCCACATGAGTGAAATAGCTAGAGCAAAGAATTAATCATATAACTAGTTAACCGTGGCCTTATTTGCCTTATTTAACTTATTCACCCTCCTTGTGCTATTCATTAAACATACACAATGGAAGACTGAAATGAGAAGTGAAGGAAAAAATCTATCATAATGGCTTTTTTATTATTATTTTTTTAAATGTGCCCATTTAAATGGCTAATCCTTCTCCATGGTAGCTGGGGTTTTGGGGAAGACATTTTAACATGTCCGAGACATTCCTTTTCATACTTGGCCTTTTTTGGCATTGGATTTGTTTTCATTGTTTGAAGAGATGGGAAAAGTAGATGCTTAGAAAACTTTTGAGAATACACCGAAGGTTAAGGTTGAAACAGAAATGAAATAAAGCCTTACATGTTAGTGAAGATCACCAACCTCCTGGCATGTTGAACTGTAATAAGCATCCATCTGCCCAAGCTGCTTCTGTTTCACAAATACTTTATTACCATTAACCAAACCCAATAAACAAACAAATATCTCCTCCCTTGGCCATCGAGTGACACTTGCCATGGAGTTCATGTTATTAATGAGTTTGTGGGATAGGAATAAACACAACGCAAACATAAAGTTACCAGTGCCAAGGTTCGTGGCAGCGCAGAACGTAGTGCTAAGAAAGACAAACAAAAATAGGAGGTTGTTCCTAAATGCACAGCCGACTAAGTGGGTGATGGGGGTAATCAAATCTGTGGTTTATCAGAAATAACCCTGGCAGCAAGGGAATAACCCGCAAGTGAATGTGAGGGAGTGTCAATATGGCCCTGAACACTGGCGCTGAAATTCTGAGTGCAGGCAGTAACAGAAAATGGGTGTTCAACGGCTCCTCACGATCAGCTGCTGAAACGCAGGGGAAACTGGGCACCAAAATCCCAAGGCCTTGGGGTACTTGGAAAATGGGGGTCAGATTTCCCACCAGATCTCGGCCAGAGGGTCTCGGTGCCGGCATTCTCCTTAGACCTACCTGCACATGTCTCCATTTCTCTCCTTGATGTCAACAGGAGTTCCCTGCATGTGGGGAAGAGCTGAATATTACTGTCAAGATCTGCCGTGCAGATCTGAGAGAAGAGTTTTTGTCCTTAAGTGTTGAAAATGTAATGATCTATTTGATAGTGAGAAAAAAAGACAGAAACAGTATGAAGATTTTTAAAAGAAAACACACACACACACACACAATCCAAGCGGCCTTTGAAGTCAATGGCTTTGAAATAAAAAGCAGCCACTTTACCAGCCACGTGAAACATATTTTGTTAACATCCTAGGTGTTGTATTTAAAGCTGAGTTGGTCAAATTTTGCCGGCAGCGGCTCAAATATAACTGGAAGGAGAGATCATATCTGTGAGTCTCAGGATGTTATTAATTGTTTTGAATGAAACTAATGCATGATAGCACACCAGGAGATATCATGAGGCCATTTCCGAAGGTATTTTGGGGAGTCACTGGAAAGTGACTTAATTCTTTCTGTTCTGCTAACAGAGTGGCCACCGAACCCCTTGCCTTGTNCCCTTCCCTAGCCCGGCTCATCACACTATTCCTGATCCCGGCCAGGATGCTGTTGGCCTTCTTGCCCCCCTGGGCACTCTGCTGGCTCATATCCAGCCGGCTGCCACCAACACCTCCAGGTCCCTTTCTGCCGGGCAGCTTTCCAGCCACTCCGCCCCGAGCCTGTAGCGCTGCTTGGGGTTGGTGTGACCCAAGGGCAGGACCCGGCACTTGGCCTTGTTGAACCTCATGCCATTGGCCTCAGCCCATGGATCCAGCCTGTCCAGATCCCTCTGCAGAGCCAACCCACCCTCCAGCAGATCAACGCTCCCGCCTGGTTTAGTGTCATCTGAGAACTTACTGAGGGTGCATTCGATCCCCTCATCCAGATCATTGATAAAGATATTAAAGAGAACCGGTCCCAGCACCGATCCCTGTGGGACACCACTTGTGACCGGACACCAACTGGATTTAACTCCATTCCCCACCACTCTCTGGGCACGGCCATCCAGACAGTTATTGATCCTTTAGCATGGATTAATGTTGGGATTTCCAAAGGGATCTGAGATTGATGAGGGACCAAGCACAACTGTCCTTTGATGGGATTTGGGAGCCTAACTGATTTAGACTCCTTTAAAATCCTCAGCTTGCATACAGTGTGTTGCCGGTTATTTTGAGTACTGCAGGTAAGGGGCACTAATAATGATGGCCTGAAAAGAAAAAATTACATCCCAGGAAAAAGGCGAGTCTCTAGTAGATTTACTAATCCCAAAATGGTATAGAGACCACCTCATTTTGACTAATATATTGAAATGTGGAGATTAGTCTCCCTATGCAGTAGATAAATTGCATTAACATGATTAAAAACACCCAGCTAAACTGAGGCTCCTTTTATAGTTAATAGAGGGTCAGACTTCATTAGTTCCTCAGTGAAAGCAGACCTGTTCGTTTAGGGAAGTGGAAACTTGCCATCCTCTGAAATGGCAGATATCTGTGCGCACAAATTGAATCTCACATTTTGCCTCATCCTGATGGGTGGGATTTTTTTATTTTATTTTTTTTTTCTCAAAATGGAAGGTTTTGGACCAACGCTGTGGAAATGAAGGATACTTGCTAAAAATATGTCTGCTTTGATGCTTTTGCTAATTATATCCCTTGTGAGAGAAGTCTGGCTCACAGCAAGCAAGGGACGTATAAATATTCCACAAAACCCTTATGAGCTTATCATATGGGCTATTTGTTAGGAAAAAAGATACCTCCATGTACGCACGTATATCTTCCATTCACACGAATGGAGAATCTCTGGATGGATACAGGGAGGGAATTAATTCCTGTCTTAGTGAATATTTTATATTTTTCTTCAATGGAACTATAACACAGCTGCTGCTGGTAGTTTTGGACTAACACCTTTGCTAGTTGTTACCATGCCTGTTAGGAAATGTTTGCAGGAGGGACTTTATACTTCACAGCATTTAAAATCAAGTACATACTAATTATCGTTTTTTCCCCTCCAAAATTCTCGTATCTTTTAAATTCATACAAGGAAAATAGAGCCTATCATTTCTTGCAACATTCCGTTTACGCTGGAAATGATGAATGTCATTCCACAGAGAGGACTTGCTAGAATACTAATTCTTTCTTTGTTTTTATTTTTTTTTTAAACCAAAGCAAGATTTATGAGTGAACAGATTCACTTCCAAGATGAAACAGAAAAGCATCTGCAAGACGAGAATTTACTTGCATTATTAGTGCTATTCTTTCCGCACTGATGAGTAGTGCAGATAATCCCATTCATTATAGACGTCCATAACTTTGCTAGCAAACATTTTAACTCCTTAAAGATGCCAGCATAGATCCCGCACCACAGCAACAACTTTGAGTCAAAAATAGAATGGAAACTACAGGATATACTTCACAGCAACACTTGGTGTAGTTCATATGGCATTGCTTTCAGGGATCTGTTGTGATCTCATTTACACCACTTAGACATGGGGGTAATTAAGGGCTTCTTCATGGAAGTAGGCAAGATTTAAACTGGTCAAAGGGAAATAAAATCACTTGTAATGAGCGGGTCATTGCAGCAGGTCTTACCATATCAGAAGCCCTCCCATTTCTTAATAGTGCCTGTTTTTCAGCATTGTGTGCCCAACAATTCAGTAATGTTTGCTGATGTTTGTTTGCAGAGCGACTTTCTTATCATAAAATGGTGGGTTTTTTTCAGGGGTGTCTTGATTTTGATAAAACCAGGTTCATGTTCAAGAGGAATGTTTCACTAACCGTTCTGGTTTTGTTTTGATTCTATTCAATTTCTTCCGAGAAATTTTAAAATATGTCTGCTTTTATTGTAACATTCTGGCGTAATCAAAATGAAATATTTTAAAATGGCCATTTCATTGTCTAAAATTAAAACATTTTTAAGCATGAAATTCCTGAATATGTCTCAGTTTTTACCTTTGTCCCTGTTTAAAGTCAAAACCGTTTCCGTGTATCATACACTTGTAGGACCAGGAGCGGGACTGGGTCTGTACAACAAGTCCAACTTAAGAATCTCAGGTAAAACCTTGGTTGCTTTGAAAACAGGATTTCCTTTCAGCTTCTGTAAGTCAAAGACATCAGCTGTATCTTTTTGTCATACACGTAACTCAATGTCTGGTGTTTATCAACAGCTGTTGATACTTCAGCTTGATTTCAGACTGATTTACAAACACGCACCTGACCATCCACGTGGGTGGTGCATTTTCAGGGAGAGAATAAGCCACAGATAAAGCTATCAATCATGTAGAAACCGTTTATAGATGAGAAACATCTTATACCTGTGTAGAAACACCTTATACATATGAATAGACAACTTCTACATGGAAAAAACAGAACACAATGCAATACTTAAGAGATAAATGAATTTAAGAATCCCTCGAGACCAGTATGAAGATACTGGCGTGGCCTGGAGCCAGGCTGCCGCTGCTGCTCCTTCTGTTGACATGTGGCAAGGTACCATGTTGCGTGGCAGAAGAAGAAGAAGAAGAGTGAGCCTCCTGGTTGATGAAAATAGAGAAAATTGACTTCCAAAGGTAAGTCTGGGATCACACAAGAGGGGGACTTTTAAGATGGCTGCAACAACAAACCCAAGTAATATTATTTGAGACCAATGCCACACATTAGTACTTAATTCTCAGCTCTGTTTTCTTTACAGATGTTCTGATGAGGTCAGGTAACATGTGAGAAGTAGGAGTTGTCCCCTCACCATGTCCAAGAATTTTTATTTACAGGTTATGTAAATACTTGGGGATTTTGTAAGCAAAATATCAGATCGTTATGGCAGAGGTGGTTATTAAAACCACAATTTTTAGAAGCATAGGAATGAATATTATTCTTGGAAGGATTATACTCAAAACTGAGCAGACTTGTGACCTAAATGAGCAAATGTCACCAAGTGCTATCTGTAAATGGAAACCTATGTGGCACTGTAATAATATACAATTACTATATGATAAATATACGATAAAAACTTGATAATAATACATCACCAGGAATACATATTTTGCCATTTCTAATAGCAAGAGGCCATTTTTATGCTTTGTAAGTATTAATGGTCAAGGCTGAATGAAATGTCTTGGGGCTGTTTCAAACCTGTTGTGCACTAGAGAGCTGTGTGTTGGCTGGAGAGGACCTCTCTTCACCCGCCTGTGCAGCGCCGAGAGCAGCAGAGCTGTGAAGTCAAATTAAGGTGATGAGACTAACGAGACCCTCTGCGTGGCTTTGCTCTTCTGTAAAACGTCTTGGGATTTTTCGTAAGTGGACTTATGGGCCCGACGCCCACTGAAATTTGGGTGTCTGCCTCTCCGTGGCTTGTCTGAAAATCCCAGGCTAATACGTTGAGAAATATTCTGACTTCAAAAGAGGACGATATGCAACCATAACCACTCAGGGGTTCTGATGCTGATAATATAGTACTTAGAGGGGACTGCTCATGCTATCCAGTATGATAATACCAGAATTCACAAGAAAGAGCTGTGAGCCTCTAGCACTTACCAGCTGTAATACTGAACAGATTACACAGAAAAATCAGGCAAAAAAAAGTAATATGCTTTCACCTCACAGCAAGAAACGCTGAAGTTCAGGAAGAGGAAATGTGTATTAAGAGAGCAGGTTAAAAATCTACATTATCCCAGACTTTCATGAAATCAAAATGATAGGCACGATGCTAAGTTATTATAATGTATTTATTACCGGAATTGCTTTCATATTTAACTGATTTGGCCCATCTTGAGACCTGTTTTAAAATGCACCACCTTGTCCACCTTTCCATTTTCATATGAAAAACAGGAAAGCAAAAACTAATTTACTCAGGGAGACACATCGACTGTTTGCCCGTTTATCTCTTACAGACCACCCCTCAGTCCAATGTTGACAGTACATGATATTCCATTAATCTGCCTAATGAAAATTTAACCAGTGTTATAAACAAATAATTGGCTATTATCCTCTCAAAGATCCCGAATAAATTACTTCTGCTTATTTTTTTTTCCCTCTTCTCTCTCTCTGCCTCTTCCTCCCCTCCTGCCCTCACGCAAAAGCCGCCTCTTTCAGACTGATGTCGCAGGAGAAGAAAAAAAATATCTGTAGCTGCCACTCTGCTACTGCAGGCAGTGAAACCTGGGCTAGATGTAAGGGGATGCTTCAGGAGTGGCCCCACACTTGCTCGGCTTTAGCTTTGGTTATTTGAAGAGGAGCTGTGCTGCGCAGCTCCCACCCCATCCCCTGCCCATTCTGTGATTCCTCTGTGCCTGAGCCGCCTTCAGTTACATCCCCATCTCCTCCAGCTCTCTGAAGCCGCACAAGAGTCATAACTACCTTTCCCTCATCCCTTGCACTGGCCGCCCTGTTTTCCTCTTGTGTGTGCCTGTGCAGGAGCAGGGTAGGGATTTTCCTTTTAACATAGAATCACAGAATCCTAGAACGGTTCAGTTTAGAAGGGACCCTGAAGAGCATCTCATTCCCCCCCCCTGCCCTGGGCAGGGACACCTCCCACCGGCCCAGGCTGCTCCAAGCCCCGTCCAGCCTGGCCTTGACCCCCTCCAGGGATGGGGCAGCCACAGCTTCTCTGGGAAACCTGGGCCAGGGGATCACCACCCTCAGAGTGGAAAATTTCTTACTGATATTTAACCTAGTTCTTCCCTCTTCCAGTTTGAAGCCATTACCCCTCATCCTATCACTCCATGCCCTTGTAAAACATCCCTCTCCAGCTTTCTTGTAGGCCCCCTTCAGATCCTGGAAGGCTGCTGTAAGGTATCGGTTTGCCGGGAGCCTTCTCTTCTCCAGGCTGAACCCCCCCAGCTCTCTCAGCCTGTCCCCACAGCAGAGGGGCTCCAGCCCCCTGAGCATCTTCGTGGCCTCCTCTGGACCCGCTCCAACAGGTCCATCTATGGCATGTGAATACCTGAGTGGTGTGAAAACTCTCTTTGTTTAGAGCAATTACAGTTGAGAGGGACGCTACAATAATGAATCAGCCAAGGAATTATTTCCAGCCCTAACCCTGGCAAAGCATCTACAGGGCATCTCCTTCTTCCAGGTAGGGGTGGGATCCCTGAGCCAGGAGCAGCACATCTTGGTTCATGCAGTGCACGAGGGTGCCGGGTCCTGCATCCACCCTCCGACTCCCTGGGCACAGTGAAGGACCTGAACGAGCCACAGGGTTGGGATTAATCCACCCGTGAAGAGAGGAAAACACTATTTAAGCCAAACGTACGACTTCTTTTTTTTTTTTTTTCCAGCCAAGAATTGTGTACAATTTTCACAATAGGATGTAAGAAAGTATTTGCCAGGTATATCTTTGCAATTTGCACAGTGTTTCTTCACAAACACAAAACCAGCCATTCCTAACTTACGCAGTATTTGTGAGAGCAAAAATGGAGAAGAGTGAGTAGCATGTTTTTCAGACAGATCCTGAGCTCTTTTAGGATATTGTTCATTGCTAATATGTACCTCAATATTCACAGACACTTTAACATAGTACTGAACAAATAATTAATTATATTTTCCAACTGATAGACATACAGGGAAAAAAAAAAGGTCTAAACAAAAAACTTTCACAATTATTTGGCAAAGCTAAATAATTCATTTCAGTTCTGAGCTTTTTTTTCTTTTTTATAAAACAAAAGCAAGACACTAGTTTCCTAAAAGCACTAAAGTACCATTCACAAATCCAGCAAGGAGGAGGAGGAGGAAGAGCAATTATCTTGTCCTGAAGCAGTTCCTGATGCCCTTGGTCCATGTCCTCCCCCATTATGGGAATTCAGAAAGTTGCTGAGAAGTTCAGCAGAGCCTCTGCACAAGGAGACTGATTTACAGAGCAGCTCGGCTTCTCTCCAGAAGTTATTCCTACCACGGCAAGAAGAGCAGCAACTATCCACCACACCAACAGGCTGTTCTTTATTGACCTAGTTTGGTTTACAACCCAGAATATTAAATTTGAGGTTTATTTTAGTATAAATCCAGGCCATAAATGATGATGGTCCATGCATGTCACATGCATGCATCTTNGGACTGGGGGATCTCCAAGGGCCTTTCCAACCCTATGTTTCTGTGATTCTGTGATCGTCCCTGCTGTTTGAAGCAGCCGCCCACAGCAATGATTTTTGTTTGTTTGTTTGTTTTGAAATTAAGAGTCTGAAAACAAGAGGTTCCCACCAGCTCTAGATGCCACCATTAGTGGCTGGTGCTGCCTGGGAAAGGCCTGGTACCGGCGGCTCCCTGGAGTGACGGGGATCAGCGGGCACTAAAGATAGAGCACAGCCCAACGTGTGCACCTCAGATTGTAGGAGCTGCTTCTCTTTGTTGGAGCTGGGGCAAATCCTGCCCTACGGAAGAGACATTGCCATCCTGGTGAGGGAGGTGAGGCTTCAGGTCCATTCCAGGAAAACCAGTCTTTCCAGAGGGAAGAATTGGCAAACCAACCACTCAGTCAGTCCATGAGCCCTCATCCCCTCCGAGTGAGAGGAAGAGGAGCCACAGATGTGAGCTGCAGCCCCCCGCACCGCCCAGCCCTGCTCTACCCTCCGCAAGCAGGGACGGAGAGTCAGCCCAAAACCTGGCACCAGCCAAGGGAGCCGCGCTCTCCCCTTTCGAGAAGGCAAGCCAGAGCAAAACCAGCACTGCTTTTATCTGCAAGTGCTCAAATTAAGAGTAGAAATAAGATTTTTTGCTATAATGACAAATGAATTCTTTCTTTCGTGATTTTATTAAAATAAGCATCTTCTATCTTCTAACCAGACCTGACATATGCTTACATAGATACAACACACCCTGTAACCTAATCTGCTAGCAATCTTGAAGCAATTAACTCCTTCTAATCTTTAGCTAACAAAGCCCACCATGCAAAAGGTCCCTGGAGAACAACACTCCAAAGGCCGCCCTAAGCTCCCTCTGACTATTTCTCTATTATTCAGTGTGTAGGAGCTCATTGGAGTGCTCAGAGAGCAGGGATTCGTTTGAAACAACAAAGATGAATCATCACAGATCATAAGATCTTCATTAACTCCTTATTTCTCTACTAATTAACACAAAAGGAATGACTTGAATGGTTGACAGGCAGCGAATGACCCACAGCTCAGTGGTTAATAGGATGCAAATGATGCCTAATGAGGGTCTCTAGCTGCAGTCTGGGCATCTGGCCTAGTATTTTTGTTGGGGATTCAGAGTGGGTTTGAGATGAAAACAGTTTAACCAGTAACACAGGCTGCAGCTGAGTTCATACTAAAGTCTATGAATTTATGAGTCCGGCACACATAAGAATTAGCTTAAATCGCTCATCAACAGGTTTGTATCCACACAAAGCATTTCAGAGGCAAGACGTCTTGCCTTCCATGAGATACAGCAACAACAATTAAATGTTTTATGGGCTAGTGTTTTTTTTTTCCTGTGCAATAAAAATAGTTAATTTACAAATTCCTAATTGCCTCTCAGTTTACAAGGGAGACAGATTCCCAGATACCTGCAATAGTGGCCTTGAAAATAGTTCATTCAACTCTGTGTTTCATTTCTAATAGAAAACAAATTTGGGGTGCTCCATATTTTTTTTTTTTCCCCAGAAACTGTTTCCAGCTGGGTCTTTATGATTAATTAAGAGGCTTTCAGTGAAGACAGTACTACCAAAACTTCCACAAGTCCCTCCCTCACTCCCAGGAAGTTTTAGAGCAGCTTCAGGTTGGGCTTTTGATTCAGCTGCTTCTGTGGGTTTTTCCCTCTGCTTCTTCCATGTACATACAAAAGCAAGGGCTGGCATAAGAGTGAAATACAGTGATTTCCTCTGTGTGTTCATGCCCGCTGTGGCTACAGGGTGGGCTAAATTCCTCTGTTTCTCACCACTCTCCAATCAGAGGTTATCAACCTTTCCAATATGGTGGTACAGCCGCTCACCTAATCGCTTTTATTACCAACTGCGTGAGTCAACCTGGTTAAATAGGTTTAAACAAGTTAAATAGCAGATCTCTGCTACCGAGGGGTAGAGAACATTCACACTGCTCTGTTTCTGTGGGCACGGCCACCCAGCTGCCAAAGGTTCTCCTAATGCTGCCTGGAGGCCATTCCTGCACGGGGAAAGAGGTGCAGATATTTATAGGAGGTCTCACCCATGGACCAGGATAGCCCTTCAGCTGGGATAGACTTGCACCAGTCTCTTGGGGTTGTTGTTCAGCTGCTCCTGCTACCGGCTCCCATCACCTTGTGTATGACGCACCTTCCTGGGCATCTTCTCTGCCACCAGCGCTGCACCGTGAGACATTCCTCTGGGGATGCTGCAGTGCTAGAAAAGAGCGACAGCAACAATGGAGCACTTGCATCTCTCAAAATTCTGGTATAAGTTTACTCTTCTTTCCTTTCTTTCTGTTTGTGTTAAAACCAAGAGAACAGGCTTGCTATTTTGTTAGCTAAACATTAAATACTGCATTTCATGCTTTGAACCAACCACTGAACAGGACCATGAAGTGAAATGGATCTAGAAGTGAAATGGAAAGTGAGATCTATATTCATTTTGTAGGTGGATTAATCTGTTAAAAAAAAGGAGGTTTTTTTCCTTAAAAATATAAAATTTGAACGTGATAATTTTCTCTTAAAAGACTCTACAAACTATGACTAGCTGGCAGTGGAGTACCAACAGGGTTTCACACACACAAATTCTATTTCAACTGCCCAAAATCTGTATATGTATTCCAAGCACATCTGCTGTACTTTATCTGCTAAGTGTTGATGTGTTGATATTCTTAAACAATCACCGCTATAAAAGATGCAGTAATCAATACAACTCTACCAAATATACAGAGTTACAGTCCTGTGACAAAGGCAAACGTAATATCTTCTTGTTTTGCAAAATAATAGTTTCCATTTTGTCATGTGGAAAAAAAACAGTTGACCAGAAAATACCTTTTCTTTACCATAAACTCTTACTGAAAACCCCAAGCACTGCGCCAGCAGAGAGTTTGCTCTGCACCCCCCTTACGTCTCCTAGTATTGTCAGTGTGCATCCAGGAAGCGTCAGTCTGAGACCATTCAGCCATACATCATTCCCACTCCATCTTTTTATTGGATGCCTTCCATCCGGAGATGAGAAGCAGAGCGCACAAGGCGCCGAGGTACCGTGCTGGGGTGACGTGCAATAGGCATGCAAAAGCTGGTGTAACATCACCTTTGCTGGACATGGGCTGCTCATCCCGAGGCACTTAAGGGATTAATGAAATGAAATTGTTTTTGGACTTGCTGCACTCTCTCTTATCTTTTAAATCCACAGTGTCCCACAGAAGGCAAAATGTAGTAATTTTAGTCAGCAGCCTCTCATTAATTTTCTACCTTTGGGGGAACGTACGTTTCTAGAAAGAGGGACTATACGGAGGCTAAGCTCATCACATTGCTTTTCACTTAAAGAGCTCAGCATGGCACAGCAGAGGCAGAAGCGTAACACGCTTCAAATGAAAGCATTCTTTCAGAGTGGATGCACATCTCAATGGTGTCTGCAGCTACACACATCTTTAAATATGTTTTTTATATACGTGTGTTTATGCACACATATATACACAAACCTATGGAGTCATCAGTTCTGAAGATAATCTTTTAGGTTAAGTATTTTCCCACATTAAACTGATAATTATCCCCTCCTTTTCTTCCCCTGTCCCCAGACACCAAACAAGCTGGATTTTTGCTTCATGTATTATTTATGGCATGGAATTAATATGCAGATTCACAAAAACTTAAAAACTCATAATTATTCATAAAGGGCTTTAAGGTTATTTAGTACATATTTATGAAACTTTGTGTTTGCTAGGAACTGTGTTTGAAAGAGCTATGGAAGGGTGTTGACTGAGGTTAATTACTAGCATGGAGAGTAATCTGAAAATGATCAAACTCTTTGAATGAAAATATTTGTCAGTATTTCTGATCTATATTTAAGTGAAGTAATGGACATCAATAGCCTTGCAAATATATTCGGAAATGGCTCGGCAAGAAAGAAGATTTGCATATCTAATGCAAACAACCAATGAGGAAAAATGTCTAGTTAGCCACCTTTGATGGCTAGGCAAATGTAATAAATGATAGAGATTTATCCTGTTTGTTGTCCATCTGTGGTGAGTTGTGCTGAGTTATGTTCTTATACAAATATGCTCTAGTCTAGAAAATATTAGCAGCAATTTAAGGTAGCCATAATCCCCCACTCTTTTCTGGACTAAGATCCAGAAATGAGGTGTGGGCTGCTCGTGATGGCCGAGATTTCTCTAGAAGTTACTTAGAGTAGAGGCTGTATGTAAATAATACATTATATTGGGTTTATATTTACATAAATCTTTCTATCTTATGCATAATTAACCTCCTTTCTAATCTATTCCGCTCAAAGGTTGGGAACCTATAAAACATGTTACGGGTTACGTCATGTCAAGCAAGCAGCGGTGGCGGCAATTCAGGAAGGTAGGAAGCACCCAAAATATTATTACAGCTCTTATCCTACTCACAGTTATAAAGATGTTTAATTTTATGACCTTGACTGTTCCAGTGAAACCAACGGCACGTGGTGCATGCGATGGGCCCGTAAGTGCTTTGCAGAGACAGACCCTTTTCAGATGAAGATTTGGACTCTATTTGTGACGTTAAACCCACTGACAAACCTAGTCTTTCTCCATCACCTTTTGCAGACCTTTCAAAGGGAGTTCAAGGCCCACCCCCATCCAAAGAGCGAGGATCTCTAGGTACCCTACCTAGTTTCTGACCAGCGAGAAGAGTCAACCATGTTTGGGGTGGATTGTAGCTCTGCTGTGAATGGGAATTGCTAAGGTACTCCTCTGGTTGAGGAGGGGAGGAAAACTGGTGCTGCTGCAGGCACCAGTTTTGGCATCCTTGGATGCCTCCATCAGACCTCAGGGGATGTACAGGGACCTCTGTGTCCTTCAGCAGCTCTGCAGCTTCTCCCTGACTGCATCTCAGGGGCTGTCTCAGTATCTCTGTTCTGCTATGGGCTAAAATAGAGTAGCACAAATTAAATAACCAAGCCAGGGTGTATCAGGCTCTTCCTCTTTGCCCTGGCCCTACTCTGAACCTACGGAGCGTGGTTATCTGGATGGGGCCAGGAGGGAAAAGGGGATGGCAGAGCCCTCTGCCACACAGAAGGGCAGATCATCAGACAGAGAGTCTCTTTCTTCCACTGCTCATGGAGGAGCAGTTATTTCCAAAGATATTTTGAAATAAATGGAACAATAATATAGCCATAATCGTTGCCCTAAGTGCAATGACTATAGCCTGGATAGATTTGTAATCTCTTTTAATAAATACATTAAATTATTTGAAATAATGTCCTATTTGCCAACAGCTTATTCCATAAATATATATGGAATATAAAATAGGAGAGATTCCCTGACATAATTAAAATTGTACAGCCAAGTTGGAGGCAGGGAATAGTGTTATCTTTTCAGCTGCAAACTATTTTACAGAAATATTTCTCGCACACAAACCTTCTATTTACCTTTAGGGATGGCATAATTGCATATTGAAAACAGTGCAGCTCTGAGGCAGTGACGGCTGGTGTCTCCACCTTCTCCCCCCCGCTACGACGGGAGCTCAGTTTAATAAACTACCGTTCCCTTCTCACCGCTGCCAAGCACGCTCCCTCCTCCAGACACCCGTAGAGACAATTCTGAATGTCTATTAAGATCTCATTTACCTTGCAACAAATATACTCCTGTGCCAGCATGGAGGGGTAGCCTGGAAGTCCACCCTTCTCTGTGTCAAGGGGTCAAACACCGCAGAAAAGGTGCAGGTATTCAGCAGGGCTGGGGTGCTCAGAAGGGGATCTGGGGGCTGGTTGCTCACATGGAGGTTGTAGAGAGGGGTGAGGTCGGTCTCTTCTCCCAGGTAATAGGTGATAGGAGAAGAGGAAATGGCCTCAAGCTGTGCCAGGTGAGGTTTAGACTGGATATTAGGAAAAATTTTTGCACTGAAAGGGTTCTCAAGCATTGGAACAGGCTGCCCAGGGAAGGGGTTGAGGCACCATCCCTGGAGGTATTTAAAAGACGGGTAGACATGGTGCTGAGAGATATGGGTTAGTGATGGTTTCTGTCAGAGTTAGGTTGATGGTCAGACTCGATGATCCAAAAGGTCCCTTCCAGCCTCGGCGATCCTAGGATTCTGTGATCCGTCATCTCCAGAGGTTCCAGTGCTCTCTAAGCAGAGACGTCTGGCAGCTGAGCAAAGGATATGAAGGTTACAGCAGTGGGGTTTTATCCTCTGTGCAGACTGGTTGTTAGACAGGATGATGCGTGTATTGTTCAAATGTCTTAAAGACATTACTTTAAAGGATTAAGTCTGCATTAATGTAGTAAATTATTGATTAGAACTATTCTTAACTTCGGATGCATCGTGTTTGGAGCGTTGGTGATTTATATGCAGGATAACACAACAAAGAATGCAATCAATGGCATTTTTCTCTATTATCTTATACTGGATATTACATCATCCCACCAAGAAAAGCCCATTTGGCTTTTTACTGTCTCATAGCAAATTCATTTGGAGAAACTGTCTCTTTGCACCATAAGCTATTATGTCAGACAGTAATTTAGCTCTCAACTTAAAGATCGCCACCAAAAAAATAAGTAACTGGAAGCAACAGAAGTTTCCAGACTCATGGTTTTAGGAGACTTTCTGATCCATTTGCTCAGCTGCATTTTAAATATATTTTTTGGGGCTGAAAGCAACTGATGAGTTATATGTGGGCTACTCCCAGGTAACTCCATGGTATGCTATGGAACCTAATAGACAAAATTTGCTTCAAGCAGTGACTCACTGATGATAAAGAAACTCTCCACTCACCCGTATCCCTGTTTTCTAAGATTTCTGCTTAAAAAGGCAGGTGAGACAGGGTTATAAATTCTGTGTAACTAACTGAGGTGATGTTACTGAGGGCTTGTCTTCTGTACAAAAAGGTAATTACCTTTCTAGGGTGCAGACTAGTGTCTCTACACCGAACCCCTGGTGCCCACTGACGTGCACGGCATCGCACCCAGCTTTGAAACGGCTGAAGGTCCTTTAGCACGGGCTGAAGGTGTCCACATGGGGCAGGAGCACAAAGCAGCCAACACGCTGTCAGCTCACACCATCCCTGAGCGCTCGCTTCCCCCCCAAAGCCTTTGCAGAATTAAAATGTGAGGTTTGAAGGCAGGTACAATGACACGGGCGAGGGGCGACGGGAACAAGAGTGTGTATATAGTGTAAGTGATACGTGGGGAGAGGAGAAGCCAACACAAATCTTTGCTGAAGGGGTCACTTACTGGGCTCTTTGTAGTCTCCTTGGGGTGAGGGAAAGGCTGCCGTTTGTTCCACAGCCAGGTGCTCTCTGAGGAGGCTGAGTTACGTTTTCAGCTGCTTTTCATGACTGTGCGGTGGCTTCAAGGCAATGTGATTCCTGCGGGCTTGTCAACTTCTAAGAAAAGGAAAACAAACAAGACGGGGAATTCCTGCTGTGTCCCCTTCCCTGTAGGACTTTAAGTGGGATCACCGATCCCCTCTCCCCACCAGGGCACAAATCACCTAACACCAAACCGATAACTTCCGCATTTCCTTCCCTGCTCCAGAATCGTGACAAACAGGCTCTAAATGCACCAGGCAGTGGGTTAAACTCAAAGCAAGCTTAAATATCCCGCAAGGACATCGTGCCAGCCCTGGGCACAAACCGCGTGTGTACAAAAATGCTGTCTATGTCCGCACGCGTACGCAGACGCGCAGGTAGGACACGGGCTCCTGCCCACGCCTCTATCCCCACACAGCACGTATTGACACCCTTGTACGCATATGGTGTATTGTATTCTCTCATCACCTTCAGTGGGTTTTGGATCTGGTCCATCTCGCCAACACATTGGGCTGTATTTCACACACACAAATTGTATTTATGTAGATACCATGTAAATATACGTCCTGTCTCTGGTGCAGGAGTGGCTGAATTAGTTTACCAAAGCAGTGCTTATTTTTGCTGATAGCAAAAAAGAATTTCTTATCTATTGCCCTGGATTCTTCTCTTTTTTTTTTTTCTTCTTTTTTTTGTCAAGCACACAGTGCACATTTTGGGGAACAGTAAATACAGAATCCAAATCATATAATTTTTCAGACCAAACACCCTCCAGTAATTTGCTAGGAGACGCTGCAAAAACTAAACCATGTGTACCTACAGAATACAGGATGACTATGCTGATTAGAGAGTTGCATAAAATAAAACAACCCAAATGTCTACCGAAAATAATTACTATATTTGCATGTATTAAAATACAGTTTCAAAATATTGCCTGAAGTTGTGCTGGAGGGAGACAGAAATGAAATCATATTGAAACACTGAATTTAAAGAAACTGCTAAATAACTGAAATAGCTATTCATCAGCAAATCCAAATTCTTGAACGTCAATTCTAATAGTCACTATCATTTGCTAGGAAGAATGTAAAAACATCGCAACTTCTTGAAATTTCTAAAATTCAAATTTAAGGGGAGGGTGGAGCTGCTCCTATTCCCTTCTCACCCAGTTAGGCAACGTTTTGTGCCTATTAGTTGGAGTTACTTCTGTCATCAGTACGTGAGTGATGCCCTTGACCTCTACCAGCTTCTACATTCTGCCTTCACGATCAGAGACAGTCATGTATATGACAGAGCTGATCTAAAAATCAGTCGAAACCAACGGAGAGGCTCCCAGTGGTTTCACTGGACTTTGGATCCCTCTCATATCACAGGCACGTTGGGTTGCATTCTCTACGCCTGTGAATCGCGAGCCTGTGTGGCACTAGATAAGGTCTGCTTTCTGCGCCTCGCCAGATGCACTGCGCTCTTCTCCCTGCCCCGTGCATTCAGCAGATAAAAGATCCAACTGGGAAGAGCCGCTCCATCCAGAACTCAAACCTGAACTCCATCAAACACAACACTGCAGTGTGAGGGTTGGGTTTGAGATCATTACACACAGAGGAAGCAGCTGGGAAGTTTGGATTTGCGTCTGATTCAGCGGAGCGCTGTAGGGATGAAGGCTGCTTGCAGCGCACGTGGTTCAGCAACAAAACTCTTCCAAGCAGGATAATCTGTAGGTGCTCTGCTAGTCTTACAGCTGTTATGCTCACAATTAATCTGAGAAGTGGCGAATTTGACTGAAGATCTCTTAGTGGCTTCATAGCAAGAGCAAAACTTCATGTTTCATTCGTAATTCAGTCTGTGGCACGTGGAGCAAAATACAAGCAAACACCACGAAACCCACAACAGGCAGTGTGTCACTATGCCTGGCTTACGTTTTCAGGCAAGACGCTTATTTGTAGGTGCTCTTAACCTCCTGTACCCCTGCTGCCCCCCGGTCCCACTCTGTGAGCCCTTATGAGCAGCACCCTCCTCTCCGCCCGCTGCCCAGCATGGCATGGTAAGGAGGAAGAAAGATCAGACCTGCACACTGTAATCTTTATGTCCCAGAACCTCTGAGCCAAAGCTAAAAAAATAAAGAAAATCAAGGGTGGAATGGATCAAGGTCAGAAAATACAGAGTGCCTGGGTAGGGGCTGAAGGAAAACGTACTTCAGTGCCTCAATAAATTATGCTCTTCTGACACAGAAGCTGAGGCTCTGAAATTAAGCAAAGATGCCAAATACTACAGAGAAACTTCCAACACAAAAAACGTGCTCAGTCTTTGAACTCATACATATAGCATACACAGCAGGAGTATTAAAACAACAGAGGCACTCATACCAGCTTGGGAACTCCAGCATAATTTAGTCTGAAGTTATGCACAAACATTATCAATATTTCTGAGTTTACACTCGCACCTTTGACTGTTGACTTAAAGCATCTAGTCTGGTTCATGCTACTGGTAGTGTTTACACTTTGGAATCTATTATGCATAGAAAAATTAGGGATTATCTCTGACCTGGGTCCCACATATTTTTATGCAAAACTAAATAATAGGGTTATTTATTCATTTAATCAATTCCATATATTTGCCATAAGCAGGTCTGATTTCTTCTGAGGTCACGATCAACATCATACTTCTAGGAGGACATATGGTTTGACTATTAACACAGATATCCCAGTCGGCATTCAAAAAATCCTGAGCCCCCATACCTTTTCCCAGGTTAGGAGCACTACATATTAATATGGGTTAATCATTATATGGAAACTTCAAAAGGAAAGTCATTACTGGGGTTGTCCAGGTGAGTTTAACTCTTAAATGGGGAGGGATGTGTGTATTTGTCAGGAAGGAAAAAGGAAAACCTCAAAATGTTCTATGCTAACACAACAAAAAGGGTTTCAGGTGATGAATGTACCTGCAGCAGGACCTCTTGCAGACAGCCATAGGCTTTCTCCGACCATGACGTGACTGGCACAGGCTGCCCAGGGAGGTGGTGGAGTCTCCGTCTCTGGAGACATCCCAAACCCGCCTGGAGGCGTTCCTGTGCCCCCTGCTCTGGGTGACCCTGCTCTGGCAGGGGGTGGGACTAGATGATCTCCAGAGGCCCCATCCAACCCCTACCACTCTGTGATTCTGTGAAAAGCTGTATAAAAGGTAACCATCACTTTTTAGTTCTGTGGAGAGCAGAAGCAGAGGGATGCAGAGGACCACCTTGTCGGTCTTTAGAGGGGACAATGCTCGTACCCTGTGTTATGCCATACAGCAGCACAGCTGCCTAAAGCCAAGCACTGCCTCAGTTTATGTTAAAGATCTTTGCATAGCTAAAATCCTGCTTTTCCATACTCTTACATTGTCCCAAGCTTCATCCTACTACCCATTAATAGATGTGTTTATTTCATACGGTATCTGCTTCAGAGGACATCATCCGTAGCTTTAAAAATTAATGATTGCTAATGACCTGCAGTCCAAGAATCAGAAGCTTAGAGAACTTCATGAATATCTTGGGATAATGAATTAATTCTCTTTTTCACAGTCTGTTTGGCATTGCTGGCAAAAGAGAAATGGAAAGGCAAAGAATGTCAAATGTATTTATCCATTGAAATCTATTACTAACTGGCTTTGAGGAAAATGAAAGCATATTATTTCCTTTTAGAAGAATAAGAGTAGATTTGGTCTGAAAACAAGAGATATCCCTTCTAATGAGGGATAGTTGATCAGTAACTCCCAGAAGTTAATGCATTTAAAAATTTGAGTATCATACTAGGAAAAAAATTTGTTTATTCCATTCAGGAAAAGTGCAATGAAGACTAACCAGCATATTTTACTGAACTTGCAAGTCACGCTGGTGTCAACATGTTAATAAAATGAGCAGTAATTTCATTATTAGCAAAATGCCTGGGTGCTTGTGGGGGAAAAAGCACCTCCAAGAGCGAGGAGGAAAAGTAACAGCTAACATAACAGACACCTACCGCAAGCAACGGAGAACATCAACATTTAATGACTGGAGTAACCATATCCTCCTTCAGGTGATGGAGATTGCATAGAAGCAGATGGAGTAAAATGCTAACAAACCCTATGTATCAAATGTAACAGGAGATGTGAAAGCTCATCAGGATTATGGCATTGTGAGACTAATTGCCAGGGCGCCTGGCTGTTTTAACAAGCATGTTTCCTCCCTCCACTCCTTCTCTCTTTTGACTAGTGGCTATATTTTATTCATTAATTTAGGTTTTAACACCTCCTCTTGTGATTTGGAGGCAAGAGGAATGGGTTTCAGCATCAGTACAATGCCTCATGCAACGCTCCTACAGCTGAACATCTGCTTGACAGAAGGCTGACGGGAGCGACATGCCAGTTTGGGGGACTCTTTCTCATAGCTTTTGTGGCAGAAGTAAAGTATTTAAAGTATTTAAGGACTCATGGGACGCAGCAGAGAACAGGGATATGTGAAGACGCGTAAGTTGTCTGTACAGAAACTCCACCGATGTCGATGCAGCCTGGTGAGAGCAGCTGAAGGCTCGTGCCTGCCCTCGGGACAGCCTTCAGATGCTGCTGCTGACTGCGCTTGCTGCCGAAGAAATGCAGAAGAGCCAGACAGGTGTCCTCTAAAGATGTAAGAAAGACCTTCACAATTTGTGCCTAGCAACAAAAACTTTAGTGGAGAGATTGACTGAAAGAAATGGACCATCTGGAGGAGGAAAATGTTGCTCCTCCAGAGAGAGAAGCTGTAGCTCATGTTGTTTCAAGGAAGAGGCACGTATAAGAAAAAGGGAGAAGCTAGGAACAAAAAGGGCCTGGGAAGCTAAAATCTTCGGCCATAAGGAGAATGGCACTGCTGCAGGAGGCTCTCAAGAGCTGGGCAGGCGGCTGGACCACAGTGGGAAGGTGTCCTGTGAACCAGCTTTGCAGTAAAAGTCACCCTGCAGGTGCGGTGTCTTCAGCGGGTGGATTAGGGGCTGCGTTTCCCCCTCCTCTCAGTGGTAGGCAATAGGGGTTTCACGGTGAAACGCAGACTTTTGGCACATTACGCGCCCGGGTCCTGGTTCTTAATCTTCATCTGAAACAGGCAAAAAAATTAAAGCTGATATATGTTTTCTACCAACAAATTGCAGGTGGATACTGACTCCCAGGTGCAGGAGAAACTCCCCTAAGATCTGCAGGAGAGTCACAGGCTATTGAGTCGCAGAACAAATACTGGCAGAAAATTACAGGAGCTGACGGAATAGCCCAGAAGGGAAGGGAGGGATGAACTCTGCTCCTTGTCACAGGGTCCTCTGTGGCCACTCCAAAAAGAAAGCTAAGATCAGGTGCAAGACTATCTACCAGTCAGAAGGTGTTATCCATAATAACGTGCTTTTCAACCAGCATCAGAAAAGGAAGCTGGAAAGCAGGAACGGACTCAAGGGGAAAATGAAAAAGAAATGTCAGAGGAAAATACTCCTAAGCTGGGAACTGATGCAGATGGATAGTTACCAATAAAAACCATCACTACATAATAGGGAGATCTCAATTTATAGCTTCAAAGACTTAAAGTTGTATTTCCTCTTCTCCCTATCTCTTTTAGGAAATTCAGGTTTTCACCCTGCCAAGGCTGGATTGTGCTTATCAGCAGCTCAGGGCTGTATGTCTCAGTGCGGGTAGTCAAATGTCTAAATGTATTTAACTAAGGCGAAAATAAACCAGGACTGGTATCAGTGAAAATAAAACCTTCCCGGCTGAGATCGAGCGGAGAGAAAGACTGTGGTCCTGTCTCCAGCTGTGCAACTTCTGGAGGCAGCTGGGGGTGAGGGACCAGGGCTGGGGGGTCTGGAGGTGGTGGGGCAACAAGCTCAGACCCTCCTGGTGCCTTCTGGTAACAGAATTCATCCCCTGTGTTTGCTGCATTGGTGTCCAGTGGCACCCAGCAGCTTTGGGAGATGCCAAGGGGCAAGGAGGGAGAATTCCCATCTATCAGAGCAGGAAACTGCCCTGTCCTGGCCATGGCTCAGCCTCCGGCTGCAGAGCTGCCTTCGGGCAAAAGGCCTTGATTTTGAAAGATGGTTGTAATGCGTGCAGTTGTGTGCTTGCAGGCAACTGTGAGCACAGAGGCAGGACTTCTTAGTGCACTTAACAACTAAAATTTTTGCATTTTTGATGTAGAAGCATACAACTGCACTCGCAACATTAATTTTCTCTCAAGCAGATTTCTCAATATTTAGTTCAGCGTGTTCACCATCTGTAAAAGCAGGTACGTTTGTGAAGTTGAGCCCTTGGAGGTTTCTTCAAAATAATGTAGTCTCAATCCATTTTCCAGGTTAGTAAACTTCGAAAGAGAGTCAGTCTTCTTCCTGCAGCTGTTTGCATAGCCCATGAAATGATTTGTGCACATATGTGTCACCAAACAAATATTCCAATTCCTTTTCGATAACAAATAGAGTGTGATAATGAATGTGCGTCTACCAGTCAGACAAGCACGTGATAGTGACGCATGCTATAGCACGCTATAAGAGCCAAAATCTGTCCCCTAGAAAACCCAGTAAAAATAAATTGCATCTTTTGAGTTACCTTTCCAAGCTAAACTTAGGAAAATTAATGAATGTAGTTCCTTGACACCAGGATTTAACACACAATAGGATTTTTTTTTTTAAATACCCATGAGTCTTCAGGCTGATGTGATATTATGCTTTTGCTGGTCTTAATATTATTGTTTCTGTCTCATTTTAGGTTACTCTCCAGTGTTTATTATTAATTCAAATTCTCACTATTAAAGGGAAGATATTATCCATATGGCTGACGTGCTGCTCAGTATGTTCATAAGTTCTCCAACGTTTTGATTAACACTGACAGAAACCCCTTTGAAAACATATGGCCCTATATACATCCTGTCATTTCTAATAACAGGGTACATTCTTCAGTACATTTTCTTAAGAAGATGAATTCAGTCATATTTTAGAAACATGCTAATACTTTGTTAATTAGTCCTTTGAGGTCAGGGGGAAAGAAAAGACTGAATGAAAATAAACTTTTCCTTGAGCAGACACCATGAGCACTGTAGATAATTTGTGCAACAGAAAAACGTGATATCTATGAGTAATGGTCGCTATATACAGCCAGATTTCTTAAACCAATTAGCTTCTGGCATATTCCTGAAGATATTCATGCTCTATTTGATATGCCAGACCCTTAAAGCTTTAGCATGAAGACTGATTTTGATGCTCATTTCACTGATTAGGTCAGTATTTTGTTTCTGGTGTTGAATTTCTATATTTATACCAATTGTTTCCCTTTTCTAACACCTTTGGGATATCAGAGGATCTCAGCACTCCTCTCCTTTACACAGGCAGGTCTGAGACCAAACCTAGTAGAGATATTGCTGACTTAAATTCACTTTGGCTTGTGCAATAACACAGCATATTTACATGTTAGAATTTGTCCTTAGAGACTATTTCCACCATGCCTGCTCTGTTGGGATTTTAATCCATTCCTTCACCGTGACTGTGGAAATTCCAGCCTCCATGGTCTCTCTTAACCACGTTTTTCCTCACATGGCTGGTAGTACTACCCATCCTCAGGCTCCACTAGCTCCGTATTTGTTTGTCAAGAAGCTGCTCAGCCACATAGTCTTTAACACGATACTTCAGGGGGTAACTATGCAAGAATAAGTCAGTTAATCTACTTGAAAACTCCGCAGCACAATAACACAGATATATTTTTAAAAGATGAGATATCAATATTGTACTTCATAGGCTTGAATATTTTCATACAGCTCACACATGTTCAAGATATACCTACTCAAGTTCTTTCCCCCCAAAGGTGCATCATTGTTTTTAATGCTGATAAATAATGATGCTAAAATGGAAAAATTGCTATTATAATGATTTCAGCTAACATCTTACTTCCATTGCTTATTTTCTACCTCTTCTTTTTGAGAAAAAACCAGACACATACAATTTGATTCTCAAAACAATTCAAAACGGATTAGATTTTTTTTCTCCCTTTTTTTTCTTTATCTCCTCCCCCTCTGTTTGCTCCTGCTCTTTTTCCCTTGGGAAAAGTCCCTGTCTGGGCTACATCAGTGAAGCATTTCTGGGCAAAAAGCCATCAGTCTTTATGAGACTCCACCTCTGACTACTACTACAGATCGGTTTCTGCGAGCCCACCAAATCTCTCCTTCTCTAGACTCCTCTCAAAGAGAATATCTAATAAAATTCATGGTCTTTGTCTGTAGGTAGAAGAAGCCTGATGTGTCTGAAAGATCTTTGGAAGCTGCAGGACGAGGTTATCAGCAATCCCACTCTTTAAGAACTTTTCAACTTCTAATTAAATCTTACCTGCACCGCAGAGAGCAGCTCCCTCCACATCTTGTCTAGTGAAGGACCAGTCAAGACAAAGGAAATAAATACCATACAAACCCTACATATTTCCCATTCCAGGTGTAAAGCACATTTCTTTGATTTTGCCAACTCTAACATGCATGTGAACAGCATTTATATAAATAATGATACCCAACCAAACACCTTCCAGGAAGTGGAACATCATCTTGCATATGTAATACCCTTTTTCGGGCCTAATGAGAGAAAGAATAAAACACCTCTAACAGAGGTTAGCAGTCCTTCAGAGCTCATCTACAAGAAAAAAGAAGGTAAAATCATAGGGAGAGTAGTGCAAGAGCTGGACGAGATTGGAAACCTCCACCACTGATGGAAAACCAAACCACTTAAAAAAACCCAAACAGCAATCAACAGCATATTTATAGATTTGTTGCCAAAATTCTGTACACTTACAATGATTATTTTTTTTTGTTGCCCCGTGGTACCAAGTTACAAGAGCAGTACAGGTTTTGTTTATTCTCTGTCAATTCAGATATTTTACTTTTACACTTTGCTTTACCCCGTACCTGCCTTTTCAGAGCTGCCCATCCTCCCTGCCTTGCTTTTTCAGAAACTGAGAGACATGAAGTGCCTTCAGACCAGTAACATACGACAGCCTTGCAGATAACTACTTACTACTAATAAAACCAGGCCTGTGCTATGCAGTTTATCTCACGATACTCCTTAAATTACAATACTGTTATTTCACTTCCC
>VXBO01006546.1:229850-276036 GCA_013400135.1 Rhinoptilus africanus | reverse complement strand
CCCCCCCCCCCCCCCTCTATTTGGTTCGACATTATTTAAACTGCTGCACATGATAGTGAAAACTTGAAGACTGTTATCAGTTTAGGAAAAGGGTTTTAAATGGAAAAGATTAAGCTTTTGGCCTGAGTCCAGCAAGCACTTAAATGCATGAGTAACTTTACTCCCATGAGTAGCGTCTTTGAAGCCAAGGGGACCAGCCACGCATGGAGGAGCACACTTTTGTACAGCCCTTGGGGAGAGCAGGCTCTGCAGCGAGAGGGCCAGGGTCAAAATCTGGGCCTGCCTTTAGCTATGTGTGTGTGTGCTCAAATTCATAAGAAGTTAACGTACGATACATGCTCACTACACTTTTTTCCAAATAGCATAGCTTTATTGCTGTGTTATTATTTTTCCCCCCCTCTCTAAAATAGGCAGCTGTTCTTCATTTTTTTTTCTTCCCTATATGCCAGATTTAAAAAGAGCCCAGTTTCAGTTTTTCGGAGAAAATAAAACAAATCAGTGTTTCGCAAACACGGAATACATATTTTGCTATAAGGCACTGGGTTTGGAAATGCCTAACCAGGTTCTCTTCAGATTGTCAGAAAATAGGAAAAAGGCCAAATAAATCAGTGGTGCACTGTAACGACTTCCATTCCCCCACAGAAAAGTCTTTTTTTACACCTGCATATTTCCTGCCCCAGTATTAGCTACTGTTCTCCACATTTTCTATCTTCTGTAAAAGACAGCCTTAAGCTCTGCACGAACTTAATTTATATTTAAACCTTTTGCTTCAAGGTTTACGCCAGCCACCAGCACCACTGAGAGACAGATAGAAGCCAGGTACTAAAAAATATTGTCCTATGAAAGACGTCACAGTTAATCATTTTGTCTCAGACAAGGAACAGCAACTTGTAATATTTAAAAAATAATTTAAAATAATTTAATGGAAAAAACGTAAAACCTACTAATTAGGAAGCAGCCAAAACTTCACGTTGGCATTTCCAACCGAAAAAAAATCATTGCAGCATTACAAAATCTAAACACTTCATTTCTGCTTGTTGTGAAAAAATGCCAATAAAAGATGTGCCTCAGTGGTCCATAAAAACAGGGGCTCAGCAGCCCCATTCGTGCCTGCTCTTAACTACCAAGAAGACACATCCCTGAAGGGACAAAACCAAACACCAACAGAGGAGACGTAGCCCTGCCAAAGAAAGTACCTTACAAAGGAAAATGGGATCGTAAGATACCTGAATTAAAATTTATAATACCTGCTTTAACTCAGCGTAGCATGCTGGTGGCAGAACAACCCGACGGATGTCAAAGGTAGCAGGGACGAAGGCGGCCATGCATGCACTATAATCTTCCGTCAAGCTGGTCTTATACTATGGGAACTTCAATAAAACTTATCAGGAACCCATCACATTCTGCAAATAAAGCATCATCCGCAGCCCATGTCATTGGGGCTGTGCAAAATTAGTCAGAATTATGAAAGGCTAAATGCTGTAAATTGACCCTATCTTACAAAACTGTAATATACCGCGGCTGTTGTTTTTTTTAAAATTAACTTTTTACTCCCTACACGGAAACTTACTACTTGTTCACACACACTCAGACAGAACAGACCACTAAACAGGTTTTCCTGTGACCACAGACACTAGTGAGACCAAGCAGTTTGATATCTAGCTGCCTGATCCAGGAGGAAAAAAAAAAATCCATGTGCCTGAAAAACTTATTTCTAAGAGCGATGAAGCTCCCTGCTACAGATTGCAGTGCCTAATTTGCCAGATATTTGTTTCCTAGCTATCACTGCCTGCTGAATATTTTAAATCCATTGTAATTCAATATTCAGACCAAGTCTAAAATAAACCTTTTATTTTTTTTTTCCTTTTGATTATTTTCGTTAAAGATATTTTTGTCTTCAATCTTCCATTTCAATCTTGGCCTTTTAAAAGGCCATCTTCAACTCTAAAAGCAGCCTTAATTACTAGACATTTTGTCTCCTACTTGGCAACATAATACAAGATGAGGAAACTGGATGCAGAGTCTAATAAATTCGTGGCACCATCCAGAAGAGGCGATAGGATGCTACATTCAGTTAAAAGCAGGAAACAATTTATAGCAAGGCCCACTAACAGATTAGTGTCCCCTATTTTTCAGGTGTAAAAGCACTAGCTCGAATTTTCTAAAGCTGGCTAAAGACAGACACATATTGACTAGTTTTCAAACAGTAGTCAATAGACAGGGGTTTATTTTGATAATAGGATTTTGAAGTAGTTTGATTTTGTGTAAATACTTCTGGTATAAGAGCTGTCTATTTGTATCTGCATCTTCAGAGCAATTAGCTACCTTTGGGGGAAAAAAAATAGTGGCCTTTTCATTAGCTCGTGATAAAAGTAAAGGATTTTAATACAATGTAATTCTGTCATTAGGGAATAATGCTAACTCTCTATCCATAATTTAAGTCCTACGTGAAGCTTTAAAAAGGTCAGTGGAATTGGAATTTCAGGAACCATGGACCTGGTCCTATTTGTAGAACAATTACATGCTTCCAAGAACAAGGGCAAAAATGATGAATCATTTCAACAACAACAAACAAAAAATAGAGGACTTTTTAAACATCTGTAAATAGTGACAAAGATGGAAAGAAAGCTGGTGAGGAAGGACTCAAGGCAGCGAATACACAAGCAGTAATATCTTCCTGCACTCCTGATGGGTATGAAGACTTAAAAACGGGATGAGGGTTTGGTTCTGCTGTGCCACGGGTTCCTGCTCTCTGTGCTTTATTCTAGGAGGAAGGGAGAGATGGGGTATTTACGACTGTAATAGGATTCTCTCTTTAACAACACCTATTTAGCTACCAAATCTTGCTGTTTCTCAAAGTGCTTACTGACTTAAAGGAGTTATTTGCCCTTTTGCTCTGCTTCACAATCTTAAAGCATTTTTTTTTCTCGGCCCACAGGGTGATGGAGAAGTACATTCATTGTAAGGTGAGGCCCAGTCTGAGTGAGAAAAAGCTCTACTGATTGTTTTGGGGAAAATGTGTAAGAAATTGTAATATATTGTCTTATTCCTTCCTCCGGGTTTAGTTGGCTTTAGGGATTTGGGTGTGGATTTAAACAAAGCTTTTAAAATGAATGTTCTAGTTTTTAAAACAGTAAGGTGTAGGGTATGCCGGTGGCCATAATCTACGGAGAAAATTGTGAATATCACTGCAATGCGCTGCTATGCTTCACTTTGTGAAAGGTGCTTGGTTTTTTTCAGGTCAAGAGATGGTTAGGGAAAAGGAGAGGTAGCAATAACTTGATGGAGTCAGAGTAAACACTACTGCATATGCACAGGGCACTAGAAAAATACATTTATCTCTTTTTTTTTTTTTTTTTCTGATTACAGACATGGTGTGTCACCCCATCTTCACGCTTCTGATTTTTTTTACCACACAGTACCTACCTTGATTAATTTCCTATCTTATTAAATCAGTGACAGCATCGTTTCCATCCAGGGAGAAGAGGCGGGTGAGGCTTTCCTTAACACCCATGCAAACTTTTTCACGTCCAGGCAACACGTAAGACACATGCACTGCATGGGATGTGCACGTGCCTGTCACGGCAGTGATGCAAAAATGGCATTTAAATGCTGTACTTCCCAAGGGGCTCGGGAGACACGGCAGAGAGAGATGGTGAGGACTCCAGAAAAGGCAGCAGAAGAGGAGGAGGAGGAGGAGCTGTGTAGGCTAGAGGTGCCCACGGTGATTTCTGAAGAAATCAGCTCCAGAGACGTGCATCTCTTGTTGTTGTTCTTTTTTTATCCTAAAGCACCGGTCCCTTGATTTTTCTGTATTATTCATGACACCGCACATGCCCCCCGGGAGGAGGAAGGGAGAAGGGTGGAGAAGAGGTGTTCACACAACCCCGCTTTAAGCGCCTAATTTACTTTCTGCTTGGCAGTCCTGCTGCTTTATCTAATCGCTGAAGAGAGATTTGCTGCTCCAAAGGGCAACTCAAAGCAGCTGTACGAGGTCCCTGAGCTGAATAGCCCCCTGAATGACAGCTGTCAAGTGATTTGTCACCAACACCAGCAAGCCCGTGACATTCCCAAATATCTTTCATTGAACAGAGAGTCTTCCAGGAGAAGAGCTTTAATGATGGGAGAAAGATTTTGATTTGGCTTCTATATTAAGTCCATGATAGTGTTAATCCTATAAAAATATAAAACATCCAGAATTTCTCTCTAATAATTGTAAACACTGCTTCCTTTGTCAACTTTTTGATTTATTGGAACTTATTATAGAGCTAGACTTTATTGTATTTGCTTATGATACCACAGTAATCTTTTCCCAGGCTTTCACTTTATTTTGTTACATTTATCTAGCAAGCCAGATTCACACTCCCACAGTAACCATATGGAGAAAAGCCACAAAAGCTGTTAAGTACATTTAATTACTGTTTTGATGAGCTCATATTTTAATTATGTTTATTGATTCTGTGTGTGTTGAAATAGTTTTAGCATTTCAAGAAAAAAAAAATGGAATCAATATACTGTAATTACTGGGCATTTTAGAATTTTTCTGTGTAATTAAAACATTCACATAATATTTTTAACACTTTTTACTAATCCTTCAGCTGTGATTGGCTGCATATCCTTCTGTGTTTAGGTGAGCTTTAATTTTCCGTCTTCCACAACGTGAAGCTAAGTTCAGGACTAAACATCTTTTCCATCAAATACTTCTCTTCCCCTTTAGACCTTCTTAGGAAATCGAAAATAACAGGCATATGGTATTTACTAACACAAAGCCAGTTGTGACACATTGGTACATCTTCCAACTTGGAGCTGTCATGACAGCGCTGGCTACCGCTGTAGTAACAGCTTGATGGGTACGACAGCTGAGAAAGAGGTCTTCCTAATGTAACTGTCACTGTCCTATTTCATTTCAACAGCTGGCATTTTAGCTAAAATGGTAAAGTACGTTATTTGACTTTAAAAAATACACATGCCTCTACTAAGCTAGAAAATTACTTAAGGCCCTTCTAGGGCTTGTAAATGAATTTTTCCCTTGAATAGATCTAAACTTTTGGATTATTTACAATGGTAAAGAGGATGTAAAGGTATGGGGATGTGATCCTCTAGTGCACGGAGCACACATTTTATTTCATGGTGAAAGCAAATGACTTTGGGCACCAATTTTGGCTGAGAACAGGTACAACTACATGTTTGGACTGTAGAATGGCGGGGAGCCAAGTAGAATGTCAAGCTTTTAAAGCTGTTGCATGTCCAAATGAAGAGAAGCAGGTTTTTCTATCCCTTATAAGACTTTTTTTTTTTTTTTTTGCATATAGGTAAATTAGATAGTATTGATTTGTAAATCACAGATACTGTTCTTGCTCAGTCACCTTACATGTCCATTGATGGAGATGAAAGGACTTGATAAGCAGGTCCTGTGTACAGGAAAAAGAGGTAGCAGGGACAGCATAGGCATTTTTAACAGAGGGACCTGAACTGAGATTGCTTTCACCCAACACTAGAAATTCAATGATGCAACTGAGTTTTGAAATTTCAGTTTTCTCAGGTGATGAAAATTCCATCCTCAAGGGAACTCTGTTGTTTGTAGACATGAGATGGCGAGCTTCAGACCTTTTGCTTTTACTTTACCTCTGTTTTTTAATTTCAATAGTATGAAAAGCAAGAAGTAGTGTCCTACCATTCAGCCATCAAGCTCGGTTTTCATTTATTTGCACCCTTGCATGATACACCAACAGCAAATTAAGAAAAGAAAAGAAGTCAACTGCTTGTATTTTAAGACACTGCTTGTAGAAGCCTCATTCTCAGCCTTTCAGCATACTTTTGAATCTCTGACAAAATGCTAGAAGGTTACTGCAAACTGGATTGGTTACATGGAGAGCTATTCCTGAAGTATTGTACCCTGGGCTCTCAACCTCAATCTTAAATTACCAAAGAGAAAGAAATATTTTTTCTGCGGAACTCATCTTAACTTGACCCCAGGCATATAATGTTATCAGGGCTGGAAAGTAGGTGCTGGACGAAGAAAGAGAAGGGACTTCACCTACTTTAGTACTGTATATTACCTGGGGGTCACGAGATTACTGTGAGAAGGGGCAGAATGTATGACTCTGGTAACAAAAAGAGGTATCAAGAGCTGAAAGAAAATATTTATGGGAAAAAAACCACGTGATAACAACAAATAGAGCTACCTGAAAGAAAAGTAGAAAGGATAGATAGGAAGAATACAGAAACAACACATAACTGTCCATTTGGAACGAGATAGGCCTCGATTAGAGAAGGTTCAGGTGTCATCTTGACACCCAGAGGGAAGACAGTGGAGGAGGAGGGAACAGGGAAACAGCGTGGAGGCACAGAGACATGGAAGCCTCATTTGCTCCTCTTTGGAGCACTTACCAGAAGGGTGAACCTTGGTTCTGGCCAACTGCCCCAGCTACAGACCAGGAGAGCCCGTAGACATTACCAGGAGTCGGCGCAGTAGGACTCTGCAGAAGTTGCTCCTTGTCTGCCTGTTACAAAATAGCTTTCACTGGGTCTTTAAACCAGCCTGGAGAATCCAGCCTCGGCAGTGCTGGGACAGCAGAGGGATGGGGAGGGAGATTGCCAACTGGAGCTGGTGTCCTCAATGCTTGTTCTTGCTACTGAATCTGCAGGTTCTGGAGTGGTTTCCACAGCCACAAGGTGCAAGAGCCCTGTCCCAACATCTTTTGGACTTTGCAAAACAAGCACCAAATTCAGTGTTCACCAGAGTTAACGTGAACAGTTTCCTTTGATATCAGTGATGTTTTCATCAACCTTTAACCCACTTTTTAGATAGTCTCAGTCCTGTGCATACTCTTTAGAGTATAATTCAGGTGTATTTGTTTCCTTTGTTTCTGACACAAGTTTTCTTCTACTACCCTTTAATAATGTAGTTTTCTTTCAACATAAAACACATGCTGCATACTTAAACATGAAAAACCTGATCAAATAGTTACACCTGGGAAAATTAAATGGGAGAAGAGTTAAGGAGTCCTAGTTATTTCTTACCACAATGCAGAACTCTCCACTTCAAGATAAAAAACCCCAAATCTCTGCAAATGCACCACTAAAAAACAGCTAATTCTCTTGAAGTTGGAGGAACTATTTATGGTTTCCCCCATGGAGAAGGCAGTCTTTCCCCAGGAAAGACTGTTTGATGTCTGTCTGTTGACTTCTTCAGGAGCGGAAAGGACATGCAGGAGGATTTGCCGGTGTAGCATGCCTGATTAATTTAACATTACCCGCTGAAATAAAAGATTTCAGATAGTTGAGATGGTAGCGGTGAAATGGCTGATTAGGCAAAGAGCTCTCAGATGCATGAATTAGGAACAGGGTCAGCCATAACTTTGAATTTCCTTGGCTTTGCTATGTGTGACAACACTATTATTGTTTTGAGATAATTTCTTTTTTTTTTTAAAGAAAAAAAAATGAAGGATAATAAAAATACTCTGCTTCAGAAAGGCTGCTTTGCTGTCCTGGGTATATACACACAGTTTGCAAACAGCTTGTTATTCCGCCATTAGGCTGGTAGAGCTCCTCCAAAGTGGTTTCTGTCTAAAGGATAAATACCCATTTATAAACTTCTTTGCAATGCTGTATAATTTTACCTGAAAGGCTCAAATGGCTCCTGCAGATACATTACAACTCCAGACACCCACGTAGATAATTTTCAAGAGAGCAGCTACGTATCAGAAAATCTTTTGAACATTGGTAAATGTGTAAGTACAGCACATATGTTTCTCAGCGTAGTAACTCGGCTGTTTCATTTCTCTCTTTTGCTCCATATTCAGCCCCTTGAGAGTTCCGACCCTGGCTCCAGTTTGGCAGTTTCACACACATAAAAGTCTCATTCGTGCAAGTTTTGTGAGCCGCCAGGCAAAAATAAAATTTATTTTTGCTGACTTTTTTCTGCTTTGCAAGCTCTAAATCAGGAAAACACAATTGTTTATGAGAAACATAATCGGGCCCTCTTCATTTTAATTAGCAGCACTGTTGCTGCTAATTGTCTGTCCGGGATCTCTGTCATTAGACCAAAATGAGATTAAGAATACAGGTGAATTAAACATCTTGGAGGACCACGAGATGACTGACTCACTGTTACATTAGACAGGACAATAAAAATTATATTTCTCCTCTAACTGATGAAGGGAAGAAGGATTCCTGATGTGCAGGTTATACTTGTGTTTCTGCCACGTTTAGGAAAAGTGTCTGAACAACTGTCACAAAAAGATGACTGGACTGCAAGTGTCCCATGCATCCACCTGCCTCAAGAGATTTGCACCCAACTACTTCCCTTGCTATGAAACTGCGGACAGAAACACCACCAGGAGAGCTGCGGCGCAGCAGCGCCCAGCAGGTAAATTTAAGACCTCTCTTCCCTTAGCATATGTCCTCCTTGCACTGTTGAAAACCAGAACTCTCCCTCCTCCAGATTTGATATGGAACTCGTCAGTTCTATCGTTAATCTGATGAAACCTGCTAAATTTGAAATCATTCCTCTGAACTCCTCCATCTGCAGTTATGAGAGAGTAAGGTCATGAAAGTTCAAGGTCAATTTGAACTAATAAATCTAATAATTTCATCACATCTAATACCTTTTTCATGGAAACACTGAAGTCAACGGCTTCAGAAAAATGTTGATACTTTAGCAGTATCTTTTAAGACCTGCTGAACACTTCCAAATTGTTCCATTATAAGTAGTGTTTTAAGACATTTTCTAAGCACTGCTTAGAGTAGCTTTCATTTCTTGTTCACTTTTGTTTATTCATTGGTTATGGACAGAGAAATTCAAATCTACTGATTAACACATTTAAACTTATTACTACTGCGGATCATTTTTTCTTACCTATGAGCAGAGACACCATTTTTTTTCTTTGTAAAAGATTAAGAGTTACAGGCAATTGTATCTCATTACTTCTTTGAATAAGAAGTTAGGAGCCCAAACTGAATGACAACATGATTCTTTATGTGTGGGAACCTGCTGATTTGCTTGCTGAGTGCGTGCCAGTTGAGGACCATCATGAGTAGAAACCTTTTTCTTCACTTGGCTCATCCACGGAAACTAATCATGGCTGGTTAAAAAAAAAAAAGAAAAAAGAAAAAAGAAGAGAGAAAAAAAAGGAAAAAGGAAAAGGAGAAAAAGAAAAAGAAAAAGAAAAAGAAAAAGAAAAAGAAAAAGAAAAAGAAAAAGAAAAAGAAAAAGAAAAAGAAAGAAAAAGAAAAAGAAAAAGAAAAAAAAAGAAAAAGAAAAAGAAAAAGAAAAAGAAAAAGAAAAAGAAAAAGAAAAAGAAAAAGAAAAAGAAAAAGAAAGCAAACAAACCAACCCAAATTATCATAAGTGATAGCAAGAGTCTATCAGAGAGACTTCTGTGAGGTCTCATGTACTCATGTATGGGCGAATCTGTAAATTTCAAAGGAGGAAAAGGAAAGATGTAGCAAAGCTGCCAAAGTCTGCTTGACATCAGATGCTGCCCAAAACAGATTCTCATGTAGATATTGATGTCACTAAATCTCACAATGAGCTGCACAGCTGTAGTAAATGAAAATTTGTCTAGAAAAAAAAGATTGCAAATGGTGTAGAATTTGTTATCTTCATCAGACTGTGCAACAACTGTAAGACATACCCGTAGCCTACTCACTGCATGTTTCCCGAAAGAATCAGTAAAGGTGAAGGCTCCTCTCTGTTGTCTGCGAGTCCATGCAAAGTCACACACATGCACACAGACCCCTTCTCTATTACATTCTTCTAACAGCAGGTTGAGAACGAGGGATGCATCCTGTCCTCCATGCAGCTGCCCATGGGAATCAGAGACCTGTTTTGTCAACTCCTTCCTTCAGCCTACTGACAATTTACTTCATGGAAAAAACACTCAACACAACAAACCAACATGAAAAATACAGGGCCCAACTCCTGCCACATCAAATTTCACTGCAAATGTAGGAGCGCAAGAATGGTGTGAGAGCAGCATTAAGTACCGGATTTCATTCTACTCCGAGGGAGTAGATTTATCTCTGTTGGTACGTGCAGCGCATTGAAAAATTCACAGACCAAAGACTAACTCCAAAAGAACGGTGCAAAAGTGAAGGAAAATCCAAACTAACAGGACAGCTTCTAGGGAAGAAGTGGATGTACAATTTTGCCACCCATTAATAGGTTGTCAGCTGGCACAAATAACGATTCCCCTTACCTGGGGGTCACTTTCCTGCGTACCTCTCCTTCCCCCGTTTCCCCAGCCGCTCCGAGCAGGTCAGCGGGGAAGGGGAAATCAGAGTGTTCCCCATCATAGGGAGAAATCAGAGAGGGTACAAAGTTTCACTTAGCTTTAGATTAGTCTAAATTAAATAGAGTGGCCTGGGGAGGGGGTCTCAGCCTGCGGGGCAACCTGATAGTGAAGCTAGAATCACAGTCTATCTATGTTCTAAATTGATGGCAATGAAAATAATACTCCCCAGACACAAAAGTACACTTGTTTTCAGATTAATGCATCCTGAATGTGAGCTTTTCATCTCCTTTCTGAATGAGTTAACGTGTGCTCGTTCGCCTCGGCCAGAAACTGAACTGCAGATTCATTATTTGGAAACTTGTTTGCGCTGAAGTCCATAAGGCCAGTGGCTTGGGAAGATGAAAACAGCTTTCCACAGGCTCTCATTTTGGGAAAAGCTGGTTGCCCAGGGCTGCCAAATGCATTCCCAATGAACTCCTCTATTTGCACGTTATATTTGGGCTGAAAATTGAGACAGCGAATAGCTAAATGCTCTCCAGCCTGATCCAAGAATCTCCAAAGGCTCTTTGCAAGGGTAAATGATGCATTTGAAAAACAATTCATTCCGCTCACCGAGGAGCCCAAGAATGCTGTCATCTTGCACTAGCACTGCATGTTCCCTCTTCTCGGAGAAGAGCATCGCTATCTGCCATAACTGCCAGATCCCGTGCTCGTATCAATTAATTCCTGGAGTGCACTGTCAATTAATATGTGTAATGGAGGATAATTTCACAAATGTTCTAGCTTCATTTTGTGTTTTCTAAATTGTTATTAGTACAGAATTAAATTCTTCTTTGATTAATACAGCAGCACATTTTTTTTGCGCTTTCAGATATTGCCTTTTCAATAGTACAACTCTGCATTTTTCTCTGATAGCTGCGGATAGAAGATGTAAGATAGAAGATAGTTGCAAAATACATCTGTCAAGATAAGCTTGTAACTACTGTTCTTTCTGTAACTGGAGGAAAATTACACTAATTTAGACACAGATGTTTCCTTACACTTAGTTTCAGTTCAACTTTCAATGGAAGAGAATACTGAAAAGAAACTAATTTAAGAGCCAAACCAGCATCATCAGTTCATTCCAAAAGATATATTTTGATACTGTCAAAACATTTTCAGACATTCTGGCAACATTCTGACTTCACAAAGTATTTCAGTTCTGACAAATTACGTGTTCGGATAGAGCGCATCTTGAACACAGTCTCTTCAAATTTCCTCCAGCCTGATGTCATTTTGTATTTATCTTAAACACTAGACTATTCAAATTAATGGGATCTTCTTTGTAATATATTTTTTGCTGCTATTGTGACTCCGCACAAACAATGGCCCTTAGTCTCAGCCGATAGAAACTCCCCAAGCGCAATCGGTGACACTGTTAAATCAGACATATCATCCTTGGCCTAGTTCATTAACATACCTTGATCAATTCTCCTTCTTTTTCCAAGCATTAGTTTGGTATCTCCCTCCTATCTGTGGCTATGGCTGTAACTTCATCCTGGAGAACACCAGTTCCACATACTGAGAGCAAAACAAAAGCCCCACGACTGCTTGTTCTAGAGCCCTTGACAAATGGCAGTTCGCTCATTGACTCCAACCTACCCGAAATCTTCCTTCTACTTTCATGTTGACACTGCAAACACCATTCCTGGGCACACAATATTGCCATGCTCTCATACACGTCTGCTTGCTATTTCCACAACTGGCTGTGTTTTGAAAAGACCTGAAGATGAAAGCCCAACGTTATAAAAACCTGACTTTGTAAACTCACAAAGTCACTTCGGCGCTTGGAAGAAAGCTGTTAGATGATCAGTTTTTCCCCATGATGTATACAGCGATAATATACATGGCATAAACTGAAGAATGGAGAAAAAACTCTTTCTTAGCTCTGGAATTCCCCCTCATACAGTGGCATTGCTGCTCAGTCCAGGAAAAACAGTATCTGGGTTTGCATCAGTGAAAGTCCTGGCCAGAAATAAGAACATCATGCTACAGGACAGGAACATAAAGGCACAATTCAAATTCCTTTACTGGTAAATCACAGAATATCATACTCTAAGACCACAAAAGCTTCACAAATACATGAGCTGAAAATATTTTAAGAGGTTTCTGTAAGCTATTAATCTATTTTGGTCTAGTGATCGCCTTGTATTATAGGGCACATTTCACAGTTGTCTTGACTACAGACAAATCACGAAAAATAGACAGGCATATTTTTACGCATTCATAAACAGAGCAGATCTAAATTTAGCTTAATAAGACCAGCTTATTCAAGTACTGAAATATTTAGAATGAAATACTTATAACGTAACACTCATGTAAAACATGGGACTTCAAGGCTGCGGTGGCACGGCTGTGACTGACAGCTCGCTTCTGACCTTGGACATACAGGTGAGCTCACTCTTTCTCATCCATGACACTAAAACTTTCTGATCAGAGCACATAACCACATCCCAACCAAGGCTCGCATGTTAAAAGCAAAATATGTCATACAAAATAAAGTAAAACTGTTGGAGAAAAACCCCAAACCAAACAACAGTATCATTTCCAATGGTATTTTAGCTCTGATTTTGGGAAGATGCACGCAGGTATGTAAGTATCTCCTTCTCTTTGTGGGATTTTTGTCTCCATCCCAGCACATGTGCTGGTGGACCACTGCCAACCAAATGATCTTATCCAGTCAATTCTTTTAGACTTCATTTTAGCAAAGCTTAAAATTAAAATTACTCTCACAAATAAAAATGTTAAGACATTTGAACTCACCGGAGCTTTTGAACACTAGTTAAATGTTAAAATCTATTCTGGTTAAACATGAATTATCATTTTACTTATGAAGTACTTTTAAAAAATATTACAAGACAGAAGAAGTGCAGAACTACACAGCCATCCAGTAAAGTGAGAATATAAATTCCCCAATCTAATCGTTATTTGACTGAGCTAATATTGAAACACTTAATAGCATTTAAACAAAAAATGTTCAAATTTCTTTTAAAAGTAGTACTCTGATCATAAGATTTAAATTATCATATTCATTAGAGAAATCCTGTGCTAGGAGTGAAACTCTAACATTGCAGTGAACCAAATTGACACACAGAAATATATTTGCCTTAAAAAGAAGATAGACGCTAATGTGGGATATATTGGCACATGGAAATATTCTTTGTCAGGGCTCCTGCATTCTTCCCCAGAGCAAGTTATTGTTTAACTTTCCCCATTTTTCTATTAAAAAGACAATCAATATTTTGAAAGAATAAATTAACAGTAGTTTCAAAACATGACAGGGGCAGGCATAAAAGCCACGGTCATATGTCTTCATTTTCATTCTAAATATAAATGAAAACATGAGTGTTTATTTTTAAGCCTGCAGACCAAAGCATCTAATTGATCCCACTTGGGAGACGGGGTCTGAATAAAGGGCCATTATGTTTTGATGAGATACGCAATTGCCTTGAACTTGCCAGGAGTTCAGGTGTGGGTATATCTGTACCCCGAGCGCTCGCAGGAATGTTGGTTTTCCGCGTGCTCCTGCTCATGCATCTGCCTCATGCAGACCTTGTAGGGACCGGCTCCATTTCACTAGAATAACTTCGCTATTCATGAACAATAAGGTTCAAATTGTACTTTTCTTTAACACAACATTAACTCTCAAAGAGCTGGAAATTCAGTATTCTGTTCCCCAAGCTTAGATTCCAAATCAGTCACTGAGAACATTATATGAGCAGTAATCCCATTAAATATATCATCTTGCAAATATCTAAATCCAGTTAATTAACTTGTATTGCAAAAGAACTCCAAGATATAGTTTTCAGTGAGCAAACTTACATTTTAGGTTTCTAATTATGTCAGAAATAAGTTTCATATCTCCTTTTAATTTAAAAATTAGAGTAAAATCACCTAAATGTCTATAAGCATTGACAAAATAAGTGTTACAGACATATAAAAATTAAAAAAAACCTGAGTGTTCTTTATTAAATTCTTATCTTGTGGAGAGATAATATAAAATAGAGGCCCCATATATGTTGAAAAAGAGGAACATTATCTGAAGAAAGTTGTAAAATATTTTCTACTGACTAACTAAACAGGAACAAATGACTGGACAGGTAATAACTGAAGTAAGTTTGCAGCTCGTGAGGAATGCAGTATTCTAATTCCTGGACTTGGAAAGTAGTTTACTAAAGGCTGGCACTGGTGAGAGCGTAAGAAAAATATCGGAAAAAATTCTTTGCAGCCCAAAGCGATTAAAAAAAAAAAATGGGTAAAAAAAGATTTTTTTTAAGAGATAAGCTATTTTATTATGCCTGCAGTTAAGGGTGAGGCACTTTTCAGGCAAGAATTTATTTAAAGCAAACTGTGAATTTATGTCTTCGTGTGATTTCACTTTACAAATATAAAAATAAAGCCAACAGAAGGCCAGCTCTCGAGGTGCGGCTCATTTCTTAAAAAGTACTCACCTGCACTTTCCCCTCCTTTTCCAGGGGTGGCAACGCCTCACGATGTCACCTGGACACCTGTTTTATTCCAGAGCAGGATCAACATCCATCAGCAGAGAGCGGAGGGGAGGAGTTGGAAGGGGCCAAGCAAACCTCGGCGTGCTGCGGAGCAGGATTGTGCGCGGGGCTGGGACGGGGAAAAAACGAACGCTCTCTTTGTAGGGCTGCCCATGACCAGTTACTTCGCTTTCAAAAGGAATAGTAGTTGGTAAGGGAAAGATATTTTGAAGTACTTCAAAATGATTTGTCACCACTCCAAGTTTAAAAGGAAAAACTGATTCTAAAAAGGTTCCTTTAAGTACTGGCCAATACTATGCCAAAAATAAGTGACATGGCCTGAGCATCTCACCTTATGGTCCTCTACAGAGGCGTACGTTGAACCACCCAGCTCAGCTGAAAATGGGTATCTCCCCAAGGTTTCGGTGCAGTGGGGGACAGAGGCTGAGTTAGACCCAGTTAGACCCAGTTAGAGGCTGGGTTAGACCCAGACTAATGAGCTAATTCAGAAAGTACTCCATATGCTAACCAGTCGTTCTCCCTGCTCCTACCTCAAGGGCTGCACAATGTAGGGTTATATTGGACACTGTCTCTCATGGTAAAAAAAGCAGCTATTTTTTTTATTGCACCTAGATATTTTTGATTGCAATGTGTTCTCTTCCAGCTGCACCGCCTTCTTCTCCTCAGAGACCTGCTCCTCATCACCACCCCTTCGGGTGTGCAGGCTCAACTGCTCGTGTGAGCCTCAAGAAGGAGAGCTGGATGGACTGCTCTAAGCCCTAGGTCTTTGCCAGTCCACTTGTTTTCTCTAAAAAATGCATCGGGATCATTCACATGAACAGCCGGCTTGTGGGGTTGCAAAGGAGGTGTGCGGAATCCACCAGGAGCACGAGGGCGTTAGCACGAGGAGACATGGGTTCGGTTAGCTCAGAAAAGCTTCTCAGCCACGGTGGTGACAAATCTAGCGGCTTCCTTTGCTAACTGGAAGCGTTCCCCATCATCATGTTAAAGTCTGGAGTGAGTTTCCCAGGATTTTTTTTTTTCTTTTTTTCTTTTCAAGTCCTGTGGAAAGGTCTCTTTTCTGTACGTGCCGGGCAGCGTTGGGATGTCACTCGACTCAGTACAACCCTATGACCATACATGACGTCATTTGTGATTTTAGATAGAACTGCCACCAGTTTCAGGCATAAAGGACTGGGCCCTTTGCTTTCAAATGGTGGACAACAGCAAAGATTAAAAAAATGGGGCAGAAGGTATAAATCGTGCTGTCTTTTTAAAAGACTGACCACAACAGATGATACGTTTGCCTATCAAAGTAGAAGAGAGGATATTTTAGAAATAAATCAGCCACAGTATGTGGTTTGGTGTTTTATTAATTGAATTGTGCCCATATTAGCAAGTGTTACTGCTTCTTTTTTTTTTTCTTCAAATTATGCCAATTATGATTTCTCTTATGAAAATAACGATTCATGTTTTAGATTGAGTTGTGTGAACATGAAACAAAAGCGGTATGGAGTAAAACTGAAAAGAATTTTGAATTATTTCCCTCCAGTTTATCAGTACTTCAGGTCACAGTCCACTCACCAATTATCCAAATGGTACTTGGTCTCAAAGGGGCTAATAACTACTTAGTCATCAAAGAGAAGCTTCTGGGATTCACAAAACCTCCATAGCCGCATCCTCACTTTAAACTGCCACGAGCTGCATTGTGGTCCTGCAGTGTCACTGGCTCAGCATCACAAAAAAGCCATTCCCTCAAAATACAGGGATAGTTCAATACCGTTATTTTTCCTCCTCCTTTGTGTAAATTTATCTCTTTCTTCCTAGCTGCCCTTTCTCTTGCCTTTATGCATTTGGCTCTTCTGGTATCTGTTACTCTGATCCACCTGCCTTGCTCGATTTCTTCCAGTGAAAGCTTCTCATTTCAGCCCAACATTCACACTGTCTGCCCCAGGCATAATTCAGTCCTCCAAGTCTCCGTCTTCTAGGCATCTCTCCCTTTTCTTTGACGATGGGCTTCTAATTTTGGATCTCCAATAGACACCTAAGTTGTATGCCTGAAGCAGCCCCTGCCTGGGGACGCCCCCACCGAGTTGGGAAGTCTGATGGGAGACCCGTAGCCTACTTAACGTTCTAGTGACTCTGGGCATGTGGAACCCAGAAGACTGAAGTCCTCTGCTCTTGAAATGTTGAAGATGACATGATTTTGTTCCACACTGCCAGAACAGGCTATGGACCCACCCTCTGCTCCTGAAGCACAAACTATGAGCTAGACTCTATCCAGAACAGTAAGAAAAGAAACTGTTTGGACTAGACACAGCAAGGACTGACCTCTCCAGGTCAGTTTTAGACAAAGGTGCTGGGTCAATTCAGACCTACTATCCAAACTCTAGGAGTGCAGCAGGTAGGAGATGTCTTATGACAGCATCTAATAGCATATGATTTTTTACACCCTGGACTGTAGCTGCAAGTATGCTTGTGATTTTGGATACATTTTGGATCCCAAAGTTGAATGTCCAGGCCTCCAGACTAAAGACAAAGCCTTGTGGTTATGTTATAGCATTACCTGCAGCTTAAAAGTTATTAAAAAATTTAAGTATTTTTCACTTCACAGATGAAACAGCTGCTTCATGAGTTGAAAGCGATCTTGAACTATGCTGTTGTCTGCAGCCCAGTGCGTTATCTGCTCTTGCCTCCTTTTCAATGGTTTGGACATCAACTTAGGGCCAGAAACTTCACCTCCCATTTTCCAGTCAGGCAACAATTAGGTCAACAATAAAGCATGGGTTTTTTCCCTTTTTGTCTATCTTGAGAAACACACATCACCGTTTATCTTTGGCCTCTGGGAACAATGTGCAGTGGCCAAGTACTTTACTCTTCAGTATTGTTTACTACTTGAATTTAAAAAAAAAGCGCTTGTGAATTTTTCAGAAGCCTCAAAAATGTTACGACTTGACTTTAAAATAAACTGTTCTTTTAGCTTGCCTAAATATTTAGCTTTATTTCCTGTGAAAGGGTTAATACCTGTATTTTACCCTTTTTGTATCATGTTGTTGAAAGCAGGGGAGCTTCATGCACCATAGGAACCTGCAGTACTACATTAATGACAGCATAATTAGAAGTATCGCTGTGGTAATGATTCTTTTCATCTGGCAAAAGGCTTTAACAGAAAAGATCTCTTATTCAGTTAGTTTAACCTGCCCGTTCTCTTACCTCCGCAACACGCCTTTTCTAGGTCAGCATCAGAAGTTAATACTGGGTGTTTGACAAGGCTTCAGACTTTGTGCTCATCAAACTAATTAAAGAGAAACACATCCAAAGCCGAGTGAATTATTTTACTTTTTAAAAATGCTGCCCATTCATCTTGTTTAAAGATTTACCTGGCTCAGTGGGTTTGATTAATGAAAAGGACAATGGGGCTCTTGTCAGTGCAACCTACAGTCACTTGGTTCAGGGTCAGCAGGTTGAGCCAGAGGCCTCCATGTCTATATTTAGTCTCTCTCTACTTTAAAAATCCAAAGGATTGAAACGTTACTGATTTTATCAGCATGCCGCGGTTTGGAGGAAAAGACAAGAACTGTCTTGATCTCAAACTTCATTCAACTCTTTTTGGTTTGTTTAAGTGAAATAGCACACAGCAGATCCCTCGTGGTTGTCCTGGATAGGGATAGGTGGGATGGCTTTAACACCGAAACTGACTCCGAGTGTTTTGGAAGTGGAGTACAGATTCTAAATAAGTTTAAAATGTAGATTCTAATAACTTGCAACTGGGGAAAATTAACAGTAACATACATGTTTGCATAAACTCTGAAAAGACAAAAAAAAAGGGGGATATGATGCATATTAAATATTAGCAATCTTATAAAATAACCATAAATGCCCTGATCCTGCAAACACTTTTGCATACAATTAGCTGTATTATCACAAATGCTCTTACTGTTGGCTTGGAGCTTTGGCTCTGCCATAAATTGGAAACATGATAAAAAAATTCACATTTGTATAACTCAAGAAAAAGCACTAAACCGGATTTCTACTAAAAGTCAGTGCGGCCCATGGCTCCGCTTTTCTTCCGACAGAAGGACACAGTGTCCCTCAGACCTAATGAACTTTGAATCCTTCTCTGTGTCCTCTCCCTGGGCGCTGTTGCCGGTGGCGATGGGACCTGCCAGGCAGAGAGCCCCTGAGAGGCGGTGCCTCCTCGCGATGCTGGCAGCCAGCAGGAAAGCACCCAGCACGGATTATAATCTGCCCTCTAGTGATTAATACAGTTAACATTTGGCAGCGTCATTAACGTTATTTATGCCTTACATAATTACATATTCATTACATAATGCTTTCATTATGCAACAGTGATAATGCTCATGCTTTACACCTTTCTAAGAGGTTCTTTAATATAACCACTGGACTGAACATCAGATAATTATGGGTTATGATCATTAATAACTCCTTCTACTGATATGTTTATAGCCACATAAGATACAAATCACGCCTACCCTAGGACAGCTACTGTTGCACAAAGCCATCTGCAAGCACACACTGCGATTGTGCAAAACAACCACCCAGTTGCTTCACTTGGCGCTTAGGGCCAGTCTTTTCGGTTGTGTGAGTTACTAAGCAATAGGGCCCAGATCCTCCCCTGTGAGCCTGAATAAGGTTTTTCTTCCTGATTTAAATGGCACAGAGGCAGGGCTGAAACATACATCTTTAGCCAAAGGAGCAGCATGACAAGAAAAAGACATTTGTGATTTGGAGGGAAGGGCACTGTGCCTTATGCTTAGTCTTGTAAGCACTCCTTGACAAGTAAAAGACTGTTACATCCTACTGTACCTCGATTTTAAGGCAGCCATTGAGGTCTTTTATCAAGAATTAATTGTGTCATGCCAGCATAACTCACCGGTGCATCATGAAACTGCTCCATTGCCTTGCAACAAGCTCTGCTTCAGGAATGTGGAAGAGCTTCCATGGCTGCCCCAAATGCCAAGCCTTCTTCAGGGCGGGCACTGTAACCCCGCTGTGATCCTGCTAATGCAGCTGGGCAAAAACAGGAGAGGAGGCATTATGAGGGTCTTGGTCACAAGTTTTCTCTGAGATGTACCCTAGTCCCAGCCCAGAAACGGGAGAACAAGTCCTACAATGACAGACTGTGCCTGCAGGAGCGTTGGGGCATCACCAAAAGGAAGGTGTCCCCCAGCTCCCGTGTGCGTGCATACGCTGGCCTCCTGTCTCGTCCCCCCTAAACAGCACTGACTGCCTTCTGCAGCTGTGGAAACCCACCCTCGTTCATCACTCACTTTATTCTTGCAAATAAAACACTTGTGGGCTTGATCATTTTATCTACCCTATCATCTAGGAAATGCATTTGGATAAAGGGACATTTATTGAACTGTCTTTTATCACACAAGTATTTCTACTAAAGAAAGATTTCCAGGATTCCACTCTGTGTATTTAAAATGCAAAATTCAAAGAAGTTTTATTGCCAGACTTTCACTCCTCAATAATTATGTCTTAATTGTTCTACAAGTGTGTGTTACAATTTGTCATACATTCGAGGAATTAGCATAGAGGAAAATCCACCTTCCTTCTGCTGAATAAATCAAGAAGTTGTATTTTTAATGCTGCTTTTTAAATGCAGCCATGCACTGGCACTCTCCCTAGATTTTTAAATAGGTAAATAGTATACTGGGAAGTTTGCAAGAAAAAAAAAAAAAAGATTAAGGAGAGATGAGATCGTTGAGGGGAAGAAAAGTGCCATTTTTTCCACATAGTAAGTTAGATAGCAAATCTAGTCAGCTAAGAAAAAGATCAGACACCGAACTCAATTTTTATTCTATTAAATTTGAAATACTACATCTCTACATTCCCATGAGAGAATTTTACGTAATCTTTCATGCCGTACCTCTGCAAGAGCCATTTGCAACCACGCTGCCTATGGTTTTTCAAGGCCTGAATTTCCAGCGTAGGGAGGTGAACTTTTTTAGTCTGCCATCAGTCACAGTGCACCCACCCACCGAAGGACCGAACATTTCCTGCAGCGGCTTTGAGATAAAGATTTCCTGATACCTGCAAGCCCTGCAAGAAAAATATTGTTTACAAATGAGAAATTCTGATGCCTGATATTCCAGGCAGCGCTAGGTGTTAGATCTTCCTCCTCGACATCATTACACGTTTCCAGGTGTTTGGTATTTCATTATTTAAGAGTAGGTAGAAAAACCAGACAGTAAGTATTCATAAAATGTCAGACATTCTCCAAAGGGCTGTTTGAGTTAATACAGGCTATAAAGCTCTCACTTTTATTGGGCTTGAAAACGATAGTTATTTGAAGGAAATTATGTCACTACTTAAAATATTTTACCAGAAGAAACTGCTTAGCACCATATCTTTAAACCACCAAGAAAGAAACTCCAGAGAGTTTCCACAACATTACAGCTTTCTGACAGCTCTTGCTAGCGTTGCAAAGCTATACAGGTAAAATAAGAAATAACCTTCCTATCCAAGAATACCAAAGCCATCAACGCTATTTGTGCTCAGGACCTTGTTCCAAATTGTGTGCCTTGCTTGGTGGTTAGCCACGCTGTTAGCCCTCTAAGTGAAGTCCTTTGCAACCCTTCGGTTGTATCTTGAATTCTCTGGGGTACTCGAGTTGACATAGGGTCAGCTGAAGGGTTTCACTTCCAAAACACGTACGTAGCTGGGTGTAGACAAACACTCAGTTTAAGAGCAGAATTAAGAGCTAAAAGGCAATATGAAATGCTCCTGACACTACCCTGCGGCTGAAACAGTACTTGAGATCTTAGTCGTTGCCTTGCAGCTACGGCACGTGTTTGCCTGCATAATAACCGGAGCAGAGGAGCAGCAAGCAAAGAGGCTTGCTATAACAAGAGAATGACAAAGACGTACCTGCAGAGTGGTTCTCTTTGGTCTCTATTTAGCCCTGTGTGGGGCTGGGGCAGACAGACTGTTCAGCGGGGGCAGGTCCATGGAGTCAGCCACAGGCACCTCGCCACTGCCCCGCACGGCGAAGGGCTCAGGGCGGCTCTGAGAGGGGCAGAGACAAGATGCAAGAAGACGACGCACGTGAAACCTGACTTAAGATCAAACACAGAGGACCAAGGAAGCAGAAACCATGTTAAATAGGCTCCTGCTATTGGTAAGGTGTGGTGGTATAAAAACAGAATCAAAATATCCAAGTCTGGATATAGAACAGGTTCCAGCTCCTGCTAGACTTTTGGGTCTGTGACAAATACTTGCAGAGTGTATTTGTTTGAAGTCTGCAGATCAAAGTCAGTGCATAAACCATGCTGGCGCTTCTACCTCTACAAAACTCCCAAGATACTGAAAAACCCGAATGGCTAATGCAAGAAGAAGAGGAGTAATTCTCTGAGATAGCTGAAAACTATGGTCGTATTTAAGGATTTCACGCTGGCATAAATAGATATAATTTACCTGTATAGCTTTACAACACTAGCAAGAGCTGTTCACCTCTTGGTGAAGAGTTCTTCTTATTTGTACACACACATTTTAAAAAGGGATGAACAAATAAAAAGCTCCAAAGTATCCCATTGCTATCCATGATTCTGACCTCCCAGGATGGGGTCGGAAACCAACTACGCTGCAGAGCACATTAGCTAATTAAGAGGGGTGAAAAGGGACATTGCCACTGCATAGTACATGTTTTCTGAACAGGGGCAATCCAACAGAACCTCTATTTGTTATTATAAAATACTCCGAATTAGCAAATAAATTCTGCAGCAGAGAATCTTTTTGGCATGTCTGTTCAAATATGCCATCGAAAAGGTTGGTGACACACGGGTTGTGATACAGCTGCCGGTTTGCCTTTGTGACATTTGCTGGATCCTTCAATACACTCATTCTGAAGGTCCCAGATGTTCAGTCTAACGACTCACGAGCCTTATTTGTGCTACAAGCCCCTCACTCTCCAGTACGGCTGTGCTTATTCCTGTAACGACAAAGTAGGTATTTCTTTCAATAACATTCACTTGTCATTAGAAAAATATCCTAATTATGAATTCAAAAGTGACAGATTGTGAGATTCAGTTTGCAAAGATGATGTCACTGGTGGGGAATTGGTGGGTAACCTGCAATTACCTCTTTGAATAAAGACATCAGTGTTGTATCTGGAGAAATAACGGCTAATGATATGTCTTCCAAAAGGAAATAGCGTTATTAATTACCTTACTGTGAACACACCACTTATTGACAGCTTTGAAGGCCATTCATCCAATTAAGTATAATGACTAAAAGCTTCATTTGGCCTTCATGGTTATACAGATGGGCTAAGAACAGAGAGCAAGATCCTGATTTCATTTATAACCTTCATAAATATTCAGAGAAAGTCACAAACACCCATGGAGCTCCCCTGGTTTCTATTGCTGTGATTAGAGTCAGACTGTGGCAGGTAATGATGGTATAGAAAGCGCTGTAAATTGATACCTCTAATACCTTGAAGACTTATTGTTGTGCAATAATACAATCTGTCATCTCTTCTGATTGTTACTAAGCACTTTGCTTCCAAGCACTTTCCTATCAACATTTAGGGTTTTTTTTCTTTCCCCAACTACCATCCAAGCCTGCATACATTTCAGTGACAGATGATTTAGTTGCAACCACAGCCGTATCTGTTACTTCTTATTAACAAAACTAATTTTTTGCAATATTTCACAGTTTGCACTTTTTTATTTTTCTCCTTCAGATGAATCTAACAATCATTCTAAATATAATTCATTCATATTATACTTTGCCTCAGTTTTATGGATCTGCTTCTGATTTTATTGACATGCTGTTGTAAGAAGAATAACGCACGCGAAGCCAACAGTATTTCTTTGGATTTTCCTTTTTGTAAGCGAGAACAGAATCTGGCCTCAGGCATAAAGGATCATTTTTATGGACCCATCTAGGCATCTCTACAGTCCTCATTAACATGCCATTTTGCTGATTAATTATTTGAATGGACAGCAAGACAATTCCTCGTGCACGGCACAGCTCAGCTAACATGTCTCTAAGATAATAGTGTGGCTATCAATATTGCTTCTGCCGTCACCGGCTTTTATCTTTGAATAGCAACAGGTTGCTAATGATATGTGTTTATCGTTTTCACATTTTGGAACACGAAAAAAGCTGACAGACTAAGGTGGCAACAGTTTGTAAGCACTCAGGTAGAACATCAAAGACGGTACTAAAGGTTTAGTACACACCAGCAGTAGCACCAGTTTTAGACCTACCTGTACCACTGGTCTAATCGCTCGGAAATCTGATACTGATGCTCATATGACATCCAAGACATGCTTTTTTTGTTAAATGGGAAGCAACATCACAGCCAAATGGCAAAGCATCTGCAAGCCCTTTGTTTCTACGCAACACAGAAGAGCCAAGAAACTCACAACCTTGTAACAGCTGACATTGTAGAATAACTTAATGCTGCCAACAGGTCTTGAGAGAATGCAGAATCATATGTAAATATATCAAGTAAATGTTTTTAAGTGATAGGTCTTCACCCTGTGCAAACAAGTTGCAACAGCAGTATTTATCAAAAGGGTGCCTGATGCAAAGAAGTCAGATTAATTGTTTATGCAGAGGCATTCAGTCTGCATGGCAATCAGTGCCAGCACGGAAAAGAAATGTTTCTAGAAACCACCTCCTTCATGGGAATGACTGGGAAGGAACTAAACAAAGTGGCAGCAATTTTAAGCATGATTTTAATACCTTCTGCCACTTTGCACCGGCTGTGTTCGTAACGTCTGAGTATTTTTAGAGTTGCTGTGAAGTAAGTGCTCCTGAGCAGACCAGAAATATGACTGCTTATAGATGAGCCTCACAGACGAGGGTACCGAATTGTGGAAAACCACACTCTTGCCTGAGGATCCCTGGAAACCCACCATCCCAGGGATAAAGTGGGTTTTTTGAACTTGAAACTAGTAGATATAGATCTCCCCTTGCTGCGTTACCGTATTTCTATTACTATAATTAAAGCCTGATACTGTGGCAGACAACGCGCGCTGGGCAGGGATCCCAAGGGATGCTCTGCTTTGCTCAGCCCGGCTGTCCTTCAGAAGTTACATCTGGGCCCACAGTTTCCAAGACAGGGCAACCATTTCTGCTACTAGGAAAGGGGGATGGGGGGATAATCAAAATACAGGTAAACCACAAATGGAGCGTATGGACCCAAGTGAGAGCCTGGACTTTGCGCAGAGTTCCCTGGCACGTGCTCTGGAGCCGTGCAATGGTGCAGGGCTGGTTCCACAGTTGGGCTTTGGTCAGCCTGGATGGAGATTCAGGCTCAGCTGTGGCACTGAAATTCAGAGTTTTTTTTTGTTTGAGATATCTTCGTTTCTTTTATGAAAGCAGGAGTAAAAGCCCTCTACGAAAAACTCTTGGTCTGCAGCTTTGAAATTAATTAAGCAACAGGCCTGACAAGTGACTTCACTTCCCCCACAGCGTGTGCCACACAGCAAGGAAACACAGTGACCGCAAAACGGTGGTGATACATCCTCCAGCCCTGTGTGGGTCTCTATAATGGATCTTACACACCAAAACCAGACAAGGACAAATAAGACACTGCATTTTCTTAGGGTTACAGCTGGTTGAAACGGAAAGCTGAAAAATGAGTCAAATCAGCATGCCTGGCCCCCTAAGGCAAACAGAAACATCGTGGCCTCCTCACATGTCATCCTGCTGCCCCCAGCTCTTTCCATTCAAGGACATCGGAGGAAACTGAGGAAGGCAGCAATGACGACATTTCCTTGCATACGTTCACTAACACTTTGCCACCTTCAGTGACACACGTCTCTTTAGCTCATAGCAAAACAAAAACAATCCCCCCACTCCTCTCCTCCATTCCTCATGTTAAAAACCACCGGATGGCAAAGTCCACATCAGGACTGCCGTGAGCTGGGAGATGCAAATTCTCAGCAAAAAATCAAAGAGGACAAGGTCACTGTACTTCAGAACATGTACCAGAAGCAAAACTATCTTTTGATCTTGCAATTGGTTACATGCCAGTAACTACACATAATGAGGAAAAAGGTTCAAAAGCCTCATAAAATCATTAGGGGAACTGGTTTACATTGATCATATCGTTTTGTAATGAAGCTCATGCAAAAGTCATATGAAAATATCAAAACTTCTCAAGAAGTAAACAAAATATATTTTCCAATTGAAGCATTTAATTATGTCAACTACCATGACGAGTAAAATAAAATAATATTACCAGTGAAGATCTAATTTCTCCCTAGGATCCCAATTCAGGACAACGTTTTCCAAACATATTTAACATCAATAGCAAAAATAGCAGCACTGATTTCATGTGATCTTTTTCGTTACTAAAAGTAATCATGAATACAAGCATTTTCAAGAGTGGAATTTAAAGTTAGCAAATACGTAATAAAATTTAGGACTGTCTCCACAGTCCACAAAGTTTTTTACCTTCTACAGTCCACAATATTAAGGCATGGTTTATGTAGGCTTTCATTTCTTAAACCAAGTCGCTATCAAAGTGCCTTTGTAGGAAAAAGGGATGAATAGTTGAAGTTAGCAGAAAATATTGTAAGAGCCGATGTGAATGAGAAAGAAATCATTGATAACAGCAACCCTGCCATCCAAAAATGACTCAGGTCAGTGCCTATGCACAGAGTGCCATAATAAATAAAGTTAGAAGCAAAGCATAGGAGGAAGAATCACCTTTCATTATCTACTAGCGCATAGCATATTACACATCTGGGATGCAAACACCTGCCCCATAGTCAATTGTACACTCCTTAACTGGCCACAATAATACTGTTAACGTCCTATTAACTTTGGGTACCATTAAGTAATTTGTGGTTGACGATGTTTTAGAAAGACTACTGCAATACTTGCACTTCCATAATTTACAGCGGTAGCCAGGCTATCTATCATCCACGGCAGCTGTTAAAGCAGGGCTGAAACAATAGCGTAGAAACTATATCCCAATAAATTATCTCTACCGCATCATTGAGACAGAAATTAAAATTAAAAAGGGGATACAAAATTAAAAAATTTGTCAGAAGCACATTAAAAATAAAATAAACTCGGTGTTCTGTTTAATGTTCTTGCCATGAGAAAATCTCCCGGTGGAGTCAATGAGAGATTATCTCGGGCAGGGAGTACTGAGCTGGCCTTAACACATTAAAAGATAAATCATATATAGCTGATGCAAGTCAGGGGGGGAAAAAATGTTACGGGAAATGTTTATCTTTCCCAAATCTTTCTTGAGGGCAGTGTTAAAAAAAGGTTGATGTGATTGAAGCATAATGTCATTACTTGCCAGGGGAAATACAGGATGTTAAGAGGCTGATTAACCTGCCTTCACAGTGCAAGCATGTCGGCCCTAAATTTATATCGTATTAACTTTTTATCTTCTGAAGCTCTCCAACTGCAAATGCACAGGTAAACTCAGAAGGTACGTTTCCCGCAGTTAAAGTGCGCGGTGGGAGCTGTGCCCCGCGTTTCAAGCCAGAGCTCATCTGAACTTTTTGCAAATCTGAGGAGGGTCAGCTCCAAGGATTTAGTTTAGATCCATGCTTAGCTGAAGGGAATTGAGGGCAAATTACGACCCCTTCAATCAGAGGAACTGTGTCAGCGTTGCTCGGGCTTGCACAGAATTTCTTGATGTTAAGAATATGATCTAAACCATGCAAATTTATAACCCGCACTCTATGAACAGTGTGTATATTTTTTTTATGCTCCAGGATACACCTACTGCTAAACAGCTCTTTCTCCGTGGCCTCCCCTAGCTTAGTAACTACCTCTTTTCTTTGGTTTATAAAACAAAAGTTCTCACCTTTGGTTGTCGGGAGTTTCTATTTTGGGCTGGGGCAGTGCTCCTGGAATGCGGCAGAGCATGACCGGGTGCTGCTGCTGTTGCTGCGCCTTCGCCCCGCGTAGGGAAGAGTCTCCCAGGACCGGCACCCGGAGGTCTGAGGAGCCCGGCGCAGCGCATCGCGCCGGCAGAATGCCCCGGGGGCAAACACATGCGTGCCAGCTCGCGTCTCTTCAAACTGCAAGAACAGGCTGTTCCAGAGCATACATCATGAGATTCCCCAGCCTTGCTGACACCTTGATGTCTGTCGAACACCAACGAACAGCATCATTACTCTTAAATTCATTAAGAAGGTCACTTACTCTCGGGTGACTCTCCAAAGGTGTAAGCTTATTCACCTGTAATTAGAGTGAGTTCATAACTTCTCCCAGTGTCAGCAGAAAAATAGCCTTGTACTAAAATTGTGTCAAATATCAGATTAAGAAATGGTAGGAATATAAATTTATAGTCAAATGCTCCAAAACTGAAAAATAACAGAATTAAGGTTGCCTTATTATTCACACCTGATTTTTTTCCACTGTGCTCATATTAAAAGCTGAAATTATACCTCTTGCTCTTTCCCTGCCCCCCTCAATTAACGAGAGGAGACACGCTTTAAAGACTCATTTCTAAGAGACTTTTATAGGCCCTAAACAATATGTTTCATACTTGTTAAGTAATTATTTTACAACATCCGAGTGAGACAAAGAGGCCCTAATGCCTCAGCAGCTGCCCTGGAAGCAGAGAGCCCACAGTCGGATCTGACAGAGGGATGGACGGAGCAGAGATTTTGCAGGAAAAGGGAAAAACTGTGACTATCATACTGAGAGAGTACGACTCTTGAGGCAGGTGTCTAAGACCATGGAGCACGTCTACACTGTGATTTTTTTTCGACTTCTGCCAGTCCATTTGGTGCACCCACTCCAAGAGAGTTGTCAGGGTCCCTCCAGCCATCTCTGCCCTGGTGGACGTGAGGGTTTTCACCACTATTTGTATTTGTCACACCAGCGGGTCCTAATTAAGCTTTTTAGATTTCTCCATTGCAGACCCCCACTGCCACGGAGAGGATAACTTACAAACTTACCTGATCCTTTTCATAGGGATAATCCTGGAGAGAACAGCAGGGCCAGAGGAGGATGATTTGCTGATTATATCACTAGCCTGAAAGATGGGTGGCTTTAGTTCAGGTTCCTTCTCCGTTACAGCTTTCTGCATGATTCGTGGCAAGTCGCCAAAGCCATCACTTGCCCGAGGATGCAAGCACAAAAAGCAAGACAGGAATAAAATGAAGGCACTCAGGGACAGAAGTATGGCTCCCCAAGTCATACACGCACCCATATTTTCAACAGGAAAACTTCCTCAACGTTTCTAGCCCAGCACCACCAGCATCCTCGGAGGGTTCAGTGCCTAGCTCTATGCCCAAATGTGAGTGGCATCGCCTTTGACACTGAACGTTCATCAACAGCTCTTGCAGCTTTAAGGCATCAAATACTAACATTACTGAAATGGAGAACTGAGATTTTGCCTCTTTCCCAGTCCCATATTTTGTGTGCTTTCTGCAAAGTTGGCAAAGCTTTAGCTACACAAGTGGAGTGTCCTTGTGCCCAGGACTACAACAGCCAGCGGCAAAAGCATCTTCCTGGAAAGCAGATGGCCTGGATCCTAATACATTAATTCAGAAGAGGACAGAGAGGCCCAAGCCCTCTAATTACTAATGTGTTCTTTAGCATGCCCACATCTCTCTTGACTTTCGTTAAAATAAAATTTAAAAAAGGCCAGTATCACTTCCATTTTAAAAGGAAATACATAAATTTCTTAATCACAGAAGAAACTCTAGCTCAGAGAAGTCTCCATGTTATTTTGGCCCAGTCAATCACAATGCCAGCTTAAATACCTCAATGCTGTCCTTAGATTCACCTGCATCAATGAATAATCTGCAGTGTAATGCAAAAAAACTTTTCCACCTATGCCAGCAAATATAAGAAAACTCTTTAACCATATACACAGTGTGTGGTGACAATCAAGTATTTCTGAAGTGAATCTAGAGAAACAGGAGTGGTGTAATTCACATACTGCAGCGAGCTTATATGTTACTTGACTATCGAAACATTTACTCCATTTGCTGCAACAAAGGTTCCAAAATTGGAGTATGCCCACGGGACCAGCGTTTACAAGATTCACTCAGAGATGTATCAACAGTTCAAGGCCACTAGGTACAGGAGAACGTTGTAGAACATTCACAGTTCATAAGCCCTAATATAACAACTGCCAAAGCCTATAGTATCTTGCTTTCAGAAGAACAATTCACCCCTCTATACATCAAACAGCAATTTTCTTAACTGCAGCAATTTTGTAAGCGATGATAAATTCAGGTGGAAATTAGCCCAATAGTTTCGCAAGAAAAGTAATGCAAAGAAACTCCCTAAACTTACTGGTGTATCTTTTTCAGAATTCATGTATGATTTAAATACTTAAATATACTTGCATTTCTTTGGAAAAATTGGATACCTTTGCTCTTGATACTTGCACAGGTCTTTCTCTCCCAGGATTAGTCTCACTGTAGTTTGCAGGATTTACCATGACTACTTATAATCACTGGTTGAAAAATTGACAAGAAAGGTATTTTTTCCCAAGAAAAGTACTTTGTGAGGCTTAAGATATAGATATCTTGGTAACCGAATTCAGAAAGGGAATGCACATCCATGTAAAGAAAGGTCATTTTTAGATGAAGTGTGACAGATCTAGTCTGTATTAATCTATACTGACTTGACGAAAATCCATGACTTCGCTGAATTTTGGACTGACTCCTAACAATTGCAGATCCCAGCCAAATATAACAAGCTCTTACTACGGTGATTTTCAGATTGACCCATTTGGGATAATACGCTTCATAAAAACCTAGACTGTAAAACTTATGAGTTCTTTCTAGCTTAAGTGGCTCCAAGGAACTACACCAACTGCAAGTTGAACTCTGGGTTGCATAAGCCTTCATGATATCTTGAAGTATCATAATAAATCCTCAATTTTTAATTATTGTACACTAAGCACCCTGAGTCTCCCTCAGAAAAAAAACATAAGTCCGGCAAACCCAAATAATAAAGTCTATTTCGAAAGGAGGCTTGTTCTTTTTGTTTTGCTTTCTTTGGGGGAAAATATTGTGCCTTTCTGAACCAGGAGTTTTGCTTCAGTCCAGTGACTTGGGATTTCAAACATAAGTGACAAGTTCCAGCCTAAGCCTGTGGCAGCTTACTTTAGGGGAGTTCGGAGCGGTTAAATAATGATAAATGCATGATAAAACGTGAGGATTAAAAAGAATTTCAGTTTTATGAGCATCAGTACTGTGGATGAATTCCACTCTTTTAAACCAAGATAAAATGCTTTTTACTTATTTTCATCGAGGATTAAGAAAACCGTGATTTTGCTTGTGTGGAAATCACAGCACACTTCATGTCCTCCTCATACGGGGTTTATGTCTCTCCCCATTTAGTTCTGTTGTGCTCAACCTTCTGCTTTCAGCTTGAGCAGACTTTGCACTGGACTCTAACAATTACAGAATTCTCCAACAGCTGGAGTAGGTATCGTAAGTTTAATATTCTTTGTGTTTTTTTCTCACTTATCCACTATAAATTGCGGTGACGAAAAGAAATAATTAAAACCAGTTAGATTTTAAAAAATCTTTCAAAAACAATTGCATTTCAATAAATTTACAATAATCTTTGTTCTAATCTAACTATAATCCCTTCAACTATTTAAAATTAAGAAACATTCATAGAAGTTTTCTCTATATTTTGAGGAAAGTCAAGCTACTGAGCTAGTTGAAGTCCTGGCTAAACCTCTGTATCAGTTTGTTGAAGTATTAAGCCAGGTTTTGACAACACTATCCTTTTCTATTGTATCAGAATACTTTTTTTGCCTCAGTTTATTCCACCAGTCCTGGTCAGCAATTAGTTCATCCACAGCTGAAAAAAAAATCAAACGGGAATTGAAAAATGGAAGAGATTATTCTCTTCTTTCTGTCTGTGTATAACAATACAGTGTAAGAGGAAGAAATCTATCATCTCTAAAATTATGAAGGATAAGGATGAATGTAAGCAAATTGATTTAATTTTCTAATTAAATACAATATTCCCTTTGTTAAATAATTGAATTTAAATGCATTTATATTGTTTTCTTATATATCTAGCCTACTTAGGGTAATTCATTTCAGTAGCATCAACAAGATTAATTCCTAGATTTTTTTATCCACTGGAATTATAACTTCTACACAAATGAGGATACAATCATTATCCAACCAATAATAAATGCAAAAATATATAAAAAACCCTATACAAGTGCTTAAATAATATATACAAGATATTTTATGCCATAAATATTAGCAAACTTAATACAAAGGTATAGCAGCCTTAAAGGTGTTCTGCTTGCTTATTAATATTATTTACATTCCTTTCTACTATTTTGGTTTAAATCAACTCAACTTGGCTCACAGAAACATTTTGTTCCTGTGGCTTGTAGCTTTGGTCTAATCTTACGGTAGGTATTTATTGACCTTTAGTTAAAAAAGATGAATTTCCTAGAATTTTCCGTTTTAGGAAAAAAAAGTATAGGGTTATCTTGGATGCCCTTGATGAGCCCAATCAGAACATTTGTTTGTAAAAGGTTTACCTGTCCTTGGATCTCTTCACCCCATTAAAACAAAACCCAAACTACCATGTGTTCTCAATGGCTGTATTCACTGAATAGATCCATTTACTTATCCATAGTGCATCTCTGTCTGTATGAAGTTTTCTGGGAAGCTTGGATTTGACTTTAGAGCTGCTCACTCTTGGAAGTCTCTTAGTGTGCTGTCCTGGAACAGGCAGTTTCTTGAAGTGGTGGCCACTCATGTAAAAGGCACTTTCTCCTAACACTGAATTAAAAGCTGTACAGAATAAGAAAAGATGTATTACCTTTGGACTGCTTACTTGGTCTTTCTATGGCTTATTACAAGCCTCCAGTAGCACATCTGCTTTCTTACCAGATCAGGCTAGAGAAACCTTGGTCCTCTCAGTGTGCCAAGATCTCGATCTTGCTTGCACTCCAGTTGCAGTAATTTCCATTTTTACCTCCTTAATCTCATTAGCTGCCATACCTGAGCTATGCTGTACGGACTTTGTTATGATTTGGTACATCAAATTTGGGGTTTGGTTCATAAAAGTGCAGTAATATTAATATAAATTTTATACGTCTGTGATTTTCCCCAGTTTAAGGAATACATTGCTTAACTTACATTATAGACAGCTTTACTGGATACCAGAATATGGTTGTCCAACTTGGTTCCAGAATTTACTTATACACTTATATTCAAATAGACGTTATCTCAGTTCTGTCAACCCAACTCCCTTTGCCTCCTCTGGCTTTGGCGTAAATATACATTTAACAGTAACATCACAACATTTTAAATTCTTTGGCAAGTATTTTATAGTATTCTAGATTATTCAAATTTTTATCTCTCCAGTATCAGTAGATAAACCAACAGACTGAATATGACATGTTTTATTCTACATCTAAATCTATTTATAGGTCCTAAATGGTTTTTAATTTTTTCTCCCTCATTGTCAATGGGAACTTTATTTGACATTATATTTACATACAGTTTTATCCTTTTTACAAGCTGGCGCTTTCTAATGCAACCCTTGGGGAATATATAACCATATAGTAATGTAATATTTTTTTAAAAGGCTTGTGGTTGTTCTTATTGCTTCAGTAACAATTTGCTGCTCATAGAGCTTGAATATTACTGGTTTTATCAGAATAAACCCATAAATTTTAGTATTACCGGTTATTATAGTCTGTATTAGCTTGAATAAAAGCTTTCTCTTGGATTCCTAGAAGTAGTTTTCACTTTTCATGTCAGCACAGAGACAATGCTTGCCTTTCCACATCTCTGGGGAGTTTTGCAATGTTAGTTTGACTTCATTATTATCAGACCACTCAGCTGACTAGAAGATGACCTAATCCCATTCCCATTACTCACAAATGTAGTCCTGTTAACATTAATAGGACAACATAGAAGAATAATGGATTGCAAGGGTTTGGGGTTTTTTTTTTAACATCTTAAAAAATGTTAGCCAGTTCACTTCTGCATTTCAAGATACAAAACCACAAGAGTTGGACACATTCCGGTGAAGAAACTAATTACCACAGATTTCCTGGAAAGATGACGTTGCCTGAAGATACGGGAAGCTGGACTCGATGATCTGATCCTTTCCAACCTGAGTTATTCTATGATAAAAATGTCCCTATGGCACTTGGTGAAAAGAGACGTCCCATTTCAGGGAGTCATTAGATATTTTTAAAATTGACGGGCAAGTTCTTTCCTCCTGGTGCTTTAGTCAGGAAGAAATAATTCAGCCTTCTTGGTTAGACTTGCTAATGGCCTTATTGCACAGGCTGTTTCTTCTAGAGTGGATGTGAAGAAGAAAGATATTTAAATTCAACTCTTTCTCCTCTCTAAGGCTGTGCGACTGTCTTCTCAGGGGCGGCTTTTCCTCACGCCTCACCAGACGCTCTCCTGACTCCAGACGGACACCGAGTGCTGAGCAGGTGGAAGAGGTAAGTGCTGCTCATGCGGCAGATCCTGGAGGGCAAGGAAAAGGAGGAAGACCCTAAAACAAGATTTCAGCTGCAAGCTGTGGAAGGTAGAAGAGATGCCTTGGGGGCTAAACAACATCAAAGGACAAGAACAGACCCCAGAGGGTGACAGAAGTAGTTAGGGTTTAGAATTTACTTCCTTTACTCAATGGAATTTGAGTCATATTTACAAATACATCTACTTTCCTTGCTTAAGAAAAGAAAAGGCTGTTTGGCTCAGTAGAACTGTTACAGAGTTAACCGGACAGCAAATTCCTATGTACGCCTAATTACCCAGAGAGATGAGCAAGACTCTCTTTCCAGGTGCCTTACCCCTGCCTAGTAGGAAGCGTCGCTCTGTTAAAAACGTCTGAATTATCGTAGTAAATTTGTCAGTTTAGAAACTCAGTTTCTGGGCTATTTGACAGAGAAATGCTTTGCAAAAGCAACCTGTGTTTTTTTCCTCCTCTTACAAGAAGATATTGACAACAACTTAACATTTGTTCAAATGGTGAAATTCCCTTTTAATTATATAAATTTTCTGAAAAGCTTCATGGCTACAATAGTTTTATGAGTCATTTATTAGAAAAGATTGAGGTTTTTAAGAGGATCCAGCTGTAACTTGCCCTGAGCACTGCACAAATTCTTTAGTAAGCACTCATGACTTTTTTTAATGTCTGTGATTGAAAAAAATACCCAGTAGTTTTGTTTATCAATGCAAAAACTTGTTTAAACATATTCAGAACTGTGTTTCTGTTTCGACTGAACATAATCTGTCTGTTTCTCTTATTAAGAATGCTTTCATACAAACGATCAAAATTATGAAACTGTATACCTCAGAGTCCCACAGAAGTTGAGAAAATGTAATGGTGGTAAGTTTTGATGTTTTCTGAAGTAGGAAGACTATAAAATATCTCTACAGTGTTTTGGCTTGGGGATAAGTACTTTAAAAGCATAGCACGTTATGTTTTTCTTTCACCCAGAAAAGAGAAGTAGATTTTTTGGGGGGGGGAAATTAATTATCCTAACTTCTGCATAAATCATCCAAGTAAACTGAGTGTGACCTTTCCATTCCAGCCTTTCTGGGAGCCACCGTTTGGCACCACTGCTTGCCTGTGCTCTCCAATCATCTATCGTAAGGAAAGATACACTAAGGATACGTTAAGATCTTGGGACAAAACCTACTTAGATGTGATGGCTTTTGGTTTAAATACTAAGAATATGAACAGTAAAATCTGCTCTGCCTTAGCGGGTCAGTTGCTCTCCCTCAGCTGATCTATTTCTAGATTCAGAGCTGTTGCCTGAATGTTTTACCTCCGCAAACCAATAAAACCCAACAAGGTGCCAAACCTCTCCGAAGTCTCGTGCTGGCTTCACTGAAGCGATGCACCTACTACACATTCCTGGAATAAGAGTTTTCCTTTTGAGTTATTGATCTAAAAATGATGAGTACTGCCAGAATTGCATCATTCGCTGCCAAAATTAATGGAGAAGCAAAAGAAAAATCCTCCTGAAATTCCTCTGATACTTTTACCAAGGCAGCTTCGCAGGTCCCAGTGGAGACTTGAGGCTGTAACTCAACACATGATTTTGCATAATTGGACGCATTTTAAATTGCAGTCTCCCGGTGTTGCTAACCCTGGAGTCTGACCTTGGCGTTAATTTTTAGAAGTCTGCTCTGCTGAAGCTTCTCCTTTTCAACTTCGGTGATATCCAAAACAATGACAGAGCAGCTAATAACTACAAAGTGGGCAAATAACAGAGCGCTCGTCAAACTTTTTTGTACTCGGATACCATTTTAAACACAAGCGATATCAGGAACAGAGCTTGATTTAAATGTGCTTTGACATGGAAGATGATACCGGGGAAGATAAATGTTTTAAATCAAACTCTATTTTAAGATAAGCACAGCATACAAAGTAGCTACTTGACTCCTGAATTTAAAAGTGCAGTTATTCAGATACATACTTAAATATACAGAACTGTATCTGGAAAATATGTTCAATGAGCAATTATGTTAGTAACGAAAACACAACGTGCTCAGGCAGTATGCCATTTTATTTATTATTCTTCTTCAACTAATTTTTACCACTTGCCAAAGTGCACACTCTATACTGAGTTGAAGCCAAATTGAAAGTACAGGTGCACCAACATGTGAGAAAGTATTTCAATAGCTGAAGAAAAAGCCTATATTCAGAACTGAAGCTGTGTAAATCAACTTCTCTGACTGCTTAGATGTGTGCCAGAGGAAGAAAAGGTCTCAGAAAGAAACAGACTGATGCTACAGCTGTCTCACAAAAATCCCAGGCTACAAACACACTGTTTTTTGTGTAACTTTACCGTAAGACAAGCCAAAAGATTTCTTTCCTAGGGACTAGGATTTATACTCAGCCCTAAATTTTCAGCAAAGCTAATTGCTACTTTGAAAACAGGTGTGGTAAGGGTCTGCTGCCCTGCATCTAAGATAGACACTAAAACCAGTGCAAAGTGGGAATGACTGTTAATATTGACATTTAGTGGCTTTTTAAGCTAGTTTTAAGCTGGTATAATGCCAAATCTTGGCATTAATGTCAAAGTAAAAAGTATAAATAATTACACTCATTGAGAATTCCACAACTTTCTACTTAGTAAGGGTCTAGAGAGAAAAAAAAAAAAAGAAAAAAGAAAAAAGAAGAGTGAGCTTCCTGAGTTTTGCTGCTCAGGAGAGGTGGTCTGAGACCAAGAGATTCATGGGTTTTTAGTAGATTTGTTGCCAGCTTTTCTCACAGGCAGCAACAGACAGTGTAAACTCCAGGGCAACATCTAAAATAAACATATTTTATACCTGTGGGAAGTAGGGGAGGTTCAGCTTTCCAATGGTCTAAATAATTAACACCCAGCAGTTGAGAGACACGAGCCGATGTACCATACGGTGGCTCCATTGGGTGCCACAGCAAAAGGAGATAAATAACCCAAATGTCAGTCTGAGAACTGCAAGGGCTACCACCAACTTGCTCAAAGGTTCTCAGACACCGACTCAGCTGTCCAAGTACCACTCCTAGGTCAGCAGTGAGAAAAAGATAAAATCCTGGAAAAGCTATAATAAATTATGATCTTATACCTCAGTGTATTTTTAAGTGCTGAAAAGAGAAAGCATCGCCTTCTAAACTACTTGAGAAGAAGTATCACTTCATGTTTGGGATCGCAGTGAGGGGTTATTTCAACTGGCCGGTATTGTGCTAGTAACGCTTCCAAGGCTAGAGCGAGGGCTGCTTGGTACGGGGATTTACTGAGGGAAGGATGTTTCCCAGGATAGGGCAACAAGTGATCCTGCCAGAAGATCACCATTTCACAGGAAGATTTTGTTGGTACGAAGGACTCTACTAGCCTATATATATATGTATATATATGTGTATATATATATATATATATAATAGAATCATGGAATATGTTGGGTTGGAAGGGACATTTAAAGGCCATCTAGTCCAACCCCCTGCAGTGAGCAGGGACATCTTTAACTAGATCAGGTTGCTCAGAGCCTCATCCAGCCTGGCCTTGAATGTCCCCAGGGATGGGGCCTCCACCCCCTCTCTGGGCAACCTGGGCCAGGGGCTCACCACCCTCAGTGTAAAGAACTTCTTCCTGATGTCTAATCTAAACCTACCCTTCTCCCTTATAACTGCCTCACTCCTTGTTTATATGTCAGTCTTTGAAGACAGCATTGATTCCATTTGGCTTTTGTCAGAATAAAAGCCACAATTTTCCTTTTGAAGACAAGTCAAAGGAGGAATCATATAAAGCAGTGAAAGATTTAATATTTTGTGTATATCTGCTAACTGTCCTTTGGGTAATAAATAAATAAATATATAAATTCAAGGGCTTTGTAACTCCAGCAAATTTACTTTGGGGGAAAATTTGTGTACTTTTTTTGAGGCACTAAGAAAATCCTGGAAATCTGTTACTATTTGTGTTCACAGCATCTAGCGCACTCCTGAAGTGTGATGCTTACTGGAGAGAGTCAGTTATTGCCTCCTGTAAGGAATCAGCTATTGCTTCTCAGGCCTACCACAGGAAAACTCAACAAGCTCATTCTTCACCTTGTATATTCTGAGCAAGATGCTGTTAACTTGTACAGCTACCTTATATATTGGCATTTGATAAATCTTCAGTACAGCAACTACCTAAAAACTGTCTTCCTCTCCTAAAATTAACATTCCACTTTTTACCTAAATGCACATCTCCCAGTTACTGAAAACTGTCATTGCCAACCGGTTGTCTCCTACTTCTTTATTTCTGAACACCTTAAAAAATTGGGACTTTGAGAGATCCTGTGATTGTGAGAGGGGTTTTGGTTAGGTTTTCCCAGAAGAACTCTCTATTCTCCTATGCTAGCTTTTTTTAACACACATATTCAACTGCAAAGTACAGCTATCTGCTTACTCAGTTACAGCAGCTGTGTCTTGCAAGCCAACATGTTTCTTAGAGGGATACAGGGAAAAAACGCAATCTCCTCTTTCTTCAGATGAACTGGCTGTAACTAATGAGTCAAAGCTGAATATTCTCCTATTTTTAAGTTAGATGAGAAAGACACTGAATGTATTTAACAGAAACCATCGCCAAAGTTGGCAACTTTTCAGACAATTTAATGATGTCCCACTGGACATTATCAACAAACGCTACCTTTTATTTTGAATGCTCTTCGGCTCACACACTTGTGTGTAGTAAGCCCAAACAAGCTTTGTGGGTCTGCAGATGAAAAACAACCTAACCAACCCATCCTGACCAATATGTATTCAGAAAGTCATCTACTTATTTGCTTCCTTTCCCCCAAGACTAAAGGGACTGCCTAGTCTTATGGGGAAAAACATCCCCCCCTGTATTCAAGAACTCTATTCCCACCTTAACGTTTATTTTGCTGTGTTTTACTCTATTTAGACTGTGCCAATGAGTCACCCTTTCAAAGTTCAAGATAGTTTTCCAATGAGCCTTTCAGAAACTTGCTTTGATCCCAGTTCTAGCAGTCATCTCTCGTCACATATTTCATTTGTTACTTTAGACATAAGTCCCCGTCCGAAACAGGCCAAGAGCAAAGAAGAGGAACAGCCTCCAAATATGGTGAGAGCTAAGCTGGTTTCTGGAGTAGTTTAGCACATCAGCATGTGTAAGAATGAAGAGAATTGGAACGAGTTTTAAATAATGCTCTAAATAGACTGTGGTGAAATGTTCAGAACTTAAAACTACACAGAAAATCATGAAACAGATAAAAGAATAGCTAAGACCCCGTTAGTAAATATAACTCCATGATCAACTCCAGCAAGAAAATGTTGCTTCAACTGTCTGAAATCATGTCTGATGAAACAAAGCTTAAGCACAAGTCTTTAACTTAATATTTTTTTTATAAAGAGCTAGTAAAGTTTACACCGTCAAATATGAAGAAGTTTTTTTCCAAAGGAATTATACTGGACTGATACAATAAAAATACTTTCCAGAAAAAATACTCTTCAGTATCCAGCAACTGAATCTTAATTCAGATCACAGAATTCTTTTGGTTTAAATTATCATTATTTTATTACTTCCTACTGCTGCTGGATGTTCCTTTCATTTAGTGTCCTGATTTAAAATTCATGTGGATTATCAGGAGGACAATTACGAGAGGGTCCCAAACGGCAGTAATGTTAATCAAGCGAACTGTTACCTATTTTGTAGCCAACAATAATCTGGCCTTTAACAATAAAGAGTGAGCTATTTATACAAGTTTTTAAATGTGAAAATAGAAGAAATAGGAAGTTTTCTATATTTGACCCTGGAAACGCGTAAACCTGATATTGACACTTCCAACACACAAAAAAGTCAAGTCCACTTCTGACAATGTGTCGGTATTTTTTCCCTTGGTCCGTAAGAGCAGTACCAAGCACCTGTTGTAATCTCAGTCCTATCCTCTTGTCCTCTACTTTATAAAGACAAGAAAGCAAATTTCAATGAAGGAGAGCTGGAGGTTACATACCCAAGTTCAGCTGCACCGCAGTTCAACACACGGGCTTGTACAATTTTTCAGTAAAACCTTAATTCTTCCAGAGCTCATTTTTAACTTCTACATTACAAAAAAGAGCACATCAGATATCTCAGCTGTGTATATATTTTGAAAAAAATAATAGGGGATATCACAATATTACCTTACAATTTAAAAAATGTAATTGTGGTAGCTTTGAATTATAACTCTAAAATATTGGAGCACATATCGATAAAGGAATTAAAACTATAAATTGCATGAGCACTTAAGATTGTTTCTTGTTATAGACATCTAATGATTTAGTTTAAAACAGCATGTAAAAACTCCTTTAAAATAGCGTATTGAAAAATCCTTATCCAAATGCAATTGCTATGCACAAGGCAAGACTTTTCTCTTAAAAAAACCCTAGCATTTTGCGCTTCAGTGTTCCTTAAAAAGAAGTACTAAGTAATCTACAATTAGCAAAATACAAGCATATTTAAGCTATGAATTATAGGTTAATGAAATAAGCTGCTTTAATGGGGAAAGCATTTTAGTAGGAAATAGAGGATACTCATAGCTGGAGAGTCAGCAGCTGCTTTTAAAGGACGCCATTGAGCTGCCAGTATTTTGACAAAGCTCTGGCCTCAGAGAGGCAGATTTTCTTAATTCATTGTAGAAGTCCTTAGCAAATTACATAATATTCATTAAATTTAAATGGAGACCCTTGATGTCTCCTGTAAAGATGTCCCAGGGAGTCAATTTTCAAGGAATTCATAATGTAAGCAGCAAGTTATCGGAGAAGGAGACATTCCCCACCTAAGAAGGCCTCGAATGAATCATTTAGAGGAGGAGGTGATACGACACATTTTGGTGGTTTATTTGTTAGATTCCCGGAGCCACACACCTACTTTGAGTAACAACAGAGGCAATCTGGCCAGCCACATCCTGCGTACACTGAATTTCCTTCCTAACTTTCACAGGAAAGAGGTTCGTTTAATCCCTGAAGTTAATACAACGATGTCAGAGGGACTAAAAAAGTGGAGGCGACAGCTGGCTAAACCATTGTGCGTCTGCCCGACATCTGCCTCGCACCCAACATCTCCGGAACTAATCCCTCTGTTAAACTCCCACCTTTTTTTGGGGTTTTCACCTTGACACTGATCCTGCTAGCGAAGGATGCTGTGTTAACCTTCTACAAAAAGAACTTGGCACACGCTGGGTGAATACATCCCTTAAAATCCAAATCCTGGTCCTATTAACTTTTTGTGTTGGTTTTCTTGCATCCCAAGACTGGAGTCTCCCCAATGCTGCTTTCACTCATTCCTTCTATGTCACGCAGCAGATTCTGTTAAGGCTGAAACAAAAGACTATCCCAGGAAGTTTTCCCCCTTTTTAATATTTGGCTTCATTTAAATGCTGCATGTCCCCAAAACCTTTTTAAACTGATTACTTTTAAGGTACAAACATGTCGGTGTTTAGCCTTGGAGTGTACTTTTCTCTCCGAAATCACCATCTGTTTATCAAAGCCTGATCTATGTTGCTAAATGCTGTAAAAACACATTGCAATAATCTCCATGTAATAGCCACCGGCTTCCAGCATTGCATATACCGATATTTATATAAACATTACACAGACAATGCCACACGGTTTTCAAATTGGGCTGTACGTAGCGTGGCAGCCTGCCATCATCGTTACTCAGTAAGTAGTACAGACAAGAGAAAATAGTTTCCTTTGGAAGATAATCCAATGGCACTATTACAAAATGATCCTACAAAATAATCCAACATTTAATTTATTAATGCAGAATAAGAGAATGGATTTGGTTTTCATCATCATTATTTATAACTTTACTAGCGTGCCCGGTGCTACACAGAAGGGCAATGTGTCCTAAGTGAGCTGCACCCAAAGCATGCACAATACTCCCATAAAAACAAATTAAACAACTTAAAATATGGAAATTAAATTCTGATCTTGACTCTGTAAGGTTCTATAAAGAATGAAATTTAATAAACGTAACTGGACAGAGAACTGTTCTTAATGATCCTTCTAGTTTACATCTAAATATTTCAATAGCTCTTTAACTGCTAAACTATATTTAAAATAAACCTGAAAACCTGTACTGGGGGTTAAGATGTTAAATAATGAAAGCTCAAAAACCAACTCCGTGCTGGGGAAAGTGGAAGCTATTTAATCAAGCTGGACTCTTCCATTGTCAACAGAATTGCTCTTGGTATCAACTAACAAACATTATGCCTCTGAAGTAGGGAAATGGTACTGGCTCCATTTTCAAATGGGCGTAGGAACGGAGAATAAAGTTACCAGATGTGAATTACAGATGGAAGCTGGTATTTAATATGCAGCGAGGTGCTGTCCTCATTCCTCATCTACTCGCCCATCGGGACAGTTGCAAAGTCAGTAAGACATGGGGTGAAACCTGTGTAACAAAGCACATGTAAATACATGTACAGCTTAAAAATGGACTGATTTCCCATAAATGACATGTTTCACGGATACCTCAATGAGAAGAACCCTTTATAAACCTAAGTCCATAGTTGTACGACGAAGGACCTTATCACCTGCAAGGAAGGGAATGGCATCCCAGCGAAATCCAAGCCTCCAAGTAATTGGGTGAACTACTCACAGCGTCCTTCTCCTGAGCCAGGACCATGCTTCGTATCTCTGGAGCATCCAGGAAACCTCCTATTGACAGGGGACAGACTTTGTGGTTTTGCTGTCTCAAGGAAGAGGAAAAAGCAGGTCTTTTGCCGAGAAGTGTGTGTTGAAAAACTTATCAGAGCACTGAAACAAATACCTATGGGGTAGGGAAGGTGGCGGAGGAGGCTCCACTTTCCTGTCACTCTGGCTGGGTTTTATCCTCCCAAGTCGGGAGAGAAATATGCATCATGTTTTCCATAGCAAAATTTGCACAGCGTTTGTCCTCGTGCTAACTGCCATTCTGGCCTGCAGTGCCAAAGATCTCCTAGCAATATTTACACAACCATAGAATCCGAGGAATGGTGCATTTAAAGAGACTGCAGCTGTCATATAAAAGAGACATAGATATCAGCACATTAAGAACATGTCATTTTTTTCACTAATTATAAGTTTTGAACACTAGCGAAGAGATTTCCCTTAACGACTACCGTGCAAACAGCCGGGATGTTCATTTAGAGCTGTCCTTATGGAAATACTTCTCTGTGGTTTGAAAGTCTCAACAGCACGGTTCTTACAAACACATTCTTAAGCGGAGTTTGGGAGTTAACATGCTTTGCAGAACAGAGATTAATATCACAATTCAAGACATACGGCGGTAGTGCATTGTGGTGCTTTATTAGTGTTAGACATGCAGTATTTATTTAATGAACAGAAATTAAAATATTAAGATAACATTGTAATCAAAGTAAAGGAGTTGAAGTTGCAATAATGAAACAAAAAATAAAAGCTTTTCATGCATTCTATGTTTATAGTTCTCACATGTGCATATAGTTGTGATTCTGTACCATTATTAAATGTAGACAAACTACCATTGGTTGCACGAGACGAAATCAACCCTTAAGTTATAAGTAATGTTCGTATCTTTTACAGACTTCCTATATAACCTGGATCTTCAGCTTTTTATAGCACATTGTAATACAAGACATCTGGAAGCTTCTAAGATGAACAGGAATGGCTCTACCATTTGTAACATACAGTGGCTCCTTCAACGTACAAATTATAAAAGATACAGCAAATGCCCACCACGCTTTAGGAGACCATGTCGTCTTCGACAGAAACAGATCTCAGACCCCTTCATGAACAGATTAAAGTGCTACCTATTGCATATTAAATACTTCCAGTGACTGTATCTACATTTAGAAGTTATAAATCCCTGAAAATAGGGTTTCATAGCAGAAGTGCTGACAGACTCTTAAATCTAGCATCATCAACACAGCAGCGCTATAATCCTTCACCATGGACTTCAAAGAGAGGAAGTTAGTCAACATGCTTTAAATATCACCATTTCAAGGCCACAGCAAACGCCTCTATCGTAGCTACAACAGTAATGGATACATAAAGAGCAAAAAAGCATGAGCTTACTTTACATACTTGATGTAGGACAATAATTTTTCGTTAAAGCTGGAAGTGGAAATAAACCTCCAGTGCAGCAGTAAACATATTAAGACAGCAGTTCTGTTTGTTCTAAGATGCATCTAAGGGCGGGCATCCGGTACAGAAAGAAACCAGACTGGTACCTAATGAGCATGACTTTCATCAGGTCCCCAAATCATGAAAGCTTTCTAAATGCAAGGCAACATTTTCACAGCTGGAAAATTACAAATAATTCTTGATACACAGCCAACAGCAACAAATGTAGTTATGTATAATCTAGGGAGAATGCTACATTCATTAGTAGGTGGAAAACCAAGCTAAACGTAAAATAGAGCAGCAAGAGGTAACACATAAATATTAAACATCCTTCTTGAATGGCAGAAAGTTTAAATTGGTTGCTTAAAACATTAAAGTATGGCCTTAATATTTGTTCTTTAAAGTAAGTAAAGTACATGGCTATGAGCAGAGGATAGGTTTCAAAGGGTCATTTCAAAGTATAGTGTGTGCATGGATGAACTCTATGTGAATTTTTGAGAGGGGAAAAAAAAAATAATCAAACAAAAATGTGGAGATGTCCAAAATTTTCATCCATATATTTTAAAGGGCAAGAAAGACCGATTGTAAGTGGCAAGTTATTGTGGTTTTAAAATGATCTGCAAGAAAGTTACAACTTTATCCTGTTGGGACAAACAGAACTTTCTTTGTTTTCAACATATAAGTTACTTTGTAGGAAATGGTTTCATTCGAAAGCTGCCTGGTTCAAAAAATACACGTGGGGTGAAGATGCTTTTCCAAAAATTTTCAAAATACAGAAATACGTTACTATTTTCATTCTAAGCAGAAAATGATGTGCATGGAATCTTTCCAGAATTGCTCCAAAAGCAGCCTGTATCTTTAGCTATAGGAACTCTATAAAAATATTTTCATACTTGTAAGCATCCCATTCTGCCTCTCTCAGTAACTTTACCTTTTCCTAAATTGCTTTTGTCCTTCTCCCCTCTAAACTGTTAGAAACAAAAGGTGCTTTTATTCACTTACAGATCAGATAAAGACTAGATAGCACATTCAAAGCTTCACTAAATTTCTTCACTAATGCACAAAAATTGATCTTTTCGCTACCTTTAATCTGCTTATCGTTCTTGGTATGCAAATATGTCAAATGATCTGCTTTTAGTCAATTATGCAGTTTGATATTCTACATTTACATTCTAAAAGAAGTGATTTCAGAGGTGCTAAATATAGTAGAGTTTCATTTTAATAATTATAAGTTGGCTTGCAAGTGAAAAGTCATTGGAGCATACTCTCTGTTTAGTTTCCTTTAGTTAAACCCCGTTGGTGTGTACGATTTAATCCGTGCAGATGCTACAGATGGTCTCATACCAGTTAGTTTGAAAACGACTGTGGAATTCAAAACAATTGCACAACGCTTCCCCATTAACAATATGAGAAAACCACTTGCTTCGGCCAAACATTTGAAAATGTTTAAGAACTTTTATGGAAATACTGAGTAACTGAAATACATCTTGGTGTAATTAAGAAATTAAAATCTAATTGAGTGCAAAACCTAACTTCCAACAGTAAACGTACCATAACTTAGTACATAACCTTTGGCACTTCAAGTATATTACAACAAATTTACAGTCATTTAGATCTTAAGTGTGTCAAAAGAACATTCATGTGGTTTATGAGGTACCGACCACGATAAATCCTTAGGTTGTCAAAAGCGAGACTACCTGATGAAGTGGGCCCTTTTCTGGGGTAGAAATGTCTAAATGCTGAGTACTACAATTAGGTAGGGCTTGAATCACTCAGGCTGCATCCAGGCACAACAACCTATGCTAAAGGATCCCAGGGCTGGGTTGGGAACACTCAAACTGCACAAATTTTAGGGACATAGCGCTAGGGGGATGGGAGGTAGTA
>VXBO01006546.1:212102-229787 GCA_013400135.1 Rhinoptilus africanus | reverse complement strand
GAAAGAAAGAAGGAAAGACAGAAAGGAAAGACAGAAAGAAGGAAAGATGGAAAGAAGTTAAGACAGAAAGAAAGAAATTAAGAAAGACAGAAAGAAAGACAGACAAAGAAAGAAAGAAGAAAATGCAAAAAAGTAGTAAACTAAATCTGAGAACAACTGTACAATGTTTTTTTCTAACACAAATAATTCTGTACTGTCACACAATACTAACATTGCCAAAAGCATTCAGACAAAACTTTTTCAACTTTTCCAGATCAAATAATTAATTATCCAAGATATTACTAATTTTTGCAGATTTAAAAATGAAAATATATTTAGATCTTTTAGAACAACAACAAAAAATGTGAATTTAATTTCAAGCTTTTTTCCCCTCCTCAACAACAGCCATTACATGGTGCTGTAAGAAAAAAACAGATCAGGTGTAGAAAAAGAAAAGGAGGAGAAGACAGTCAGTTTTCTTAAACCCAAATCTAAAATATTCTCTATACTTTTTTTTTAAGTACCATCTTACCATTTCCCAGAAGTTGAGACTTGTATAAATGAAGTTAAAATCTATTTATGTTAATATTGTGACGATTCTTCTCTTACAGTACTTCCCCATTAGATATTCACTATATTTTACCAATTTAATGAATAATAGGTACCTTTTTCATATGTCATTTTACAAACAAGTATTAATGATCAGGAAGACATTTACTACATTCTTCTTTCATTTGCCTCAATGAAAACTGACTTACAAGAAATACAGACTTTTTTTTTTAATGAAAAGCCTTTCTAAGTACTCTATATGTGTTTAAGCAACATAGCCTATTTCTAAAGGCATATACTTTGTTGTCGTAAGATTTAAAAAACCTAAGACATAGATATATATCATGTGAAACTCAACCTTTAATTGAGTCAGCTCTATATTTTTTGAATTATCATGTCTATTTAAGTCAGTCCATTCATTTCTCCTACATTTTCACTGTAGTAGACTTTGACTGAACAAAGTATTCATATCTTTATTCCATACTTTTCTCCAGTCCCACCTCCGACTCTATTAACACTGTTCAAAGTACTTTAACATATAAAAAGGCATGCAATGACTTCATACAAAAAGATCCTCAAAACAACCTTGTGACATGAGCTCACTACCAAAGTTCAATCATTAAACACAAAATTCATCATTTAAGTGTAAAATAACCGATTCCAGCATGTGCCATTACTGAAACGGCATGGTATTTTTTACACTGTTATACAAAAAGCACATCATTTAGAATACAGCATTTACTCTGCGAAGCCTGTGCGTCACTGTTTTCCTCTGGTATGTGTAGAACAAACTACATTCCATTGCAACAAACCACACGTAGGTTTAGCAAAGCGTACTGCACTGGCTTGAAAACAGCGGTCCTGAAGGCATGCTGTAATACCAGAATCGATATATTTGCATAATACCAATAATCATCCAAGAAAACATTCATAACAGCACAGACTTCCCAACTGAAACTGCCACATGGTGAACACGAAGCTATTATATAAACTGCATGGACGTAATGCGTATTATTTGCTGTACTGTGAGTATTCTGTACCTAAAGGTGTTTTCAAAAAGAAAGAAAAAATGTTATTTAGGTAATTTAACAGAATATTACTTTTGGCAGTCCCTGCTAGTGTTCAGAGTAAAAAACAAACAAACAAAAACCCCACGGCATTGTCCTGTCCTCCCCTGATCCCTGGAATTTCTTAGGAGACAAGGAATGAAGACAAGTCAAAACTTTGAAGTGTGGCTTCTTTTCACTAACATATTCAGCAGAAAGTACCATCAAGTATCACTGTCTTAACTTTTGGAAAATTTGCCAGCTTTTCGAGAAGGTTCATATGGCACTCTGAGAATACTAGGTGTTTCTTCCATCACTCGTACAAGAAGATTATCGATGTAATCCTCGAGTTCACGAATATGAGTGTCCTTCTTCTTAAGTTGCTCTTTATGCTTCACCAGCTCCTGCAAAACCTCTTCGTAAGTAAGATTACGGTATCCTGCAGTGGCGTCGAAAGGATTGCCATCCTACAGATAAGTTTAAAAAAAAATCAGATTTTATTAAATCACAGAATCACAGAATGGTTCAGGTTGGAAGGGACCTTAAAGATCATTTAGTTCCAATCCCCCTGCCATGGGCAGGGACACGTCCCACTAGATCAGGTAACTTAAAACCTCAGCCAGCCTGGCATTGAACACTTCCAGGGATGGGATATTGAAAACCTCCCTGGGCAACCTGTTCCAGTGCGTCACCACCTTTACAGTAAAGAATTTCTTCCTGATATCCAATCTAAATCTATCCTTTTTCAGCTTGAAATCATTACCCCTTGTCCTATCATTACACTCCCTGATCAAGAGTCCCTCCCCATCCTTCCTGTAGGCCCTCTTTAGGTACTGAAAGGCTGCTGTAAGGTCTCCTCAGAGCCTTCTCTTTTTCAGTCTGAACAACCCCAACTCTCTCAGCCTGTCCTCATAGCATAGGCTCTCCAGCCCTTTGATCATCTTCATGGATGGACCCATTCCAACAGGTCCATGACCTTCTTGTGTTGAAGACTCCAGAGCTGGATGCAGTACTCCAGGTGGGATCTCATGATAGCAGAGCAGAATCACCTCCCTCGACCTGCTGGCCACGCTTCTTTCAATGCAGCCCAGGATGCAGTTGGCTTTCTGGGCTGCAAATGAACATTGCTGGCTTATGTTAAGTTTCTCGTCTACCAGCACCTCCAAGTCCTTCTCCTCAGGACTGCGCTCAAGCCATACTCCGTCCAACCTGTACTTGTGCAAATAGTTGAGTGCTCTGAACAACTTGATGGGTTATCGCTTTTCATGTTTCTCATGTGCACCTCTTGACAGAAGCAACATCTCTTAGACAACGTACCTCCATTTGCTCTAGAGCTTCTCCCTTCGGTACCCCCACTGGAGCAGAAAACTGGAGATAGTTCAAAATAAGTTTCCAGGCCTTGACCTCTGAATCATATAATAAAACTTTCAATTTTGAATTTCAGGTGAAGTTAAAAGGCTGCATCTTATTTGCATCACAGCACTTAAGACATAAATATCTATTACTAAAAGATCTTTCTTGCATGAAAGCAGAAGGAGCCCAGAATTAAGCAGCAGGGAAAACAGAATTCTTTCTGTAATGATTTCTGATGACCCAGTAAGCGCAGGTACAGAGATGGACAAATTAGTCCCCTTAACAAAGGGCAATATGTGACCCATAATACTATAAACTTGAACATCTTATTCTGTGTCAAGAAGAATTAGCTGTGACCTTAACTAACCAGATTATGAAATCCTCCGAAATGCGTAACTGAGAAAAAGATTGAGAGAGCTGGTTTATAAAAGTATTAGCACTGTTAGACCTGCAAAGCAGGAGGTTTTACCTGATTCAGAAATGGAGACATTTAAAAAATATGGAACCTCTAACTAAGTAAAATAATCTGAGTTCTCAAATCCTGCCCTTGAACAGGGCAGAAGAAGAACACAAAATAGCTTTTGTTTACAGTAGGAACTTGTCATTAAAAACGATAAAGCTTGCACAGCTAGGAAACACACCACATAACAACATCATATTCCTTCCTTTCCCCTGCTTCATTCCTTTTCTTTCTGTCCAGCTCCAGATTTACAGATTGGCATATGTCGAGTAATTAAAATATGCAGGTGGCCGAAGTTTTCAAATAAACCTAATGAAAAGTGATGGGGCACTGCAAATAGGCTGAAGTACGACAGATCAATCAGCCTCTCCATCAATTATATTCTAATAGTACATCTTGAAAATATGTGCTTCTAAGGGTTGCTTGCTACATTTGAGATATTTAATGTCACATTTATGTACACATATTCAGAATTTTGAACTATATTATCAAGTTTCAATATTGTAAGTGATCAATAATTCCTACTTTATTAAAATGCCGAACTTGATGAACTTTACAAATTCATTAGTAATTGATTTCCAGCAAGTACAGAAGAAAAAATAACTTCACTTTGTGGACGGTGTATTTTTAGAACATATTCTTCTTCAAGAAGGAAGTAAAATTTTCTCTTTATAATACTACGTTTTTGTACACATTGAAAAAGACATCATTAGAACGTCCATGTCTAAAATATATGGTTTTCCTAATTTTCTGATTTGGCAAAGGAACAGGAAATAAGATGCAATGATGTCTTTATTATATAAAGTTTACTGTGTAAAACTGTGTAATACATATGCTTTAAAGATGTTTTGTCATACACATGCTTTATATAGATCTTTGGGAGGAATAACTATCACATTACACAAAATTCTAGTGAAAGGGTTTTAGTACTTAGAAATAATATCATTAAAGTTAAGATTTTAAATGTTCAGTTTGAGCAAATAAGTGATACTTAAATGTATAAGGAACAATTACATCTTTACAAAAGCAGCTACTAAAATTTTAATACAAAACATTAACCTTATAATGAAATATTAAGAAAAAAGGTTCTAAATAATAAACTACGCAAAGAACGATAGTCTCAGCTACAAAATACTATTGGGGTATGCACTGACAGCCAGAGGAAATGGAGTTAGATAAAAGGAAGGCCTGGCAATCTCTGATCATCTCTTTATTGTTCTAACGGGGAATTCTGCTCTGGGAATATCATCTAAGCTACTTTCACATCTTTTGTCCTACTTACTTCATCTTCCTTTCAGTTCTTAATTAGGCCTTAAAAGAGCTCACGCTGCCCTTTCAACTGGCTACTGCTCCCATTTAAACGCCGCTTTCAGAGACAGGTGTTGGCACCAGAGCAGAAGACATACAAACATAATTACTAAATGTGATGCACAAGGAAGAAATATAATAACTTGGTGAGTGCTATTATTGCAGAACCTAATAATAAATTACTTCAAACACCTCAGAAAGTAATCTTGAACATTAAAAAAAATATATATATTCAAATGGTTTCATTCAAAACTATGGTTGAGATATAGCTTTTTCTCCTCCTAATTTGTATTTTGTATTAAATGAGCACCACCTCATAATCCTACAACTGACATTTAGGATAGCTGGTATTCCAAAAGAAAAATCATCAAGGACTTCTTTTATCACCTTTAAATCCTTTAAATAAAACAATTCACATCTTATTTCTTAAAAGAATTAAACCGATGCTTTCACCAGCAATAAATTACATGATTTGCGGTAGTACATTTGCAAGCACATAGAAACTGTAATTATGGTTACTTTACAGACAATAGCTGCTAAGTTAAATCAATTTTTTGATGTCGCTTTTTGTCAGAGATTAAGTAACCGCCTGGTAGAATTCAGTTTACTATCTGATCAAAGACAGCCTTCATATACTCTGACATCTCCCACCAGTTACTTACATTATAAAAACTTGGGCGTTTACAATAACATCAAATGTTATTACAAGTCATTTACATAAACCCGCAAAAAACAAACAGTACAAAGTCCTATTTGCTTGTGAAAATTGTTTTTTCTATATTTTAAATATTGAAAACAAACCCACTTTTAAAGATTTCATCTATACACAGAATAAATTCCAGTAAGACCACATTTTCCTTCAAACAAAGACATCGCACAGGAAACCCGTGGATTTTTTTGGTCTTAGTACACAATTTATTCTAGCGACTTTTAGAGTCAAAAGAGTATCTGGAATAAGGTTAGTATTTCTATTTTTAGTATTTTCTAAGAGGCTGTTCATTTATTATTCGCATTATTAATCCTACTATGTATCAGTTCATTACTTCCGTTTTGATTTGCCATCTAAAGACTGTCCTCAAGTCTTCAACTACAGTGACAGGAAACTCTTGTTAGGTCAATTAATACATCACTGCCTAATGCAGAGTTCCTCACCTGACTATTACTTCTCTAGAGTCATTTGAAATACCCCAAACCAACAGTTTTCTTTTTACTTTTTGTGTAAAGATCTAATTTTTCCCTTCTTCCCTACATAATCATACCAGAAGTACGCTACATATTGAGTGCAAAACTCTTGTTTCCAAATTTATATTAAGCCTGTAATTTTCTAATTAGATCTCCTGGATATCCTGGATATCGTGTCCAGAGGAGGGCTACGAAGCTGGTGAGGGGTCTGGAGGACAAACCTTTTGAGGAACGACTGAGGGAACTGGGGTTGTTCAGCCTGNGATTCTGTGATTCTATATTTTAAAAGAAAAACAACAAAAACCCCCCACCATTTCCTTACAAGAGGTTAAACAAGAATAATAGCTTATATTGTGTCAAGCACCAATCAGTTGACATTTACTGATGGCAACACTCACTGGTAACTCACCGTTGTCTTCCTGAGGTCCTCAATGCCAGGAAGATTCATATTAAAACTGTGGGGAAAAAAACCCAAAACCCCAAATATTAGCAGTGCGTATTTATCTGACCAAAATATATACTAGAAGACACTACTGAATTAAGTATACAGTTATAAAATATTTAATACTATTTATTTTCTTGATTTGTTGAACTTACAAAAAGCAGAAAAATATTCAAAGTTAATGGAAATTTTCATCTATTCTCTCTTCACAATTTTTTCACATTCTTTTTGTCATAAAATTTGAATAAGTAACTAAGGAATGCAAGAAAGGATATTACAGATTGGGCTCCCCTAGCTCTTCTCTTAGCTCTACACTTACCTTGAGATTCTAAGCAAAAAGAAATACTTTAAATGAAATATTCTGGAAACAGGTCCCTGGGATAAGACTTTTAAAAAACAACACCAAAACCCCGCAGACTAACACGTATTCCCAGCTTTCACGGCAGCTTCTAGAGAAGAAAGGTCCTTTAGAAATTCCAGCGAGATCGCCAGCTTAAGTCAGAGCTGAAAAGCCGTCCTCTGTCAGCAACATTGGTTTTGTACTTAAAATTCAGGAAATAATCTATTATTTTATAAACCTAGTGACTACCCCACGCATTCAAAAAGCAAAGATTTCATGATGTTCTTGAGATTTTTTTTCTTGATATTGACAGGAGCAGCCACCGTGTAAAGTGGATAAGAACTGGTCCACTGATCTCTCAGGTTGATGCAATTATTAGCAAATATCTTCAAAAATCAGTGCTCCTATGTTCTTAGGCACTTGCTACAGCAAAACTAACCTTCTGAAAATGTGTTTGGAATTTGGATATGGCTCACAAACACTATTTCCTTGGTTGCATCATAGACATAACTCTTTCACATCCCAGAACCTACTGTTTAGTTTGATCGCATGTACTGGCAGTTAAGGGTGACATTTGTTGACTGAGAATAATGCAAAAAGTTACAAAAATATGTTTACACTTCTTAAAATTTATTTTAAAGGTAGCTCAAAGTAAGGAACATGTATTATTTGACTGCTCGTCACTCATCTGAATTTATAAGCCATGCATTTCATGGTATAAAAGTGGAAGGGACATAATTTACAAAAGTAAATGACGTAAAATGTAAAACCCGATTTTTTCCTGTAAAAAAATTTTTGGTATACATTACAACTTTCTTTTTTTTTACATTATAATTTTTTCTTCTGTGTGTTATTTTTCATTTCCAAAGGAGGCAGGCTTTTGCTCATACAGAAATCCCGTGAACCATCTGCTGGCCCAGGGATATTAGATAAAGAGTGGATTACGCCAACAGTCACAACTGGAAATCAAGAGGTGTCTGACGAATCCAATTCTGGCTAATTCCCATTATACCTGTTTGTAACAGTGATCCGCAGCAGTCTGCCTAGTTTGCTGGAGACCAGTTTTGAATGAGGGGCCTCTTTCATCGGGTATTGTCTAAAAAGCTAAAGGCAGGAACCCTCCCTCCCAGCCTGCCTTTTAGTTTCACACTGATGTGTCAAACACATGATGAACTCGCTTCATTCATGGCTGCCTTTCGTGATCCCAGTACAAAAAAAAAACTGAGTTAACTGAACTGGATCGAATTAGCTTGGTGAAAACCAAGAATGTCTCTATTTAACAAAGTGTGGCGTTAATTTGGGATATCTTTCTTTAGGGACTGTTTCCTCATGTTAGACAAGATATAGAATAATACGGCCTGACTGCTCAACTGAGCGACTTTCTGAAAGGTTAAAAAAGCACCATCTTTCATTGCCTTGAATGACTTTATAGTTTCAGTGAAATAAGTTCTGGGACTCCTTTTCATAGCAGCAGCTTAAAAGAAAAGCAGCGGATCTGACTACGAAAAGTTACGTTTCAAAATTAGAAATATAAATCACTGGCAATATGGACTGATTTTTTTTTAAAGCTAAAACCTCCGTGATCATTTCTATAACATTGCAGACATTGTAACTGCAACTACAAAAGAGTACACCTGCGTATTTCACATGAAGCAATTTGAAGATACTTGCAAAAAATCGAAAAACTATTAAAGAGAATATTCCCCAACAAGACCCCAAACGCCAGGAATACTCTTACTTGTATTTTTCGGAGATACGTGGAAAACCCATTGCTTCTCAAGGAATAAACAGGTGCTGGAAGTGCATATAACATTTTTTAAATCAGGTTGTCTGCTCAGTACGGTGGGAGCTCGGCGGCCCCGCGGAGCCCCGCAGGGTTTCCTGCCAGCGCTTCCAGCCCGAGGTGAGCATGAGCAGACGCAGGTTCTCCCGCTGCACACGTAATTCACTGTCCGAGGACCAAATAATACCGTGAAAAATGCTGTAAAATTATAAATGCCTACAGTTGGGGAAATTGCATGTTTGCTGTATTGAAATTGAGGGGAGTGTTTATTTTTTAATTTAAATTTCATCACAGTAATAGACCCCTAAAGTTACCATCTCACTTGGTTACTGGTAATAGCTTGCAGAAAACACATCTCCAGGATCGCAGCCCACACGCTGTACAACCATTGCAAGCCTCCTTCAAGCAGCCATTGTGAAATCATTAATCTAAGCAATTATAAAAAAATGTCTTTTTTTTTTTTCTTTCCTGTGTTACAATCACAGTTCATAAGGATAATGCTTCCTATAGTCCCATCTCTGTTTTTCCCACAGGGTTTGATAAATTGGCAGGGAACTTTTGCCATGGAAGCAGGAAAAAACTATGGTCACAGCTTGGCAAAAAAAAGTTCTTTTAGCTTTATTTTGAGTGCAGTTTTCTATGAACTGTGTTTATTAAAAAGAAAAAAAAAGCTGCATTGTGAGATTCTATAATTATTGTTTCTCAATTATGCCCCAAAATAAATTAGCTCAGTTAACAAGTAAAAAAGATGATTATTCTCTAAACGAATGGACTTTCTGCCAACTCACTCTGAGAACTGAAATCATACTGGGTTTCTCTGGCTCGTCGTCATCAACACAGTGGGTAACTCCCAGGTGTTACATCTAACGCCTCCTCACTGGACATACCTCCCAACCTACACCAACTGGCTGGACTACTCAATTTTCTGCTCACTGAAAAGACCTCATCTACCTTCTCGCTCCTGCCTTCTTCACCGTCTCAAGGAATCAAGTCATTTTCTCTCTCTTCCATCCAGACAGGACAAGAAGCCGCCCATGTCCACCACTGCGGAGTCTCATGTGACTCAAGGTGATGTCCCAGCTCCCACAATGACTTTTAACAGTTTGTTTCTTACAACTAACAAATTTTCATTCACTCTGATTACCTCCGAGAAAGTTAGGAACTAGCAAAAGGGAGGTAAATCACACGAGCACAGATTCAAAATCAGCTGCAGTAGAATCAGAGGTGACTGATCAAGCCATCCAACTCCTACGTTACCCCACCAAAGGCAGGCCAGACTTCTTCAGCCTAATTGCCAGCACAGCAATTAGTCGTGTCGCACGTTTCACTCATCTGTGAATTCAAGTAGTTTCCTTAACAGTTACTTTAGATCAGATAATTTTACCGGTTTAAATCATATCCATTATTTTATTGCTTGGGAGACACTAAAGTTTGTTTGAATTTCTGCGGTTTTATCAGCTTGGATTTCAATTTGAGCTCACCTGAGATGAGAACCCTCTCCTATCGCCATGTTGCTGGGAGGAGAAAAGTGATGAGAAATAAAAATAGTATAAGCTAATAATGGAGACGGCCATACTATAATGCTAATTCTGTAGAGGGTTTTGGATTACTATTTATGTCATTGTCATAGCAAGCATATTCTTTCACACTTTCTTGTTATTTTTCCTATTTAAATACATTACATTAGAACTACATGAAACTCTTACTTTTTTTTTTTCATAACACCTACTTTTTATGAGGTGGTTAAATACTTGCACGCTGATTATTTGCAGTTCGTACAGAAGCTTCAACACAGTGGAGTTGAGTTTAGGAAGTATCAAAAGCTCAAGTTTAGGACCGAAGCTTGTAATTTTGTCCTTTGAAGTTTAATAGTAGCTAAAAATTCAAACATTAAGTCTAGTAGTGATTGCTTAAATATTGAGCTTTTAAGTGCCTAGAGATAAAAACAATGTTTAAAAAAACCTTTCCTATAACTGATTTAAACATTTTAGTGCCTGAACCATTTACTCTGACAACATAATGAATGGGAATCAGACTTCTACATCATGCTGTATGGAAAGCATATTTTCTGAAGGAGCAAAAGCATTTCGTGTATCTTTTGCTATTCATATTAGTTCTATGATCATTGTACTGTTATTCTCTAGAAATTAAAACTAGAACATTTACATGAATCATTACTAGTCAAACTACTGAAATCTTCTACGCTAACTTGACATCCTGTAAAATATCCATTAAACCAATAAGATCAGTGTGAGGTTTCAAGTTTTTTCCTTTAATGTGGAACGCCTGCGTATAGGTAATTAGCAAAGCTCCACCATGTTCATCTTCATTAGAGTTGAAATATTATTCCTATTCCTACTTCTCAGTCTTTGGGCTGATTCTTATTACATTGCTCGCGCATTTTTCTTTGGAGTCTCACAACACATATCAAAACCTTGAAATATTAGGATGCAATTTAAGTTATTACCAATGTACTAGAAACACAAAAGAAAGGAATATAATCAGAAACAGTTAATGAAAATCAGAAACTTAGCTTTCCATAGAATATTATTAGCCTGCTGTGCCTGGCAGGGCAGACATCTCTTTGTGCTCTGAGAAGGAACGACTGTCACGTCTGGCAGCTAAGCAAGTATGGAATAAGCACATTACCATTTATTTCCCGATCAGATTCTGGGGAACATCACTTCAGACACTTCGCTATATAAATTGTCCTGCTGTCAAGCCATGCTCCAAGGCCTTCTGGAGTTTGTGTAACCACAGGAGGACACAAAAAGAGTATAAGGTTTTGTTGGTATCACTCCATTTCTTAATATTACTATAAAGCCTCACGCCAAGATTTAAGAAACTGGACCAAAGCCCCCCTGAACTTTGGATGTAAGACGCAGTTCTTCTGCAAATCACTTGCTCTCAAGCTACGTATTTGTTATATAGACTAGTTTGGAAATGGTCTGCTCAAGAGTACTCTATAGAGCTTTTCCAAGAAGGCAGAAGGTTTCATGAGACAAAGAAGTTATAGATTCAGAACATGGTGCTCGATAACAGTCCTGAACAATACACACTTCAAGGAAGCAGCCTTTTCTCTTGTAGCTCACACATATCTCAAATTTAGCGCAGTAGAAACATGACAATGCAACAATATAGAAGCACAGGAACTTTCAGTTAAAAGAACTTGAAAAATTTAACAAAAATTTTGGCTTTGTCTGTAAACACCTTCATTTTGAAAACAGACATGAATCTGGATCCACAATAAGCTGGTGACCAATTCTGAGGTGTCTGATACTGCTGGAGACAGATCAAGAGAGGTGGAGGCACACAGGGCTGCATTCATGAGCTCTACCAGCACGCCAGCCTCCTCCTTCCGAAAGTGTAACTATCTTAAAACAACGGCATTTGTACTTGCACGCTGCTGGACACGTTACTCGTGCAAATTGATTTATTATTCAGGACTTATAAGGCATTCTAAAATCAAAAGTGATCTCACCCAGTGTACACAACTGCATTTTAATTTGAGTTTCTGGAAACAAACAACAGTTTTACATACAAAGTTAATATTTTTAAGCATTTAAATATTCCTCCTTTTACTACGCCATTGTGCTAAGGGTAAAGAACTAATGAAGTTTTATTCTCAAGAGACCACTGAATAACTTTTATTATAAAAGTTGTGCCATCACCTCCACCAGAATACCCTACTATTTAGAGAACTGTAAGTCAACCAAAAGATTAACCAACCCTGAAGTACATTTTGTATTGAAACTTCCAGAATTTTTAAGCATTTAAGAAAATTTAAGCATTTTTGAATGATTTAAAAAACCAGCATTGACTCCTAGTTCTTATCAAGAAATTCATAATTGTATGAATTATGAAAATCGATTTTATACAAGCTTCTGCATTTATTAATAAAGAAACCGGATATAGCTATGTAATTTTTTTTTTTTTTTAAGCAAATAGAACAGGCAGCGCATTTCCCCTTGGGACAAAAAATATGCCTCATGAATCCACTCAAAAAAGTTTTCACATGCCCTAATGTGCACCAGCCAACAACGAAAGCTTGAAAAAAATGTTGTCGTTCAGCCAGCAGGATGAACTTTCGAAACAGTCTTCCTGAAAGAGACACCTAATTAGGAGTGAGTGATTGCTGGTGAAGAGTCTGCAAAAGTCAAGATTAACACTAGGTATTTCTACAATATCTCTCTAGGAAGTCATTGCTCCAAACCAGCCTCATAATATCCCAAGTACTGTGACCATTGCTTTGTAGTAGCTTTGTGAAAGATTTCATTATTCTCATTATCCTCTCATCACACGCAGTGATCTTTCTAAATTGGACGATAACAGTCCTGGCAGGACAGACTAAGAATCCTCGCATGACTCCTCCTTGTTTTGTAGCTTCCCCTTACCTCTCGCATACCTGTAATGTATTTGTTTTGTTGAAAGAACGTTCAACCGACAGCTTTACCACACTGAATTAACGGTCTACAGTATAATTAGTGCACTGTCATAGACTATAATGTTCTACCTAGACTATAGATAATCACATTTGGCTGGAAATAAAGCTAGTCAAATTTCAGTAGGGAACTGAAAAAAATCCTTTCATTTCAAGAAAAGCAATGCAGAAGTACACTGTTCTTAAAATAAGACATACTAACACTGACAGAGGAAACAAAATTCTGAAAATAGAGTAGTTCACCTGATGCCAATTTCTGACTAACAGAGAAAAATACGTTAAAACCTCAGAACAAACTCTGTCTTTATTACTCAAGCAAACACAGTAATAAACTTGTTAGAGAACAACATTTCTGACCAAGGCACATCAAAATTAAAAATAGTGAGTGGTACACTGGAACAGGATGACCTACTTGGTACAGAAATCCACAGCCATTACAACCCTTTGCTCTGACCAGGCAACTTTTGGGGTTCATTCCAATGGAGCTGCTCCCAGTAACTACGCCTCTGGCACATCATACGCAACAGGCGAAACTGAAACCATTTAACAGCCATTTATCTTTGATGACATTGAAGTTATTGCACTAATAACTTATCTTCACTGTGGTTTAAGCTAACAGGTTTGACTTTACAACTGCAGCTGGCTAGAACCAGGCACCTGCTCCACTAATACAGCTGAACCAAGAGGCAGTAACCTAGAAACTCAGAGTGACACCATGGTTTTGCAAATGCTTCTCTACCTAGGTGACCGTCACACATGCAAAATTTTAATATTTGCTGAAACCTAACAGACATCAGCTATTCTCTAGACTTAATTTAATATGATCTAAACACATCACGGTTATCAAAGAACCTCATGTTTTCACGGCACTTGTTTGATTTTTTCCAGATCTAGTAACAGACATGTCAAAAATGCAGCGACACTGCTCATTTCAAACATGGCATCCATTGCAAGAAATAAAACTGCAGATACCGATCCATTTGGAATAGCAATACTATGTGATGATATCGTGGGGCAGAGAGGCTGAAGAAAATAACCACATTCAGAAATGACAGACAAAGCAGCAAGACGCAGAAGAGATGAGCTTAAGGCTTCTGTTGGTTGGGTCTTTTTGAGTTGCAATTTTCCAAAAAGGCTGAAGCGGTAAAAGAACACACAAAATATTATTTCTGTATTTTACATTCCAATTCACCAATGACTAATGTTATAAATTCATAGTCATAATTCATCATTTATAATTGTTACAGTGAATCCTAGTAAGATATAGGTTTCTTTCTCCTTGACTATTCCATCTTCCACGTTGCTTAGATTGCAATATATTTATTGCAAGAATTTGACTTTAAGCATAACCAGGATGTAGGCACAAGCTTTACCTTCTTTTCTCTAAGTTTAACAATACTTAGGTCATGGAAGCGCTACTTTAAAAGGTTTTTTAATGCATCTCTCTCTATATGTATACATATATGTCCATACAGATACACACATATATTGTGTGTATGTATATGTCTATTTTATATATAATGTTTCTTAGAAAGCTCCCAAACACCTATCAATTCAGTTTCCCAGATCTGGAATTTGATCAGACTAGTAACAACCTGTCAGCTTTAAATATTGGACTATTTGTTTCCCTGTGTCCAGTGCCTAAGATCTTGTTAATTACCTAAACTCTCTTTCTGTAGGTCTTGTTAATTACCCGTCTCCTGTCTCAGGGGACCTTGTTAATAACTTGTACAATCTCTCTAAAAAGGTCCTAATAACACATTAAAATTAAAGATGCTTTTCTTTTCGCACTTGTCAAGTGGTGTAAATTGAGAAATTTTCACATCAGTTTATTAGCCCACTGTAGTGTATTTTCCTAAACACAAACAATTTCAGAGAAATGATGCGCAAGGTTTGGTCGTGGCACAAAACAATCTTTGTTTTCCAGGAGTATCCTCAATTTCTTTAACTGTGTTCAATACAAAATCCACGTGGCTCCTGACTGCAAATTAACCTCGTGAGAGCCGTGACAATAGCAGTAATTGTGAGAACGAGTGCAATTTGAGATAATAGTAGGTAAAAGTTTCAAAGCAGCAGAATAATAAGTACAAAGACAAAAGTATGACTGATAAACGCTGGCTAAAAATACTAGACATACTGTGCGCTTAAAATTTTTCATTGGCTGTATGATATAAATCCTTTGGAACTAACAGATTTTGTAATATTTGCAAAAACAGCGTTTCTCGTTTCACCATAAGACTGCATCATTTTTAAATTGTCAAGAAATCAGCTCATAAATATCTATATTGCACCTACCCCAGGCAATAAAAACCCCCAATCTTAACACTTATGTAATACTGTATTACTGTTTCTATAAAACCCTTAAAAAATACTAATTTATCCGTTCAGCATTTGTAAGAGGTAACAAAATATCATCCCCATTTTACAGACCAGGAGCAGGGAGCCTTAAGCAATTTAGTCAAAGCCACAAAACAAGGCTTTGCAAGAACAGAGATTAATAGAAATTAGGGGTCCATATTTTGCGATTTCCTGACAACTGGTAGCATACACAAACCAGGCAGCTTTTGTTTCGCTTTTCCAAAATGCTTCTTAAACCTTCTTGAAATAGCAATAATAAATAATAGTAATAAAAATAAATGATAATTTTCAAATAATCCTGGGATACTTCTTGCTTTTGGGAAAAAAAACCCCAAACACCCTGTAACTGTTGCTGAACCACTTCTCCATTTTCTGTATCAGCAGCCGTGGAAGATGTATTTATCTTCATTCTCTTAATTAGTAAATAAGAGTAATTAGTAAATAAGAGTAATTAGTGACAGAGTATGCATACAGCCAGTTAGCACTTAACGACTGGTTGGGCTATTCAGCAACTCTGTCCTGCAACTCCCCCAGCCATCAGTTAGTGGGGGTGCTGTGAGCTGCTGTCCTGCACACCATTACTGCTTAATCAACATTACTAAACACAATTAATTAGGATGGACTTGAGCCTGACCCAAAGCTCAGTCACTGAAAAGACTCCTACTAACTTTACAGACATCATAGGTGCCAAGAACCTGACCTTCACGCCTTGCACATGAAGGAGTTGGGTTTGGTAATTCTTTTTTGGGTGGGTTTTTTTTCTTCCTGTATCTCCAGCCTGGTCCCAGGGACTGAATGTCCTTTTGTGGCTACATTGTGCTCCTGGAATACATCTTCCAGTTGAGTTTCATCAAGCAGGAATCCTGTTCACATGCCTCGGGACCGTTCCATCACTCAAACAAAGGTATTAGCTAAGTGGGGTTAAGTGGGAGATCCACCTGCAAAGCAAACTCCCTGGCCACACCAGAACACTGATTTTGCACACACCTTAACAAAAAGATACTTTCCCGTTTATTTGCGGAACTGGTATCCATCCAAAAGAGCTTAATAGCATCTTGAGTAAAAAAAAAGCAACTCAAAGTCTAAATTCCCTATACATGCTTCCTGTATACTGAATTTGTTTCTCGGCCTCATTTATTTTGCGCCCGTAGAATTATGCAATTCTTTCTTCACAGTATTACTAGTCCGAAAAATTTAAAACGGATTCTATTCAACGTATCCTCCACAGATAAAAGGTAAACTTAAACTGTAAACTTATTAAATATGCACATTTTGTATTAGTTTCTACTTCAAAAGAAAATCACTGTACAAGATACATTTGAAAGAAAGCGTACTTACGCTAAAAGATTCTGACAGACAATAATATTGCAGCATATAAAAATCGAGAGCTTCTAACTTAAATTATTGCACGCTAGATATTATTCCATAATAGCTGTCTTATAAAAAAAGGTCGAAATGTTTACTATTTCTGTTTTTTATACAAAATAACAGAAAATCTATTTGTATTATCAAAAGTTTATGTTTACATAAAAGTCAAGAACTAGTAAAAGAGACTCCTACAAAGAGGGGGAACAAATGACTAGAGTCCTTCTGAACGGGCACTGTGATGAGCTTTTTAATTACAAAATAAAGAAAAAGAAGTCCATCATGATTACCGTTAAAGATTTTATTTATCAAGATCTGCTGCATTCAAGAACTTCAAAAGATTTCACTACTGATATCTAGCATCTGCCTGAATACATTTTTTCATTTTAAAAAAATTAAATGCTATGTAATTTTAATTGTTATTTAAATTAGTTCTCTTTAAAGGAGCTTATTTAAATGGGAGTTTAACTTCTGACAAACGAAGCTACGTCCTAACCTTACTCTAATCTAGATAAATCCTTTATTAAATAAATAATATTCTACAACTCTGTCTGTAAACATGTTACTTAAGACACTAGGAACTGACTTGACTCATAGAAGACACTAAGAAGATAATTCATTGAAGTCTGTATGAGCTTGTAGCAACCAAATCTTTTCTACAGCAGTTCCATTTCAGTTCGTTTATCTAATTCACATCCACAATTAGTTTTGTTGAGAAAATTATACAAAGTTTAAATCAGCAGTGCATGCATGCTAACCTATGAATAAAACTGAGCCGGGATACAATAAGATCAATCTGCCCTAAAATCTTAAAGAACAAGATAACAAGNTCTATATTTTTATATATATATATAAGGAGAGAGACAGTATATTTTTGTCACTAGCAAACAAAAGCCAGAAACAAAACTAACTGTGGGATACACTTGGGTTTTTTTGTTTTTTATTCTTTTAAGAAAAACAAGCAAACTGTTGATAGAGAAACAAAGGTTAAAATGGGTTATTTAAATCAACGTTTCTTATTAGCACCGGTAACTTAATTCACTCTGATTAACACATAAACTGCTGCCTTGTGCAACGAC